>JASXTE010000013.1:15830000-16430000 GCA_030280995.1 Hemileia vastatrix
TGAGGAGTAGGAAGAGTGAAAGTGCAAGGCCTGCACATGTTGATGCACTGTTTACAAGCATAGTCCCTTGGAACAGTGAAACAGGGAAGGTCAAATGGGTCAAAATCTGGGGATCCAGTCATGATCTATGAAGGAACAATAATGAAGAGAAATGAGATGAATGAAAATTTTATCAGTGATGTGTAGATGATGAAGAAAGAGTGGAAGTTCAGCAGGCTGGTTGCAGAGCATTGTGCATGAAGGTTATTTTCTGTTATATGCGAAATGTATTATGCAGAATCTATTAGTCCATCAAGACTTTAAATAAACACTGGTAGTCCTCAAAGACTTTAAACTGGCTGATTTCAATTTTATTTCAAGAATTTGAATCCTCTAAGGGTTCTGTAGTCCCTCAAGACTTTAAACTGAACACTGGTAGTCCTCCAAGACCTGAAACTGGCGGGTTTTTTTTAGATTGTTTCAAGATTTTTATTTTTTGTTACTAATGTTGATCTGTTAGTCGGTCAAGATTTTAAACTGAACACAGGGTTATTCCGTCAAGACATTAAAATGAACACTGTGGTCAGTCCATCAAGACTGTAAACTGAAGAATGGTATAGTCCCCCAAGACTATAAACTGAGGATAATTTAATGGTTGACTCCTTCAGGACTATAAACTGATAATGGGAGTTGGTGTGATTCTGGCAGAGGGCATCCAAGGGGGAGTCTCTGAATTTTGTTAAGGCAACTGTGGGGGTAACTGATGAGCTGGCTTCTCTGTAGAACAGTTACCCCAGAATGTCAGTTTTTTTCTTTGGTCTTTAATGTTTTGATCTCTGGTTCTGTCTTTTTGATTTAGGTTTTGAGTCCCCCAAGACTATAAACTGAGGGTTTTTGAGTCCGCCAAGACTATAAAATGAGGGCTGTTAGTCCCCCATGACTTAAAACTGAGGATTAGTCCACCAAGACTGTAATCTGAGGAACTCTTTTTTTGTGTTTGGCTACATTCAGGAAGTGTGGAGAAGTCAAGAATTGTTTTTATTTCTAAGTCAAGAGATTAATCAAGAGTCAAGAGGCAGAAGAGAATCAAGAGATGTAACAAAATGTTCAGCATTGGCTTTGAACTGGTGAATGACGCTCTTCCTTTTCTCAAGGTCCTGTGTATTCCTTGCAGGAGTGGATTGGAAGTAATTTAGAATGAGATGCTTATATTGAGAAGAATGTTTTTGGAATTTGTCTCTAATGGTGGTAATGGATTAGGTGTGGGGTGTTTTAATGATTCCTACATTGTCATCATCACTGTCTGGATGGAAATGAGCTGGAAATTTTTCAAATTGAATTTCACTATAAAGATGTATTGAGCTTACCATCAGAAGGACCAAGGATGGTAGAGCTAGTGGTAGTAGTGGGTTTGGCACTCATTTTCAAAGGGTTTAATTTGTTGACCAGTCTGGGGATCAGGATGGATTGTCTGTTTCTTTTGGTGCTGGTAGAAGGTGGATAAGGTTGTGGAGGAGAAGAAGATGTTGAAGAGGACAATGGACCAGGTCTGAAACAAGTCTTCTTCCTACAGTGAAAGGCATCACAGAAGGTTCTGTAGGGATGAGCCAGTGGTGTGATGGTACAGATGAGATTGTTTTCAATGAAGTATTGGCAAGGACCCATGTCAGTAGCAGATTTGGAAAGAAAGATAAACATGGTAGTTTTATTGAAGGAGAATGTGACATTCTCTATTGGAGGGAGGATGTGGTCTTCCAACATTGGAGGAGCCCTTAAGTGTTTGGCTTGTTTTGATATGTCTTAAATGGCATTATTTAATAATTGGGTGAATTTCTGGAATTATTCAGCAAATATTGGGACTGCAGGGACTTGGGTACTACCATTGGATATCCCCGGGTTTTCTCTATATTTTAGGTCTTGTTGACATTTTTCAGATTATAAGTATTAAGGGGATAATTTCTCATTTTTCATTTTAAAAGATAGCTGTTTAATTTTCTTTTTTTTGTTTTACAGGCTAACCTTAAGTTTTATGGTTATGTACTTAGTACCATTAGAATGAGTTAATTTTTCTCTACATTTTATGTCACAATTTTTTTATAGCCTAATTATGTTTTTTAAAGGTTTTAGTAGTTGTAGTAGATTTTTCTAAGTATTTTGGGTATTTTTGAAGGTTTTTGGTGGTTTTCTGGCTTCAGAATGGTCTGGTGCCTCAGGAAGGCCTGCAGATGTTGGGAGGACTGCCCGCCTTGGTGCTAGAAGGCTGAAAAGCGTTTCTAGAGGGGTTTTATGCAATTTGGCACTCAAGAACGCCAAATTTGTTGGTTTGAATGAGCTTTTAGATAGTGGTTTGTGTTTACATAGTGAAGAAGACAGTTTGGGGAAACTTTAATTATCATACAACCATCTGGAGGTGATATCATTGTTCCTCACTCAGTTTTCACTGTTTTTTGGCCACAATTGGCTGTGTTTCTTGCAAGTTGAGTTCCTCATTTAAATTAACTTGGCAACTGGTTTCTCTGGTATAGTCTTGAAAGCTATATCAAGTATTATTGCTGTCTCTGGTGTGGATTTGCAGCCTACATCAAGTATCATTGCTTTCTCTGGTTTGGACATTGGTCTATTTTCAGTTCTTTGGTTTGTTAGTATGTCTGGAGACTACTGTCTTGGCTAATCAGGCAGGCAAGTGTGTTGGAAAAGGGGATTTAGCAAACAGGAACCAATTTAGTGTAGCAGGTAAATCTCACTTTATTTTTCTAAAGGGACAGGGGATTTTCTCTCTGGGTTTTCTCCAACTCCCTTTGTCAAGGCCTATAGCTAGTACTATAGGATTTTCTACAATGTGCAGAAAAGTAGAAGAAAAAAGGTAAAAAGGATGAAGAATTGATTCAGTGTGCATACAAAAATTCTTAAGAAAGGTTACTGATACAATTTGATAAAAGCTCAGTGCAACACAACTTTTAACAATTCTTTATGTATTTGATAGATATAATAGGGGGTATCAATGGTGAGCAATCCTCAATTAAATTAATTGCAGATAAAAATATTTATACCCCAATTATTTTCTACAATTATTTTTGCTAATAATTGGGCTATTAGACCTTTTACAGGTAAATGTTTACCTCTATCCCAATTTTTTATCCTCAATTTTTCATCACCACATCTTGGATAACTTTCTGGATATCCTAGGCTTCCTGCCTTTCTGCGCACTCCCATCATGTCTATTCATTCTATCTGCTCAGAACCACTCATCATATAATCTGTTTTTTTCTTCTCCTTTTCATCTTCAAATATCCCAACATGCCTCATTGTCATAGATCTTCTCAATGGCAGGCTTCCACCAGTTGTTCATCAAATCCCATTACTCCCTTTTTCCTCTGCTCAACTGAAGAATCAAAGACCATTCAACTAAAAAAAGATGATAATCTCATACTTATCAACTGGCTAAAAATAAAAACTAATTATGTTCTTGTTCTGGTACTAAAAATTCAACTAAAGTAGGATGGCCCACTGCATCAAAAGTTAATGGCTATATTCTAATGGCAAATGAATTACAAAATAAGTCAAAGGGAAGTATTTATCTTTTTCCTAAAAAGATGTCTGAAGTTTTCAAGAATTACCAAGCCAAATGCAAGAAGGCAAAGACACTTTCATTTTCTACTGGTTTTGGTATTACTGACATTGATATCAGTAAGGGCATAAAATACATAGATGATAAACTTGAATCTCTATGCCCATAGTTCAAAGTGATGAATGCTATTTTTGTAGAGCAAGATGATGTTAATCCTGAAAACATGTTGGATGGTGAAGATGCTATCTCCAAACATGATTTTGAAACCAATATTTTCCCATCCTCTTCCTCCACTCAAGTCTCTTATGCTCTAAAATCAACAAATCTAGATATCTTTCCAATAGATCCTTATGGTGATATAAACCAACTTTACGCCACTCCAATAAGTTTTTATTTCTTTTCTAGTTGTTTTATTTTTTTATTTATAAAAAGGCTTATGAGCAAGCCCAGGATCCTCAATAAAGTGAGTCTGAAGGTAGCATCAATGATGAAGTGGAAAATTTTACTTATATAAAAAAGCAAAGACCATCAACTACTTTGAATTTCAAAAGTCAAATACAGCAAAACAGAGATTGTTTTTTCCAAACCCCTTTTTCTTCCATTGATAATTTGCTGGAGAAACGTGAATATGGTAAGTGATATCATACCTCTTAATAATTAAGTGAGCTTTTTTTTTCTTTTGTTAATATTCATTCTCACTCTAGGTAAAGTTGAAGTTGCAAGAGATATTCTCAACTTTCAAAAGAAACAATACAAGCTCTCTTTACAAAGGGATGATAGGGCACAAGACTTGGAGGAGAAGAAATTTGAGCTTTCTTTACAAAGGGATAAAAGGTTACAAGACTTGGAGAAGAAGAAATTCAAGGTTTCTTTAAAAGGGATGAGAGGGCACATGAATTGGAGGAGAAGAAATTTGAGATAAAGGAAGAGGAGAATGCTCTTGAGTACAATTTCAAATTGGATTAAAAGAAACTCAAGTATCAACTTGAAGATAGTTTAAAATAGAAAGATTTCTTGAGAGAATGTGTTAAAGCTAATAAATCTATTGAGGAATTTGAATTCTTAATGAAAATATTTGATAACTATTTTTTTTATTTTGTTTAGAAAGTTTTCATGATAGAATGCATTTAAGCTAATAATAAATCCTTGGGACACACTCCTCACTGAAATGTGAAACTTTTTATTGCAACATTTTAAAATATTTGCTTGTTTGGTTAAATAAATATTGTTTTACTTCTTTTTGGTGATAATTTCATATGTGCTGACTTTTTAAAGTCTTGATTCTAGATAATTTATTTTTACAAAAATTTGAAAAACTCATACATTTTTTCTTCTTTACATTCAAACCATTAAATTTGCTTTTCTAAATACAGCTAAGTCAACAAAACTCTACATCTATTTTAAAAAATTGGCAATACCCTCCCCTGAATTTTATTGAAGCAAGGGGTGGCTATCACCAAACTTGTTCTAAGTCATCAATTTCACATGTCAGATTTGAAAATTGGGCAAGACCCTCCCCTTCATTAGGGGGTGTCAGTTCTGGCAAATCCGCACTTAAATTTGACCAAATCCGCACTTAAATAAGTGCGGATTTCCAAAACACACTAGCCCCAATACTGGTGGATTTCAAAATAAAATAAGTCACTTATTTCACTCAAATTTGCACTTTCTCAACCAAAAGTGCTGATTTCACCATCAAGTCCCATTTCACTGATTTGTCAGCATCATCCCATTCATACGCAGCACTCCGCAGCATAACACTTCATAACTCAAAACATCATACATCACTTACATCTTCATATCATATCATATAAGAGTTATGCCTTCCTCACTTTCAAATCGTGATAAATTACATAAAGCAATGACTTTCATGGCTCTTGAACTGCTCTTGGACTCTGATTTAAATTCTGATTCTGATCTAGAAGAAGATTTTGTCTTTTTATCAAAAAGGCCACTAAATGTTACCTTCTTCCCAGAAAGCCTCAAGTACTTCATACCCCCAAGTACACCATCCAAACACCTCTTAAACTATTTACACCCAGTTTTAGAGAGCTTTTCAGGAATTCTCAGGAATGTTTCCTTAAATTGCTTGAGCTTATTCAGGATCATCCCATATTTCACAATAATTCTCAAAAAGAACAACAACATCCTTCAATTCAATTGGCCATCACACTATGTCATTTGGGTTCAAATGGTAATGGAGCTGCTTTGAAACGTTTAGAAAATGTCTTTGATTTAGGGTATGGTTCAGTTAACACTTATACCAAACAATGTATCACTGCCATCAACTCCTTGTAATCTCAACTTCTCACCTGGCCAACAAAAGAAGAGCGACTTGAATCATCTCAGGTTATGCAAGCAGAGGGCTTCCCAGGATGTATTGGTTTTGTTGATGGTACTGCTATTCCTTTGAGCCAGAAACCTGCTCAAGGTGGAAACAATTACTTTCACATTCTCGTCAAAAATTTTCACCAAAATATTTACAAGTCAAAAAAAATTCTATATCTGTTTTAAAAAATTGGCAATAATCTCCCCTGCATTTTATTGAAGCAAGGGGTGGATATCACCAAAATTTTTCTAAGTAATCAATTTCACATGTCAGATTTGAAAATTTGGCAATACCCCCCCCCTGCATTTTATTGAAGTAAGTGGTGGAAGTCATCTAAATTTAATATAATTACGTAAATTATTAAATAAATATCTAATATATATCAATTTCCCTAGTTTAAAGTAATGACAATCCCTTAAGCCAAAATGCAGATCAAATCTAGAAACAAAAGTTTGGGACTTTCCACAAGTATAGGCTAGAGGAACCCCATGAAACAAATAAATGTTATCATGATTACCATTTATACAACACAAGGTCGTGAGCCCATTACTTTAGTTGAGGAAATTGATACATAAAAATTATTTATTAAAAATTTACGAAAAAATATAAAATTTTCAATGACAACTCTAATCCCCATACTTTTTGGATCTAAATAAAGTTTTTTTAAATTGATTAACTTTACCTTCTTTCATTACCTTATTGATTCTTTGAATCAACTTATGACTGATTTGAAATGAGCAACCAAAATGTGTTAAATGTTGACAGGATTCCAAACCAGGAAGAGCTTTGGTCATTTGATGATTATCCTTAGAAGAATTCCAAATAGTTTTGATGATACCATTTCCCAAACCAAAATCAATGATGCACCGGTGATCTGGAAAATATAAACCATGTCATTTGATTTTAGCTGGAGATGGTATTGGTTGGCCAGTAATCAGTTTGATATATGAGAATATACCAAAAGTAAGAAAATTGGTGTCCTTGGTATCAGTGTGAATTTTATTGTGAAATCCAGAATGAGTGATAATAAAATTAGAAAATAAAAGATATTTGTGGCTGATATCTTCCCATTCGGAGTCACACCAATTTGGTATTCCAACTTTGGTTGCAAGTTCATGATTTTTTTCAAATGCTTTATTACAGTGCTTTTTGAGTCGAAGAGCAAGAAAAGAGTTAAAGGAAGGTAGAGTGTCCCATAAGCAAAAATCTTCATCTTTTTGAGCTTTAGTGATATTCTTGAGCAACGAATATATGCCTATATAATTGAAATGCCTAGATAATAATCATATAAGAGTTTCAGAATCCTTATCCTCTAAATATGCAATATAAAAATGTGAAGTAAGACAAGTGAAATTTGAAAAAAAGGCTCAACTTCAAAGGTCAAAATCTCAGCAACCACTGAACCTAATTAAAACCTGTTTGAGGGAAATGAAAGATATGCTTTAGTAGAATCTTCAGTTAAAGGACATGTGATTTAAATAAACCTAACCCTAATTTGTTACATAAAAAAATGAAATAAAAATTTAAATTGGGAAAAAAAAGGCTCAACTTTAATGGTCAATATCTCAGCAACCACTGAATCAAATTCAAATCTGTTTGTGGGAAATGAAAGGTAGCCTTCAGGAGAATCTTCAGTAAAAAGAAAATTAGATTTGAATAAACCTAACCCTAATTCCGAGTCTGATTTTCAAAATTTTACAAAAACTTGAAAAGTGGTAATGAAGATGATATCAAAAGGAGTTTTATAAGTTCACTGTTATCCAGATAAGAGTCATACATATATTTAAGTATGAACTTTTCATAAATGGAATGAGATATCATATAGGCATGAAAAAAAGGAGATGAAACTTACCTTGATTGAAAAGTAGGAAAAATAGAGTGAGAAAGATTGATGTTGGAATTGTGGGGAAATTGAATATGGAGTAAGTGAAATGCATAAAGAATGTGCAATGTATGTGTTTCAATGAAATGGAGCCAAAAAAAAGTGAAATAAGGGAAAGGGGGGATAGTGACCATGCCAAGGAGGGATGAAGAGTAGCGTGATGGAGCTAAAAAAGAAAGTAAAGAGGGAGAGAAAAAAAGGTTAATTATACCATTGAAATCCAAAATAACCACTTACAAAAAAAATTTAGATAAAAAAAATAAAATAAACAGAAAAAAACAAAAAAAATTATAATTAGTGATCAAAAAATCAAAAAAAAAGAATAAAGTGACTTACCTGGAGAGATGAGATGACAAAATGAATGAAAACAAATTGTTTGAGGGATGTTGGAGGAGAATAGGAAAAGGATATGAGGGATGAATGAAAAAAAAAATCACTGACAAAATATGTGATTTCAGAAAATATGTGATTTCATGTTGAGCAGGTGAAAGAAAACCAATGAGCCATCCAAAAAAAAAATTTTCACCGTAAATTCCAAATAAAATGAATATGCAACAAACCAAAAAACCAACCCAAGTGAATGAAGTACACAAAGAGGACATTTGGAGAGTACAAAATGGTATAGGAAAGAAAGGGATGATGTGGCCAACATGTGGTTTTGAAAAAAAAAAATCACAAAAAAAGTGCTGATTTGAGGTCAGAACTGACACCCATAGAAAAAAGATTAAGAAGTAGAAAAAATAAGTAAAAAATAATGTAAACATGCCTGGTCAAAATATTGAAAATGTCAGGAAGGGGTGTGTGCCGAGGATTGATGGATAGGTAGCGAGGAAGGTCAGTGTGTCACATGTGACAGGGATGGGGTAAGAAAGGAAGGGATGTTTTGTGGCCAAAATGTGGTTGTGAAAAAAAACGGGAAAAAAGTGCTGATTTGAGGTCATAACTGACACCCTTTTTTGAAATAAGTGACTTTTTTGCAAAATTTAAGTGCTGATTTGGTTTGAAATCCGCACTTAAGTTAAGTGCGGATTTGCCAGAACTGACACCCCCTAATTATTGGTCCTGTTCCTAATCTTTTTGGATGGATTAAGTATGTTCCTTCATTTAGATTCTTGTAATCTTGTGGGTTTAATGCTTCATAGGGTGCGTTGTTTATGGATTTAACTTTCAATTGTCTACCATACATTGAATTTCCATCTATTATTCTAATTCCCAGTTCTTCTTCTGCTTAACTTACCTTGATATTTATGCTTTATTGGTTGTTAATACATTTTTTCTTCTCTGCCCTTCTCCCTCAATGTTTTCTATTACTATACTTTCTCTGCAGGTCTTCTACTGAATCACACATTGGTTACTTCACCAAAAATTGGATTCAGATACAAGTTAATGGTCAGTATATGAAACTTTTCAATCATTTAAATCGCATTAATTAAATTTTAGAATAAAAATAAAATTATTCAGTGTTTAAGAGGAGAAATAACACTCTAAAAACATGCTTGCTGGAATAAACTTCAATCATGTAACTTTATACTAAACAAACACTAGAAAATTATTAGTGATAAAAATATGATACTTTGAAATACATTTATTTATTTTAAACCAAAAAATTTTCAACCACCTATTTTTTAACCAAAATCAAAAAAACAAAATCAAAAATTTATTAAACCTCAAATGAAATTTTATACTATTCAATAACCATTACATGAATGAGTAAATAAGAGGGAAAATAACACTCTAATGATATGTTTACTGAATTAGTCATCAATCATATAATATTTACTATTCCCACAATTTGAAGAGAAAATTTTTTAAAAAAAATTGACATACTTTCTTTAATATTCCAGTTGTTGTGCACAGAAAAAAATCTGTAATACACAAATAAAATTAGTATAAATAAAGTATTAGTAAAAACAATTACTATATCTTATAAATCTCTTGTATATATATTTTGTGATTGAATAACTAATAGCAATAATATTAAACTCCCAAAAACATTGCTGCATCAGTCATCAATCTTATAACTTATCACCCAAATTAAAAATTAAATGTGAAAAAAATAAGATTAATTTCAAAAATTTTTAAAACATCTGATTTTCCCTACTAGAAAAGAACGTTGTGGTAGCCTAAAGTTTAGTATGGCACCTAAGTACGTAAATGGAGTTATTACGGCGTGCAAGATTGGCGTTATTATTTTTTTTATAAAAGGGTTTTATTTAATTTATTTGAGTTTTAAATATGAAGAAATTGGTCACGAGCAAATGCCTACACAAAAACAATTTATTTTATGGAGAAAACTTATTTTTACTGTCTGAAAAGTTTATCAGTATTAAGTCGAGTCACTCAAGAACCTTGGGAAATTTTTCCAGAATTTTTACTATTTTTCTTATATTTTTAAATGAATTTTAAAGTTTTATAGAAATATTTACGTTTTCAGAAATTACTTAACTTTGATGAATTTTTACGGGGTAATTAGAGCTGCGCAGACTACGCAAATTAGTTTGGAATGTAAAGGGGAGGTGGCTCAATCATGTGTAATTTTTCTAGATTTTTTATTATAGTTTTAAAGGTTCTAATTGAGTCCTGAAGTCCGGACGGACTCTGCTTCGACTCTGTTTGGACTCCGTACGGACTCCGCTTTGACTCCGTACGGGCTCCGGATTGACTCTGGGAGAGCTCTGGAGGGGAAAACTTAGGCACGTGACTAGGAATACTTAAGCGCCTCTCAAACTCGAAATTGGGGGGGGATCATCATACAGCTTAATCTTTAACCACCACGGTCTCATTTTTTTTATTACTCAACAAGTTAAATAAAATTGTAATACCCTTATAACTTTATATTTTATATATTACACTTTAGAAATACTACTCAACAATTTAAATAACACTTCATACAGGGTATCTTTAGAAAGGTCTTCATCACTGGGACTTGATTATTGCTGTCTCATAAAAACTCAAATTATTATAAAAACATAAAAGTCAATCTTTTCAGATCTTTCACTGGTACACCTTAATTGTTGTTATCAGTATTTCTTTTATCAACAGCCACTTTCTTTAAATCTCAATAAGCGTTAATTATTTTAGAGTTTCATTATTTTCATCAATCAGATCCAAGTAGATTGGTTAGCTTAGTGATTTAGAATTCCCATTTTGTTATTTTTATTCGAAGGACGGGGTTTTCAGCTAAATCCACACATCTCCTGCGGATTTTGCTTACAGCAAGGCGACTGTAAGAGTTTACCTTACCATAGTTGGCGCCCAATGTGGGGTTTGAATTCTCTAGCTTTCTTTAAAAGACTTACTTGGATCAAGAACGTTCTTAGCCTGCAAGAGGCTTATTTTCTGGAACTCTAATTGGATTTTTGTTATTGGCCTGCAAGAGGCTTGTTATTTTATCGATTGTTAACGCTTTTCATTACTTATTGGGATGTCTTCTTCTGCTGTTGCTTCTGGATCTTCTAAACCTCTTACTCCCTCAGTTAGAATTGTTTCTTGGGATGGCCCAAATTTTGATGGGGAGGAGGTTAAATGGTTCATTAGCAGGTATGAAGCTGCTTCTGCTGTTGATGGTGCTTCTCATGTGGATATGGTGAAGCAAGTTAGGTTTTTTATTGCTGATAGGGAGGTGGAAAAAGAGGTTATTGCTATGCAGGCATTCAAGGACAAGGATTGGGTTAAGCTTTCTAAAGCTATGGTTGATAGATGGGGTGTTAGGTTTACTATGATGGACCTCAATAAAATTGTTGGAGACTGGCAAGCAAAAGGTGGAGTTTCTTCTATGGCTGACTTCAAAAAGCTCTGTGTTCAGCTTGATGAAGTGGTGGAATATCTCATACTGGTGGACGAGTTAGTGCATGAGAACCAAGCAAAAGATTTGTTTTGGACAGCATGCAGCAGGGATATTTGTATGGACGTCTTGAAGGATCTTTCAAGAAAAGATTTGATGAAGGAAATGCCTAATGGTGAGCAGAAACTGCCCGCTCTGGAGGTTATCAAGGACAACATTCAAGCCCATCTAAAGTTATTGGCGTTGGACAAATATCAAGAGTCATGCACTCAATATGTTAGCAAGGTCAGCGAAGTTTTGGCTGAAAACAATGATATTATGATTAAAGCCCAGGAGGCCAAGAAGGCACAAATGGGATTACCTGCTGCTAAAGTTGAGGGCAATGTGGATAATAAGATGGTCAATCACTTGGCCGATTTAACGAAACAATTAAAAATATTTGTTCAAGAAACCCAGAAGGCCAATAAGGCCCCAATCGCTTCTTAGTCGACGTCGACTTCTTATCAGTCCAGAGGTTATGAACGTCGAAATTATAATGGCAATAATAACGGTAACCGCTTCCCAGGCAATGGGAGAAATGGTGGGAATGGTGGTAGTAGTTATAGAGGTGGCTATGATGAGCCAAAGGTGTGCTCCTATTGTAATAGGAGGGGGCACAGAGCAACAGTTTGTTTTGCTCTTGATAAGGATATGGATGCTGGGCGAGTTTTATTTGATGGTAAAGTTTATAAATTTCCTGATGGTTCGTTCATCAAGCCCAGTGATGGACAGTCTCCTTCTGATTTGGTCAGAAGAAGTTTAACGGCTGAAAGGAGAGCCAGATTTGAAGAGGTGACGGATGAAGATGTTAATGCCAAGGGTGGCAAAAATGGTAATGGTAATGGTGGTAAAGCTGACAAGGGCAAGGAGAAAGAGGTAAGTAAAGCCACATTTTCCACTTCTTTTGGAGTTTTGGAGCTGGCGACAGTTGCCCAGGTGGAAGGTAGCTGTATGGCCGGAGAATACGATGTTAATGCTGCTAGAAGAGCAGCTGCTACTAAGGCAAAGAGTAGCATTCAGAGCCAATTGAGGGCTAATCCTGGCAAGGCCAATAACAAAGTGAACCCTTACTCTAAGGACAAGAATTCTAGTGCTCAAACTGCTGCCAACAAATTGAACCCTTACTCTAAGGACGAATTATATAAAATGCAGAAGGGGATTGCCGATATGGGGCCCCCTAGTTATGGCAAGTTTGATTTAAATGGTGAGCCTATGCCAGAGGATTATTTGGATTCTGAGGAGGACGTACCGTTGGCGTCTCTACCCAGACCAAGTTTCAGCGGTCCCATCCCAATGGAGGGTGTAAGAAGGACTAGCGATGGATCAGGATTAGTGCAAGAAGCTGGTGACGGAGTTAGGGTTATAGAAAGTGAAGATGTTATTATGGGGGGTGAAGATGGCTCGGTTGGACCTCAAGAGGTACCCAGGGCCAAGGTTGTTAAATCAAAGGTCCAGTATGAGCGGCCAGTAGTTTCTGGTCAAGCTAATGCGATGGACGCAGTTTTGAATAGGGTGAATCAACTGCAGATTCCCTTATCTTTGGGGGAGTTATTTACGATTAGTCCGGCGCTTGCTGAAAAGCAAAAGAAGCATTGGAAGAGGCGTCAGGTTTCCACTGGAGAGGTGGAATATATTTGTGAAAATGCTGAAAAGTTTGGGGAAGATGTAGATACACATTTTTCCGCTCTCCTGGGTTACCTGGTGGTAACTCTTAACGGTAAAGAAGTAAAGGCCTTGGTCGATTCAGGGTCTCAAATTAATTTAATTTCATTGGAGCAAGCAACGAGTATAGACTTGCCAATCAAAAGTGGAACTGGGGGAAACCTCAGAGGCATCGGAGGGCATGCAACAGAGCTGATGGGTACAGCTGAGCATGTCAGGTTAGGCATTGGTGGATCTGTTGGTAAGGTTCACTTTTATGTGGCCAGAGGAGCAGTCAAAACTGTTCTTGGTGGTCCTTTTTTGATGGATTTTGAGGCCAGGATAGGGTATCAAGCTGGCATGGGGATTAGTTTGGAGATCACTGGTGAAGATATGCGGAGGTTACATATGCGGTTAGCGCCTCCAGGAGATGAAGGTTGGGAAACACGGCCAGGGATTACTACTCTGTGCCAGTGTTGTGTTTGCACCAAGAAGCGGCATATAAAACGGACGGCTTCTGGTGAATTATGTTTGTTGGAAAAGGATGAATGCCCTCATTTTTTGGGGTAGCTGGGGCTGATCACTCTAATGTTGTAATCTTTCCTCAGGATGAGATCCCAGATTGCAATAGGTCAGCTCACTTGGAGATGATTCAAGTGGATTCTCAATTATTTTCTGTTAATATTACTTTGGAGTGCAAATACATTTTGGACTTTTCTATATGTTTATTGGATTTACCCAGTTTTTCTATTAAATTTAAAAACGGTGAAAAAGGCAAAATGGGCCAAATTAGGTTGGATAAAAATTGGAAGGGTATGTTTGATGACTTCCAGCAAGAGGGAAAACTGCGAAAATCTCATCAAAATACAATTAAAAATCTCAGTATAATTAAAACACAAAAAAATAATTTATGTGAAAATGTTATTCCGGACCTCCAGCAAGAGGTTAAACTGCAAGTATCTCCTTCTATTTTGGACCTCCAGCAAGAGGGAAAACTGCAATTATCTCATCAAAAACCGATAAAAAATCTCAGTATAATTAAAACACAAAAAAATAATTTTTGTGAAAATTCAATTCCGGTTCTCCAGCAAGAGGTTAAACTGCCAACTTTCTTTACGGGTGATTTACTGTTGGACAAGGGAAGCAAAGGTGTTGGAAAATCTGTTTATAAATTAGACGAGGGAAAGGAGAAAAGGGTAAAATTTAAAAATGAAATAAAATATTTTTCTAATTTTTCTTATTCTGATTCTGGCGATGAAGAAGATTCATTTGATGAAATTTTTAATGGCAATACAAAAGTAAAAGTTTTACCTCAAGTTTATTTAGATGTGGAGGCAGCCAAATATAAGAAAGTAGCAAATAAAGTTCGACCTATTAATGAACTGCTACCTGCTGAATTAAATCCACCTTTGAGAAGAACAAGGTTATCAAGAGATCCTTATGAAAGTCCCTTGGTAAAGATTCTGCCTGAATTTTCTGAGACGTCAAGAATCACTTTTGAGAGACTGGGTGTTGTTAATTTTGGACCTGATGGTTGGTTGTCTGGAGAAGAGAAGAAGTTGTTGTTGGATGTGATGGTCAAGCGAGAGAAGGCCATTGCTTTTGTAGAAGAGGAGAGGGGTGTGTTGAAGCATTCCTATGGGGAGCCTTACAAGATTCCTGTGGTATGTCATGAACCATGGCAGCAGAAACCGATTCCTATTCCGGCTGCATTAAAAGAAGCCTATATTGAAGTTGTCAGAGAACGGATACGCACTGGACTGTATGAGCAATCAACATCAAGTTATTCTAGTCCGGTATTTTGTATCAAGAAACCGAATGGCAAGCTTAGAGTTGTTCATGATCTTAGGGAATTAAATAGGGTTACAATAAAGGATGCTGGGATACCGCCTAGTGCTGAGGAGTTTGTTGAAGTGTTTGCAGGGAGAGTGTGTTATGGTTTGGGAGATATTATGGGTGGATATGATGAGAGAGAGTTACATCCGGACTCAAGGCCTCTCACTACATTCGATACACCACTTGGACGTTTACAGTTAACAAGATTACCTCAAGGAGCAAAAAATTCGGTTGCAGTTTATCAAGCTCAGATGGCTTGGATCCTTCAAGACAAAATTCCACAATATGCTGGAATCTTTATAGATGATGGAGGAACTAAGGGACCAACAACCGACTATGATAACCAGGTGTTGGAAGAGAATCCCGGGATACGCAAATTCATTTGGGAGTTTGCAATTACTTTAGAAAGAATCTTGTTTTGAATTGAAGAGGCTGGTTTAACTTTTTCAGGTTCAAAATTTTCATGTTGTGTTCTAGCCTTAGAAATATTAGGCCATGTGGTATGTAGAGAGGGTAGGATTATGTCCAAGAAGAAAGTTAACAAAATTCAGTCCTGGCCAAGACCCAAGAATACGACCGAACTTAGAGGGTTTTTAGGCGTTTGCGTATATGTTAGAATGTTTATCAAGGACTTTTCTTCATTGGCAGCTCCATTGAGACGGTTAACGAGAAAGGATGCAGACTGGGAGTGGGATGAAGAGTGTGAGAAGGCATTTGTGAAGTTGAAGGAGGTTGTGGGGAAGGATTTAGTCCTGCACAAGTTGGATTATGGAAAAGATGCTGGCAGAATTTATTTAGCAGTTGATTCAAGTCAGGTTGCAGCTGGGGCGGTTTTGTCTCAGATGGATAAAGCTGGTTACATCAGGCCAGTTAGGTATGAATCTGTAGTATTTACTGAGGTCGAATCAAGATATTCTCAACCAAAATTGGAATTATGTGGTGTGGTGAAAATACTGAAGAAACTTCAGCATATTTTGTGGGGGCAACATTTTGAGTTGAAAGTGGATGCAAAATAGTTAATCCAGATGATTAATTCCCCAAGTTTACCAAATGCACCCATGACGAGATGGGTAGCTTTTATTCAACATTTTTTGTTCGATTTAGTTCATAAGCCTGGCAAGACTTTTACTATGCCAGATGGTTTATCAAGGAGACCACCCACTGAAGAAGATTCAGATTCAGAAGAGTTCAATGAAGATATACCTATTATCAAAGCCAGCACTAAAGGAGCTGAAGACATTCCATACCTCCCCCATGAGGTTAAACTGGCAGGACTATTGTGTTTAGATTATGGTGATGATGACCTCCACCAAGAGGATAAACTGGAAAATAGTTTTTATGTTAATAAAGGTGTTGGAAAAGGTGTAGATAAATTTGGTAGAAAGGAAGTAGAAGAAGATGTGGTGTATGTAGAGGAAGATGGATTGGTAGTGTGGGATAGTAGTAAGTTAAGGAATGGTGTATATGTTGGAGAATTAGAGAATTTAAATAAAAGGGTGGATAAAGGGAAAGAGGTATTTTCAAATACGGTTTACGAAGGATCCAAAGGTTCAGAAGAAAAACGTTGACATAGCTCAATTAAAGACTTATTTAGGGGTCAACGATTATTGGCTCATTCATGTGCAGGTGATATTGGTAATAGAGAAGTCCCTTTTGATGTTATATTAATCGATTTTCAAGATGAAGTCTGGGGTGAGACTGGATTTTATTTTTTGTTAGTCAAATATTTGTTGACTTTAGAGAGGCCAGAAGAGTGTGAAGACGATGAATGGGTGGCTATCAAGAGGAAGTCATCTACGTTTTACCTATCTGGTCGACGTTTAATGAGGAGGAGGTATCCAAATCCTCAAGTAGTTATAACTCAACAGAAGGGGCAAGAATTAGTTTTGAAATCACTGCATGAAGATCTCAGGCATAGAGGCGTTGGAGAAACTTTTAGAAGAATTTCTGATTGATTTTGGTGGCCTGGCATGAAGATGGCTGTTAAACAGTGGGTTCAGTCATGCGAAGAATGTCAAAGACGAAGTTATTTAAGGCCAAAAGAACCTGGACGTGCGACTGGTGAATATACGCTCTTTGGGAGAGTTAGTTTAGATGCCGTTCATATAAAAGAGGGACGGTATAAATATTTAATTGTGGCCAGAGATGATTTATCTGGTTGGGTAGAGGCAGCGCCTCTTATTAATTTAACTGCCAAAAATGTGGCAGAATTTTTTTTGAATAATTGGGTATATAGGTATGGGGTGATGAAGTTGGTAATGGTAGATGGAGGTCCTGAATTTGGGACAGAGTTTAAAGAGGCCGTATTGAAAGTTGGATCAAAGGTTAGGGTAGCAACCCCATATTATCCTGAAGCTGAAGGCATGGTTGAAAGAGGGCATCAAGTTATTAAGGATGCTTTAGTTAAAATGTGTGGGACAAGTGCCAAAAAGTGGAGGCACTATTTACCTTTAGTTTTATTTGCTGATTGAATCACTGCCAAAAGGACGACCGGATTTTCACCTTATGAACTTGTTTTTGGACAGAAAGCAGTTTTACTGGTTGATTTAGAAGCTGAATCATATCTTGGAGTTGACTGGGACACGGTCAAAACTACTGAAGAATTATTGTGTGCAAGAATGATGCAGCTAGAAAAGAAAGAAGAATATTTAGAAAAGGCATATTCACGGATGATGAAGATCAGAAATCAATCAGTTAGATATTGGGATGAGCGGTTGGCACATTGATTAAGGAAAACTTTGAACCCAGGTGATATGGTCTTGGTGTATAATAGGAGTTTGGAAATTTAGTGGGGAAAAATTTTTGCAGATAGGAGGAATGGACCGTATAAAGTTAAGGAGCAAGTTTCTGGCGGTTCATATATGTTAGAAGAGTTGGATGGTGTAGTATTGAAGAAGAGGTTAGCGGCCGATCAAGTGAAACGGTTCTATCCTAGAGGCACCAGGAGTGCCGAAGTCTACCTCCGCAATGAGGATGAACTGTGATATTGATGAAATTTTATGGAACCTCCGCAATGAGGATAAACTATGACATTTATGAAATTATATGGATTCCTCTGCAATGAGGATAAACTATGATGTTTATAAAAAAACCTTATCGACCTCCGCAACGAGGATAAACTATCTTCTTTTTTATCAAAAATACTTTCCTATCGTTACACTGTATATGGGCGATGAAATTATGATGAAACTTGTTGGAAATTTTTTTTTTTAAATTTATTGGAAGAAGTGTTCACAGGGGAACCTTCTTAATTTAATATTTACAAGTGTGGGGGTAATTGATGGGCCGGCTGCTCTATACACAATTACCCCATAATGTTCGTTTCCAAAATTTTCCCTATTTCTAGTTGAATCCTGGCTTTGTCTTTTAATTATAGGAAGTCCACTAAGACTGTAAACTGGAACGAATCAAGAGACACTGCTCTCAACGCAGGATTAAAGATTCTTTTTATTTTATTTTGTTTTTGATTTTTTTATGTTAGATTGTGATTTCTTTTCTTAATATATATTATGAATTATTGTAAAGGTGATGCTCACTGGTGGTCTCTAATCATTTTTATAAATTGGAGGGAGCCCACTCAGTGATCATCATTATAAAAATTATCTTCTTAAAACTTTCATTTATTTTCTTTTCTTTTCAATTTCTCAAAATTGTGTAACCACATCAAGTTGCACTTGGATGTGGGTATGATGTCGAGGGTACAGCTCATCAAATGGCCGGGGGGCATCTTTTAAAATTTCACCTTTTAAATTTTTTTTATTATTATTACTTTTTTTTATCTTTCTTTAAAAATTAAATTTTAACTTTTATTTCAAAATTATCTTTTCTAAAATCTTTTATTTTAAATTAAAAACAAAATTAAAATTAAAAATAAATAAAAATAAATAAAAATAAAATAAAAATAAAATAAAAATAAAAATAAAAATAAAAATAAAAATAAAAATAAAAATAAAAATAAAAATAAAAATAAAAATAAAAATAAAAATAAAAATAAAAATAAAAATAAAAATAAAAATAAAAATAAAAATAAAAATAAAAATAAAAATAAAAATAAAAATAAAAATAAAAATAAAAATAAAAATAAAAATAAAAATAAAAATAAAAATAAAAATAAAAATAAAAATAAAAATAAAAATAAAAATAAAAATAAAAATAAAAATAAAAATAAAAATAAAAATAAAAATAAAAATAAAAATAAAAATAAAAATAAAAATAAAAATAAAAATAAAAATAAAAATAAAAATAAAAATAAAAATAAAAATAAAAATAAAAATAAAAATAAAAATAAAAATAAAAATAAAAATAAAAATAAAAATAAAAATAAAAATAAAAAATAAAAAAATAAAAAAATAAAAAAATAAAAAAATAAAAAAATAAAAAAATAAAAAAATAAAAAAATAAAAAAATAAAAAAATAAAAAAATAAAAAAATAAAAAAATAAAAAAATAAAAAAATAATAAAAATAATAAAAATAAAATAAAAATAAATAAATAAATAAAAATAAAATAATAAAATAAAAAAAAATTGATTAATTAATTAATTAAATCAAAAATATTATTATATTTCTTAGTTTTATTTTTCAGTCTTCATTCTATTTTTTAGTTTTATTTGTTTAGTTTAGACAAGAAACAGGGTCTAGGGGAACTCAATACCTATGGGATTTTACTTCAAGATATCTGTTAGTCCTCCAAGACTTTAAACTGGCTACTGTTCAAGACGATCTTTAAGGTTTTTTATACGTATTTTGGATCTGTTAGTCCTCCAAGACTTTAAACTGGCTAATTTTCAAGACTGTCATTAAAGATTTTATATTGGAGCTGTTAGTCCTCCAAGACTTTAAACTGGCTAATTTTCGAGACTTTCATTAAAGATTTTATATTCGAGCTGTTAGTCCTTCAAGACTTTAAACTGAATTTCAAGGATGTTCAAGATTTTATGGATATTTTTGGAGACGGATTTTTTTTTATTTTTTTTATCAATCAAATGTTAGGTCCACCAAGACCTTAAACTGGAGTGTTATCAAATGTTAGGCCCACCAAGACCTTAAACTGGAGTGTTATCAAATGTTAGGTCCTCCAAGACCTTAAACTGGGCTGTTATCAAGCTGTTGGGTCCACCATGACCTTAAACTGGATTTCTTATCAATCAAATGTTTGGTCCACCATGACTTTAAACTGGTAGTTCATTCATTGTTTAGTCCACTATGACTTTAAACTGGAAAATTAATATCTGCAGGATAATTCAACATTCATTGGTCCACTATGACATTAAACTGGATTATCAAATTTATTCAATCTTTGGTCAAGCCTAGGCCTTATTTAGGGATTTATCAAGTTATTTATGCACCTAAACAATCTTTGGTCCACCAAGACCATAAACTGGCAATCGATTATATGTTTGGTCCACCAAGACTTTAAACTGGAATGTCAATCTTGTTTTGATAACTCAATTCAATCTTTTAATTTATCACTGTCCACTAAGACTCTAAACTAGTTATTCAATTATTTCTGGAATTGGGTGCTGATAAACTTTAGGAGGTTAAAATTTTAGGTGGTGATGATGCTAAGGAAAGCATAATGGTTAATTATGTGAAATTTGTGGCGCTTTAACATGGTCTAAAGTTAATATTATTATTGGAAGCCTGGCAAAAGTATTTTATGGGTTTGCTGTATAGCAAAGTTTGAAAATTGTGATGAAGGAATCAGAAGTTAGGATGGTAGTTGGATTTTAGGGAATGATTTTTTTAGTGCCTCATTGTTAGGCCATTTTTGGTTTGAAGCTTGGAGGACCTTATGGCGAGATTGGAATCATAGAATTCGGCTCAGTGGGGGCCCTATAAGGTTGGAATCAGGAGTATTCGGCTCATAGGAAGATCCACTCTCTCAATGCTGTGACAAGAAGGAAGACTGGATAATGGGAGTCTGAAGGGATTCAAACCTTGCTCTTGAAGTGGAATCATCACAAGATTTATTTTATTTTATTTTATGTTATATCAAGCCAGAGAAGAAGAAACAACGTTTTTTATTATAAAGAATTAAAAGAAGACCAGCTAAAACAAATTTATCAAATTATTTTATTAGAAAAGATAATTCTTTTGGAATTGCTCAATCACTTATGCAAAGTTTTACGAATGGGGACATTCTCAATTGGAGGGAGGATGTGGTAGCCTAAAGTTTAGTATGGCACCTAAGTACATAAATGGAGTTGTTACGGAGTGCAAGATTGGCGTTATTATTTTTTTTATAAAAGGGTTTTATTTAATTTATTTGAGTTTTAAATATGAAGAAATTGGTCACGAGCAAAAGCCTACACAAAAACAATTTATATTACGGAGAAAACTTATTTTTACGGTCTTAAAAGTCTATCAGTATCAAGTAGAGTCACTCAAGAACCTTGAGAAATTTTTCCAGAATTTTTACTATTTTTCTTATATTTTTAAATGAATTTTAAAGTTTTATAGAAATATTTACGTTTTCAGAAATTACTTAACTTTGATGAATTTTTACGGGGTAATTAGAGCTGCGCAGACTACGAAAATTAGTTTGAAATGTAAAGGGGAAGTGGCTCTATCATGTGTAATTTTTCTAGATTTTTTATTATAGTTTTAAAGGTTCTAATTGAGTCCTGAAGTCCGGACAGACTCCGCTTCGACTCCGTACGGAGTCCATACGGACTCCGCTTTGACTCCGTACGGGCTCCGGATTGACTCTGGGAGAGCTCTGGAGGGGAAAACTTAGGCACGTGACTAGGAATACTTAAGCGCCTCTCAAACTCGAAATTGGGGGGGGATCATCATACAGCTTAATCTTTAACCACCACGGTCTCATTTTTTTTATTACTCAACAAGTTAAATAAAATTGTAATACCCTTATAACTTTATATTTTATATATTACACTTTAGAAATACTACTCAACAATTTAAATAACACTTCATACAGGGTATCTTTATAAAGTTCTTCATCACTGGGACTTGATTATTGCTGTCTCATAAAAACTCAAATTATTATAAAAACATAAAAGTCAATCTTTTCAGATCTTTCACTGGTACACCTTAATTGTTGTTATCAGTATTTCTTTTATCAACAGCCACTTTCTTTAAATCTCAATAAGCGTTAATTATTTTAGAGTTTCATTATTTTCATCAATCAGATCCAAGTAGATTGGTTAGCTTAGTGATTTAGAATTCCCATTTTGTTATTTTTATTCGAAGGACGGGGTTTTCAGCTAAATCCACACATCTCCTCTGGATTCTGCTTACAGCAAGGCGACTGTAAGAGTTTACCTTACCATAACGTAAATTAAACAAATGCCATCCAAAATTCATATATTAGTAAAAATATCCATTAGGTTATGAAAATCTGTCTGTTAAAAATTACATGATTGAGGATACTAAGAGGGGAAATAATGCTCTAAGAACATTCTTGCATAATTATTGTTGATGGGTCTCTTGGTCTAGAAGATTTATCTGGAGGTTCTACAAGGATTTTAAGTGTATTATTGGACTTTCAAAGGCAATTTACTTATTTCTTTATCCTTCTGATTATTTTACTTAAAATAAAGAGGTAAGAATATAAAGTTATTATTATAATTAATGAGTTAGAAGTACATGAATGTAAATACTAAAACAATAATAAATAGTAATAAATATTTAAGTATAGTAAGTAATTTGGTAATATAAGTAAGTAATGAATGAAAAAAAACTAGAAAGGAAGGCCTTATATAGGTTAAGGAGAGACAAGGCACGGTGTTGAAATCCTAAATAAAGTAGTCTTAGAGAAGAAAAAAATATTCCAGAAAAATATTTCCAATTTAATAAGGTTGTTCCAAAAAGAGGGTGTCAGAAAAGAGTATTTACTGTATATGACAGAAATAAATTAATGTATTTAAAATTTACTGTAAATGCCAATTTGAAATAAGTAATTTGAATTTTTGGTAGGTAGTTAATTTTATTTGAATATTAAATTTTTATTTTTATTTATTTTAATATTAATCTCTATTTCTTTTAACCTGTCATTGAGCACGGTGTTAGACAATAGAAATATAAGGGAAAATTAATATTAATTTTAATTATTCACTAACTTTACCATTTTTAATTAGTTAATTTGTTATAGGTAAATTTAATTTAAATAAATTATAATTAATAAAATTAAAATAATAAGGTGCAGCTTCATCCCAGTAAATAATTAATTATTTTACTGGGTAAGTCCAGCAACCTGACTGACACTCCCTCACTCTAAAAAAACAATAAAAAAAATGCTATGATTTTTTCTTTTTCTATTTCTTTAGCAGAGTAGGAAGATTAGATATATCCTTCACATGTTCCAAGAATCATATTCAGAAGATTTATTCTTGAATTTCAATAAGTATTCTGTATATTTTTCAGAAGTAACTATTCTTTCATTTAGAATCTTATCAATTTCTGCTGTCTAAGTGATTTCATTAGGGGTCTTTTTTGGTCTTCCCCTCTTTTTGGGAAATAAATCACTATTGGATGTGTGAGGTTTCAAAAGAGATATTGGAAAAACAAGATGTTTTCTGTCATATAAAGAATACAAAATAACTTCAACTGTATTATCAACAACCATACTTCTGACAACAAATGGACCAACAAATGGGTCTCTCAATTCGTTATTACCTTGTAAACTGAAGTGGACTGTAGAAATCAACACTTCATCACCCTTTTTGAAAGTGTATCCTTTATCAGATTTTTCCCATCTCTTCTTCTCATATTCAAAGGATTTTTCAATACATTTTTGAGCATGACTTCTGCAAAGTTTTTGCATTTGAAGAAAAGACTTTACACCAGGGTGTAAATCCAAATTAGATATTTTATTATTGGGAATTTGGGCAGGAGTATTTGGAGCATATCCAAGCCAGAGCTCAAAAGGCTTTCTTTGAGTAACAGAATGAACAGTGCTATTATAAGCAAATTCTAACCCAGGAAGTAAGGTAACCCAATCATGAATGAATCTGTCATTGTCTTGATACTCAAGGCCAAAGACACAATACCTTCTTATCATTTCCTCTAAATTTTGAATAATTATTTCAGCTAATCCATCAGTCTGAGGGCAATGGGCAGTAGAAAGTTTCAGATCACAACCACAAACATCCATCAGAGACATCCAAAATTCAGAAGTAAATTTAGGGTCTCTGTCAGAGATTATGGCTTTAGGAAAGTCAGCAGTATTAAACATATGAGACCACCATAAGAAAGCTAATTCTTTAGTGGAAACATCCTTGTGAGTAGGGATAAATTTACACATTTTTGTGAGTCTTTCCACAATAACCCAACAAGAGTTATAACTGTCTTTTCCAGAAATGGGTAATCCTGTTACAAAATCCATGTTTATTATCTGCCATGATGCATCAGGAGGTTCTATATGTTGCATTAATCCAGCTCTCTTACCAGTCAATCTTTTTGATTTTTGGCAAGAATCACAAGATTCAACATATAATTTGGTGTATTCAGACATATTAACCCACCAAGCAGTGTTTTTAATTCTGATCATTGTTTTTTAAAGATCAAATTTCCAGCTAATATGTCATCATGACAAATTTTCAAGATGATTTCTTTCATAAAAGGAGGAATAACAATGACATTACTCAACTTTCTTCTATAATATAGATATCCTTCATCAATTGAAAATTTACCTTTCTCCAAAGCCTTCTGGTACTTTGTGGGAAGGGTTTAACTAATGCTTGTATTGAAGCATTCTTTGGATCATTTAATATAGTGCATAACTTTTTTAAGTCAGTGCCCTTATCATATGAATCCAGAATTAGCTGTAATAGCTCTTCCTCCATATCAACCACATATATTCCATGAATATGAATAATATCATCCTCAGGAT
Source organism: Hemileia vastatrix (assembly GCA_030280995.1). Classification (NCBI taxonomy): domain Eukaryota; kingdom Fungi; phylum Basidiomycota; class Pucciniomycetes; order Pucciniales; family Zaghouaniaceae; genus Hemileia; species Hemileia vastatrix. The sequence goes on from JASXTE010000013.1 coordinate 15,854,910, forward strand.
CATAAGCAGGATTAGAGTCATCATTTGGTAAAGGCAACCTTGATAACATATCCACATTTGAGTGAACAATACCAGCCCTATGAATAATTGTCATTCTCCCTCTGTATTCCTAAACAGCTAACTGGCATCTGAACATATGTCTGTTAGTTGTTTTAAAGTTTAAAAGGGATTTAACTACACTTCAGTCAGTGAAAAGTTCAAATTTCTGGTCATCTAGAAAATAATGTAGCTTTTATAGATCCCACACTATGGCTAAACATTCAAGCTGAGTGACACCATATGTCTATTCACTATTTCTCAAGGTTCTTGAATTATAACAAATTAATACTTCTGATACTTTATCATTCATCACTTGTTTTTGATGGAGGGAAGCACCAAGACCAATAAAACTGGCATCAGTGTACAACACAAATGTTTGATTAAAGTCAGGTAAAGAAAGGATTGGTGCTGAAATCAAACAGTGTTTCATAGCTTCAAAAGCTCTCTGTCTTTCACTATTCCAGACAAAAGCAACATCCTTTCTAGTCGATTGGGTAAGGGGTAAAGCTATGACTTGGAAATTTCTAATATACTTTCTATAGTATCCACACATTGCCAAAAAACTCTGGAGCTGTCTAACTGTGGTAAAGGCCTTCACCTGTTGTATGGCTGCCACTTTGTTTTGCTAAACACATATCTGTAACCCTGAAACAACATGACCAAGTACTTTTAAAGAATGAAAACCAAATGTACATTTCTTCAAAGCAAGTGTCATATTTATTTAATCCATTTTGTGAAACACTTTACACAGGTGGTTAAGATGGTCCTCAAATGTTTTTTAGAATATAATGATATCATCAATATAAACCATCAGCCATCCTTCAGTTATCTCTTGATGGAATGTGTTATCCATAACTTTTTGAAAAACTGAAGGGGCATTTTTAGGGTCAAATGGCATCCTAACATACTTACAAATGCCAATATGAGTAGCAATCATCAGAAAATTGTTGGAATTCTTCTTAACAGGTATCTGGTGATATCCCTTGTTACCATCCAGACAGCTGATATATTTAGCACCTTGTAAGGTAGCATGTATAAAGCTAATTCTAGGTAAGTGATAGATATCATCAACAGTATAAGTATTTAATGCTCTATAATCACCACATAACCTGGCTTTATCTTTCTCATACATATTTAGGACAGGTGAGATAACACAATATTTAGGTGTTTTAACTACCTTTTCAATAATATTCATTTTTAAAAGTGCAGAGATATTGTCTTCAATATCTTTTCTCTTTGTGGGAGAAGCAGGATAAGGCTTCTTCTTTAAACTAGGTGGTATGTCAGTTAATGGACAAGATAATGAAAGTTTCATTTCCTCTTTAACTAATCCCAGTTCATGTGACCCATGAGCAAAGGCCATAGGAAAAGACTTTATCAAGTTAATGATGGAATCTTTATCCTCACTAGAAAGTTGTTCTCCAAAAGAAGCATTGTCAATTTCAGACATAAGGGCAAGAATTTATTTTGTAGATCTTCCTTTATATTTAACCACAGAATTAAATGTGTTCAATTATAATTTTAATAATTTTTTTGGGGATGAAATCTTAAAATTTCTCTTCCCATTCATCCCCATAGTGAAACATTGGTTTGAAGGATCCAATTTTATGCCATACTTGGTTAAAATATCATTTCCTATAATAAACCAACTACTTAAAATATCATTTTTCATGACAACAAAATTACATACAGCTCTTACAAAACTATGGTTATATTTGAAAAACACTGTGGCTTTTTATTTACCAATTGGGGACAAAACAGAGCCATAACCTCTTTCATTTTCAGAAATGATAGCCATAGGTTTTGATTTATAGTCTTTATCCGTTGAAGTGAGTGATTTTTCAGATACTACACTTCCACCAGCTCCAGAATCCAGAACAACTTCAATGCTGGTTCCATTGATCAAGACTGGTGCCTTGAGAGGGGAAATAACAATTGAGCTATCCTCAATGTTCTTTATGATATCAGCATCCTCAATGGTAGATAAATCATTGTGATCAATATAAATAGTTTTTAAATAATAAATATCTTCTTCCAGCATCAAGATTTCTTGTTGAGATTCATATGAAATATTGCTAGCACAATCACTTGAAGTATCATCCAGTACTATTGTGTCATCAGAATGCTCCTCAGTTTTTTCAACAAGATTTATCTTCTTTTCACAAACATGGCCTTTCTTTCAGGGCTTGTTGCACTTGAAGCAAGTGTTTGTTTCATACTTTTAAGGTGCAACAGGGGCAGAAGTTTTACCAACCTTTTCCAGAGGTTTCTTTTGGTAAGTGGAGGGTTTCTCCAAAGAAGTTATAGGAATGAATCTTCTGGAATCATACTTGTTGTATAGAAGGATCTCATTACAAGTATTAATGAAAGAAGAAGGTTCTCTGGAGAACTCAGTCCTAGCCACTATCAAGTCTCTCAAAGACATTGGTAATTTATTAAGGATCCTGTCCTTCCATAGCTCAAAATCCATATTTGAGTCCATTGCCCTCAAGATTTTTACAAGTTTCATTAAGAGCTCAATAGGTTTATCAGTAGAAGAGCTATATCTAGTTTCCTCATACTTCCTTTGTTGAGACATCCTAAATTTGGAGCCATTAAATTGTGCTTTAATCAATTTATTCCAATCTTCCCATGAGTAGTCATTCCTATCCAAGAGAACAGATTCATAGCACATTAGGGCTACATTGGTAAACAAAGAAATTAATTTAGACACAGTTTCCTCATCTGGGAGTTTGTAAGAACTTTTCAAGTTATCAATTCTGCAAATGAATTGCTGCTAATCAGAAGAAGAGTCACCATAAAATGTTGGATACTGGTCAAGTTTTGGCCAATTCTTTTGATTTGAAGGAATCTCCTTAGTATTAGCTTGTTTCTGAGTAAGAAGCAGCTGTAAATTCTCCAATTGTGCATTAATATCATTGTTCAATCCTTCTGTTGAAGATCCTGGTGCATCATCAATTTTTGATGGAAACTCAGTGGTATCAACAGGAATTTCTGAATCTAATTTTACTTTAGATGAACTAGCAACTGGTAAATTTGGAGCATCATGTATCATATTTTCCTTCACAGAAATTTCAGAATATTTTTGATCATTAAACAAAGAATTCAATTTCTCTTCAATTTTTGTTAGTCTGGTTTTCACTCTTGGAAGACTAGATGAACTCTCATTTATTTTTGCAAAAAATAACTGGGTTTTATTTTGAAAATATGAATGATGATCACTCAATCTTTTCAGGTTCATTTTATCTACCTCTAGCTCCTGGAAACAGATAGACACAGTATCTTGTAGTTTAGACAAAACCTTTTTGATATTTTGCCATAAAGCAACTTTTTTTTCATGAGTTACTTTGTAATGAAACAAAGCATCAGAAACTCTCTAGAACTCACTCCTCAATGCTTGATAGCCCTGTTCAGTTAACAAACTATTTTATTTCTGAGTCAATTGCATGTTGTTCATTATATGATTTTGTTTAGCAATAATATCCCTCAAATATTCATCATTAATTTTTGCTACATCTGGAGTGCTTCTCAATAAAGAAAAAGAGTAACTTTCCAGATTCTCATAAAACTCAGGATCAAGTGTTTCATAAATAATAGCCATATAAGGATTTATCATTGAAGTAGCAATCAAAACCATAGGATTAGATACATTAGAATATTGAGCAATTTGACTACTACTCTCAGCCTCTACTGGTCTCATAGTTTCATCTCCTCTTCCAGAATTACCTGAAGGAACTGAATCAGCAACAAGAGATGGTACTTGAGATTCAATAGAGGGGCTTACCAAGGCTTGGGTAAGATCTGAATATTTTTTTCTTTTTCTGCCTCCTTGATAAGGGTGAGGATGTGTGGGGTTGAATTAACTGGGTTTAGATGGACCTGCCTGAGGCATTTGAGGCTGCTGATGTTGAGACAGATAGTCCCACTGGGTGCTTAACCAATCCCACTTCCACTTTGATACTTCCATCTTTTCTGGTTGCTGGGGAGCCAATTTTTGAAGATCCCTGGGGGGAGGAGGTCTTCTCTTCTCTTGAAAAAGGCATCTATTTTTCTTACGTTTTCTTCTAGCAAGTCTGTTCTTGCTCTCAGTCTTAAGTTCTCTGTCCTCAGTTCCTTTATGTGGGTGGAGAGATTCTTTACTTGCTGAGTTAAAGGCATTTTTTTTATTTTGAAGCATTTGGGAAGTCCTTCTAGGGGGTTGATTGAAGGCTTTTGCTCCTGAGCATTTGTCTCCACTAGTATTTCCACTTCCTCCATTTCAACATCCTGATTGGTCCAATGATTGATTAATTTGAGCCAATTTTGTAGTCAAGGGAGAACTTACAGAAGTAGCTTCATCATAATCAATCAGATCCAATTCCTCTTCATGAGTAGCATAAACACCTTGATCAGTCATTTTTTTAAATTTAACCTGAACTGAGGGAAGGAAATATTAAGATGTATTAGTTTTATTTTTGCTTTTATTAAAAGAAAAATAAATAAAAAATTAAAAATCTTCAGGAAAAAAAATCAACTGAAATAATAATCACAATTTTTTTTAATTCAAAATAATTTATAACCAGGATTAAAAGAAATTAACTGAAGAAACAAAATTAATTTTTAATCAACAAATTAAATTTTGATAATTATCAGGATTAAAATCAACTGAAGGATATTTAATTACCAGGACTTGATGTCAACTGAAATAATTTTAATATAATTTTTTTTTATAATTTTTTTAATATTTTATTGTCAGGACAATTTGTCAACTGGAACAATAATATTATTTTAACTTATCAGGACAAATTCAACTGAAAAAAAATAATATAATATAATAATAATAAAAATATTTTATATTACTTCTAGGACTAAGAAAACTATAGTTCTATCTTTGTCAACTAGGAAAAAAAATAAAAATTCCAAGTTACCAGACACCTCCCCCTGTAATATGAGCAAATTAATGCCACTTACAGAGTGCTGAGTAAAAGGAAATACATAGAGTATGAAGAGTGCAAAGTGAACCACAAGTAGTAATCAGTATACTTACCACAAATGTATATGACTATAGTCAATAGATAAACTTAAGTTTTGGACCGCAGTTCAATTCCCGTTCACAGCAAAAAAATAAGTCATGTGACTGATGACATTTGTGCTTTTCTTTGTCCACTTTGTCCTTATAGGTACCTCAATGGAGATGGTTCCATGGTCTCCGGCCTCAAGATATCAATGCGCAGTCAATTATTTGGAACAGGTCCCAACTGTCAATGTGTCTCTTTGTCTAGAAGATTTATCTGGAGGTTCCACAAGGATTTTAAGTGAATTATTGGACTTTCAAAGGCAATTTACGTATTTCTTTATCCTCTTGATTATTTTACTCAAAATAAAGAGTTAAGAATATAAAATTATTATTGTAATTAATGAGTTAGAAGTATGTGAATGTAAATACTAAAACAATAATAAATAGTAAATTTTTTGGTAATATAAGTAAGTAATGAATGAAAAACAACCAGAAAGGAAGGCCTTATATAGGAAAAGGAGAGACAAGGAACAGTGTTAATATCCTAAATACAGTAGTCTGAGAATAGAAAAGAATATTCCAGAAAAATATTTCCTATTTAATAAGGTTGTTCCAAAAAGAAGGTGTCAGAAAAGAGTATTTACTGTATATGACAGAAATAAATTAATGTATTTAAAATTTACTGTAAATGTCAATTATAAATAAGTAATTTGAATTTTTTTCAGGTATTTAATTTTATTTTACTATTAAATTTTTATTTTAATTTATTTTAATATTAATTTTTATTTCTTTTAACCTGTCATTGAGCACTGTGTTAGACAATAGAAATATAAGGGACAATTAATATTAATTTTAATTATTCACTAACTTTACCATTTTGTAATTAGTTAATTTGTTATAGGTAAATTTAATGTAAATAAATTATAATTATTAAAGTTAAATAACAAGGTGTGGCTTTATCTCAGTAAATAATTAATTATTTTACTGGGTAAGTCTAGCAGCCTGGCTTACAATTAGCCCCCAATCATTTATTATTCTCCCATTGTGACAAATATAAAATAATTCTTTTAAAAATTATAACCATTTACATATTTTTTGTACTATGCACCTTCAGTTTCCAGATAAGATTTTGTAAATGAGAATTTTAAAAAAATTAGCAATTTCATTCATTTATTTAAAACATTTTTGGTATATATAACCTTATTGAGTTACTAAGAGGACAAATAATTCTCTAATGACATTATCTCTGCTTTAATACTCAATCATGTAATAATACAACAAATTTAATAGTATTTTTTATAAGGAAAATTTTTTTTCTGCAGACCTTTATTTATGCAATTATTTAATTTTTATTCAATAGGTATTCTCCAATAGATATGAGTGTAACAGAACCTAAAGAAAACCATCAAAGTCAATATTTGAATGACTCATACTAAGTTTAATCATTTTTAATGCAACATTAATTCACTTATTCACTAAAATTATTTGTAATATTTACATACTTCATCAGGCCCCATATAAAAAAAATTTTTTTTCCTGAATTGAATGATCAAACCTTTTCAACAGTAGATGGCTTTTTTTTCACAAAATATCTTCAAGAAATCCAGGTAGATGTTTTCTGGATGGTGGGCAGAAAAAGAAAGATGGGATTCTAGAAAATTTCTCTCAGCTTGCAATTTTGCATGAGCAAATAGTAACTGAAGTTGAAGAAGAATATAATTTCCTACTAGTCAGATAAAAAAAACTTTTCACATAATGGCAGGAAGTATGAAAGCAATAATCAATACACCACTAGCCAGAAATTTAATTGTAAGACCTCTGAAAAAGTCAAATTTCTTTTGGGTTCAAGATTTTCTGCTATCAAATACATGTCAGAGAACCAGCCAGTCAAAAATTTACTTGATTGTAAGCTAAAAAAAACAATATACACATATTTTTTACCTCCCAGGCATCAAATCAGGTTTAGCTGGCTGGAACATAATACAAAAATACTTTTTGTAAAGGGAATTCACACTTCTAGAAAATTCCTTTCAGAGAGCCAATAATGGCTTTACTGTAAAATCACATTCTAAATTGGCATGTATTTATATTGTTTTCCCGCCATTGGTTCAATATTTTTATGGAAAGCAAACCAAACATAGATTTTCATACTTTCCATCCAGAAATTCACTTTTTAGCTGGAAGGTTAAGTTTTTTATTCCTTAAACATGATCAATGCATGCAATAAATTTTCTTTCAGCATGCCATCCAGCTTAACAGTGTATTGCTGGCTGAAAAGCATAAATAAATTGAAGTGTGAGTTTGACATCATTATTTTTCTTTCAGCCAGAAGAAAATAAATAACTTTCTGGCTTTCAGGTTAATGTAGAAATTGACTTGCATGCTGCCTGTCAGAAAGCTATACAGAAGTTTTCTGGCTGGAAAACATAAATATACAACTTTTATCACTTCAATTAGAATATATCCATAGATCTTTCTAGCTAGCTAAGAGGAAATTTAGTTGCTGGCTGGCAGGGTCTCTTGAAAAATTTTATAGCTGCATGTGAGACATCTAGAGTGCAAGTTTTTGTCTGGAATACAGAAAGTGATTAAAATTTTAAGGTAGGTATTTCCAGAAAAGGCTAGCATAATCCTGGAAACACTTTCACATGCCTTCCAGCTAGCAGAATTGTAATTGGTATGCTGGCTTGTAGGTTCAGGATAGGAGAATGTTTGAAAATGCTAGCCAGATAGCAATTAACACTCTAACTGTCTGGCTGGAAATAAGTAAGACATAATGTTAAGAGACTGAATATAAAAGTATAAAAGAAGTAAAAAATAAAAAGAGGGATCAAAAACTATGAAATAAAAATACATACCAAAAACTGAAAAATGACAGAGTGAAACAATATGAAAAAAAAGAATTAAAAATAGAATAATAAGAGAGAAAAAGTCATTGATGGGCCACAAAACAAAACTTACTAATTAATTAATTACTGACAGGCTCTTTAGAAAAGGATTGGAAGCAAGTTAAGGGGTTGAAGAGTTTGTTGGAGGAAGTGTAGGTAGTGTGATTTGGATGAGTAATGACAAATTGGAAATATCAACTTAATATTGAGTCAAAGATATAAGTAAGTCGAAGCAAAAGAAATGAGCAAACTTCAGAGATAAATAATATGCAACTTTTAACATCAAATAACATTTTTCAAGTAAATAGGCTTATTTTTTTAAAAACCAAAATCCATACAAAGTACTTAAAACTTTAATTTCAAATAAAATATTCAATATTTCTAAATTCAATTTTAATGGCCTACTATTCAATTTCTAACTATATTTTTTTCAATGTTTTGGATTTTTTACAATAGATTGTAGGCTACTAACTAAAAAAGTGTTGAAAAATGAAAAACAAATATTGAATAAAATAATTTAGTGTAAAATTTATGATAACCATTGGTAAGTCAATAATTAATTTCAATTATCTATATGAATTTTTTGTATAGCACAAATTTCTTCTTTTAACTTACTAAATTCACAAACAGAATGGGGTATGAATGATATGTTGAAGTGAAGTGTAAATAAATAATGAGAAACGTAGCAAGTAGAAAAAAAAGAAGGTAAACCCCAGAAACAAGTATTATTGCATGAGATGAGCATTATTTGGGAATATACCAGATTGAACAAAAAATGCACCAACTAATGGGACAGTGGGAGAGTTGGAGATAAGAATCGTATTGTTAAAGGGATCTTTTAGTTTTTGAGCAGCTTTCAGATGGGCACAGGAGTGTTTTGGTGGTCAGGACGGGAGGGGAGGACACATTCTAAAGTATTTTTGGTCCATAAGGGGCATAGGTGCTAGTTTGGAGAAGTTGAAGCATTGAATTAATTAAGGTAAATTTATGGGAGATTTTCCTGATAAAAATTGAATAAACTCCATAGCTTGAGATCAGGTTAATCTTTTCAAGAATTTATACATGCTGGGTGGGTCAAAATTTCCCCTTAATTTCCTGAGTGGATTAGAGTAAGGGGCAGTTAGGGGTGAGGAGATAAAAACTTTTTCAAGTACTATAAAAATATTTTCACTTTCTTCCTGTTTTTTTAAATGTTTTACAGATTATTTCTCCTCTTAATTATTATTCATTTGCCAAACTTTATTCATATTATTTAGAATTTTACTTGTCTATCACTAATCATTTTTGTAGATTAGCTATTGTAAACAACTCCTGCTCTATTTAATATTGAGAAAAATGATATATCACAAGGATATTTTGAATGAGGAGATATCATTAGTAAGAATGTTTATTATTCCTTTTTTACAATCTATTTTTATTTTTTTTCTTTGAGCAGAATTGGATTATTTTCTTTTTTTCTGGTTAACAACTTTTATATAACAATAATCTGGAAAGTTGAAAATCTCAACTTGAAAATTTAATTGGACTGTCTAAGGTTAAACTTTGTTTCAATTATTAATAATGTGATATAAACATGTTCTCAACAGATAATCATTTACACATCAGCAAATTTTCACATGAGCTTCAAAATGTGTTTAAAGTAAATTCAAAAATTCTTCATGATGGTTTCATTACTGACTTGATTAGTGCTCAATCAGATATGAGTTAGGGTTCAAGGTTGCGGACTTGCTAGCAAGTCTTCCCCCCATACTTCATGGTGTATATTGAATAATATTTTAATACTTAGTTATATTTGGACAACAATATTCATACTGGATCATTAAAAACTTCTAACCAACTGACTAATCAAGCTGTTCATGTATCTGTACTTGAACTCAGCCTGAAATTTGTAGCCTTTCCTCAGTAATTTTGTTGTTTTATCTTTCAGTAAGTAAAAAATCAATAAATACTACAGTAAATAAAATTCCTATAAAACTATTTGGATTAATTAAAAAAGGCTGGGTCACTACATATAATGATATCAGAAAAAGAATCCCAGTTATATAAATATTTTGATATCACAATCAACAACTTTACAACTATTTGAGCAAATTTCTCTTGGTAAATATCTGTCAATAGACCAATTAAATTTTAAATCTCTGCAGATAATAAACCAAATAATAATACTGATTAATTAATTTATTTAATAGGACTTTTAATACTTTTTCCTTGCATTTTCTATATTTTTCAATATTAAAAAAGAAATTCACTGACATGATTCTTTTTTAAATATAAAACCCAGCTACATTGGTAGACCTATTGCATTAAGTGATCACATCATAGCGTATTTGACTTTTGGAACATATAAATTCACTTTAAAACCTACTAGTAAACTATATTTTGAGTAAATAATTGTTATATTATACTTATAATACTATTTCTTGAAGTTTCAATACTTTTATCTTGATTTCTTGACAAATTTCCAACTTGTAATTTATTAAAAACATTGAAAATATCAGTAAGGAGGTATATCCTTAAAATATAAGACCAAGAGCTGATAAACCATTTACAGATAATTCAAATGGAGGATAAAGGATCTCCAACTCAGCCAATCAGCAGCAATGCTCCTCAAACGAAAATAGAAGAAAAAGAAATTTTTTTAAACAAAATAGCAATATAGAAATAAAAAAATACATTTCAAAATAAAAATTCATTCCTTCTCAGCTACTAAACAATTTAACAGTCAAGATAAAAATTATGGTAGAACAGATTAACAACTTAGAAAAGAGGGAAGCTCAGGGCTATGTAGAATTCAATCAAGCTTTTATAAGCCTTAATGCTTAACTTACTTCAGTGTTAAACAACCCCTCCACCAATTCACTAGAACCAGCTCCAAAAGAGGAAATAAATAACAGTAAGAAAGTGGAAATTAGTTTGGTATGCACAGAATTATAGATAATTAACTCATCAGAGCTCCAGCAATCACCCTTACAAGGAAAAGTGAGAGAGGAAGGGGAAATGGAACAAGACCCTGGTAAGTCATGAATCAAACCAATATCAATTATATGAAACCAACAAAGAATTATTGCAGATAATTAAATTGATAAAGATGTATTAGTAATTTTTGATAAGTGTCTTAAGAATTGTTCATTTGATAATAATTTTTGGATATATCTTTAAATAATAACACTGTAAATCAATTCATTAGGGGGTATCAATGTTGACCAATCAGCAATTAAATTACCTGAAGATAAAATTCATTATACCCCCATTATCTTCAGAAATTATTTTCGCTAATAATTGGGTTATTAGAACATTTACACGTAAATTTTCACCTCAAACTGACATTTTTATCCTCAATTTTTCATGACCACATCTTGAATAACTTTCTGGATGTGCCTGCCTCCCTACCTTTCTGTGCACTCACTTCCTGTCTATTCATTAGGGGGTATCAAAGTTGACCAATCTGCGATTAGGGATCAATAATTTTTTTCTCAGGATAAGACATTATTAATTGCAGAAGATTCTTATCCACAAGCCCCAGGGCTAGTGGATAAGGAATCCACAATAATGCATTATCCCGCCTCTTATACACCTTTTTCCATTCCTAATTAGTGATCCCAAGCTCATCACATCCATGATGGATTTTTAAGAAAGTCAAATGACTTATAATTGCTGATTCCATCCTTAAGTATTTCCTTACTCTATGCTACTTAATTTTGGTGGCAAACACTTAAAGTTTTTTTCTATCTACACACCCCAACTGCACATTTGGCAGTGAATTCCCACTTCCCTCATCACATAAACATTCCAACAACAAAAATGAAGCACCTCTCTACTAGAAAGCTACTTCACTCTTCACTCCACTATGAATTCTATCACTTTACTTTTAGTTCTCCACTATAAACCTGACTCTGGTTTGGAAGATGCTTTAGAATATATGTCTTTTCTTTCCAAAAAGCATTGTAGACAAACCTATAGTACTAGCTATAGGCATTGACCAAGGGAGTGGGAGAAAACCCAGAGGGAAAATCCCCTGTCCCTTTAGAAAAATAAAGTGAGGTTTACCTGCTACATTAAATTGGTTACTGTTGCTAAACCCCCTTTTCAAACACATGTGACTGCCTGATCAGCCAAGAAAGTATTCTCCAGACAGACTACAAAACCAAAGAACTGAAATGTAGACCAATATCCACACCAGAGAAACAATGATATTTGATGTTGGTTGCAAATACACACCAGAGACAGCAATAATACTTGATATAGCTTGCAAGACTATACCAGAGAAACCAATTGCCAAGTTAAGTTAAATGAAGAACTCACCTTGAAACAAACACAGCCAATTGTGGCCAAAAAACAGTGAAAACTTAGTGAGGAACAAGGATATCACCTCCAGATGGTTGTATGATAATTAAGGTTGCCACAAACTGTCTTATTAACTATATACACACAGACCACTATCTAAGAGCCCATGCACACCCACAAATTTGGCATTCTTGAGAGCCAAATTGCATAAACCTCTCTAGAAATACTTCCCAGCCTTCTAGCACCAAGGCCGGTGGTCTGCCCAACATCGGGAGGCCCACCTGAGGCAGCCTGACCACCCTGAAGCTAGAAAACCACCAAAAACCTCCAAAAATACCCATAATACTTAGAAAAATCTACTACAACAACTAAAACCTTAAAAACCCATAATTAGGCTATAAAAACATTGTGACATAAAATGTAGAGAAAAATTAGCTCATTCTAATGGTACTAAGCACTTAACCTTAAGACTAAAGATTAGCCCATAAAACACAAAAACAAAATTAAACAGCTATCTTTTTAAATAAAAAATGAGAAAATGAACCCTTGAAACTTGGAATATAAAAATTTCAACTGGACATAAAATATAGAGAAAACCTGGGGCTATCCAATAGTAGTAGCCACATCCCTGAAGTCTCAATATTTGCTGAACAATTCCAGAAAAACACCCAAATATTAAATAATGTCATTTAAGACATATCAAAACAATGCCAAATAGACCAACAAAAGGCTCCACCAATGTTGGAATACCACATCCTCCCTCCAATAGAGAGTGTCCACATTCTCCTTCATCACAACTACAATGTTAAGCCTTCTTTCAAAATCTGCTACTGACATGGGTCCTTGCCAATACTGCATTGACAACAATCTCATCTGTACCATAACACCAACAGCTCATCCCTACAGAACCTCCTGTGATGCCTGTAACTCTAGGAAGAAGAGTTGTTTTAGACCTGTTCAATTGTCCTCTTCAACATCTTCTCCTCCTCCACAACTTGATCCATCTTCTACCAGCACCAAAAGATCCAGACCATCCATCCTTATCCCCAGACTGGTCAACAAATTAAACCCTTTGAAAAAGAGTGCCAACCCCACTACCACCACTAGCTCTACCATCCTTGGTCCTTCTGATAGTAAGCCCAATAATTCTTCTTCCTGTAATTCAATCTAACGAATTTCCAGTTCATTTCCATCCAGACAGTGATGATGACAATTTGGGAGCCATTGAATAACACCCACCTAATCCATTGCCCACCATCAAGGACAAATTCCAAAAAAATTCTTTTCAAAAGAAGCATCTCATTCTAAATTACTTCAATCCACTCCTGCAAGGAATCCACAGGACCTTGAGAAAAGGAATAACCTCCCTCACCAGTTAAAAGCCAATGCTGAACATTTTGTTACATCTCTTGATTCTCTTCTGCCTCTTGACTCTTGATTAATCTCTTGACTTAGAAATAAATAAAAATTCTTGACCTCTACAGACTTCCTGAATGAAGCCAATCATAAAAATCAAGTGCCTCAGTTTTCAGTCTTGGGGGACTAATCCTTTGCTTTAAGTCTTGGGGGTCTAACAGCCCTTATTTTAAAGTCTTGGGGGACTCAAAAACCCTCAGTTTATAGTCTTGGGGAACTCAAGACCTAAATCAAAAAGACAGAACCAGATATCAAAACATTAAAGACCAAAGAGACAAACTAAAATTCTTGGGTGAATGTTCTACAGAGCTTCCAGCTCATCAGTTACCCCCACAGTTGCCTTAACAAAATTCAGAGACTCTCCCTTGAATGCCCTCTTCCAGAATCACCGTAACTCCCATTATCAGTTTATAGTCCTGAAGGACTCAACCATTAAACAATCATCAGTTTATATTCTTGGGGGACTATACCAATTTTCAGTTTAAAGTCTTGATGGACTGACCACAGTGTTCAGTTCAAAGTCTTGATGGACTATTCCAGTACTCAGTTTAAAGTCTTGATGGACTAACAGATCCACAGTAGTAACAAAAAATAAAAATCTTGAAGAAATCTTAAAAAAAACCAGCCAGTTTTAAGTCTTGGAGGACTACCAGCATTCAGTTTAAAGTCTTGAGGGACTACAGAACCCATAGAGGATTCAAATTCTTGGAATAAAATTGTAATAAGCCAGTTTAAAGTCTTGGAGGACTAAAACCTGTGTTTAGTTTAAAGTCTTTATGGATTAACCCAGTGTTCAGTTTAAAGTCTTGACGGACTAACCACATTTTGCATATAAGGGCGGAGCCAGCTCCATGCACAATGCTCTGCAGCTAACCTGTTTAACTTCCACTCTTTCTTCATCATCTACACATCACTGATAAAATTTTCTTTCATCTCTTTTATTTTCTCTGTTGTTCCTTCAAAGATCATGGCTGAATCTCCAGACTTTGAACCATCAGAGCTTCCTTGCTTCTCTGCTCCAAAAGACTATACTTGTAAACAGTGCATCCACATGTGCAGGCCTTGGACTTTCACTCTTCCTACTCCTTAGGCCAAATTCTTTAACAGAGCCTGTGATTCCTGCAACTCTAAAAATAAAAGATGTGACAGAGACCCCAACTATCCAATACCTTTACCTTCACCTTAACATAGATAAATTTCCAGATCTCCTACAAGGTCACCAGAACTTAGACCTGCTTCTTTACTTCAAGAAGAACTAACTTCACTTGTCCTCTGACCAACAATAATTCCTCTGATAGTTCCATTTCTTCCAGATCATCATCCAGAAGATCACAATCAGCTTTCAGGTCACCTTCTCCTGGTCCTTCTTTTAACAAACCTGGTACTCCACCACTAGTGTCCAACCCAACTGGGCCAAGCAATAATATCAACAACAACAGCAGCAGCCCTGCTACTCCAACCAGGCTACAGGAACTCCCTCTTTATAGTCCATCTTCCCAACACCATTTAGAGAATGATCATGAGAATCCATACCTCCATCTGGTTGATCCTCCTACAACATCTATTCAGAGTTCTTAAACTGCTCAAATCCCGGCCACTTACAAATTTGATGAGCTCCCAATCTTTAAGTACCAAATTAAAAAATCCAATTTCTTTAACAGAGAACGATTACTGATCCTATTCTTCTGTTAAGTTAGAACCCCGCCTCCTGAAACTGAAATTGGGATTGGCCAACCTATAAAATCTACCTTAAAACTAGATTCCGATGACTTGAAACAACACCTAAGCATGATTTATTCTAACATGCTTAAGGCCTTTGCTCTCCATGGTCCATTGAATGAGTTTGAAAAGAATCTGAGGAAAGAGCTCCTTGATGACCACTGGAAAATGTTTAGAATAATCAAGCACACCTTCGAACACTCTATCCCTGCTTTTTCCACTTCTTCCAAAAAATTACCTTCCACTATGTTCCCTGACCATTACAATCCATATACTCTTTCCATCCGCCTACACCACAAAGAACACAGATCTTCTTCCAATCCTAACAAAAAGCAAAAATGCCACCATAATCCGGACCAACCGCTGAAGACTTCTTCTTTGAGACATTAAAATAAAAACAAAAGAAATTAATAATTCACTAAATAGAGAGAAAAATAATAATTAACAGATATATATATAAATTTGTTTATTTTTATTTTATTTTATTTTTATTTTTATTTTTATTTTTATTTTTATTTTTATTTTTATTTTTATTTTTATTTTTATTTTTATTTTTGTTTTTATTTTTATTTTTATTTTTATTTTTATTTTTATTTTTATTTTTATTTTTATTTTTATTTTTATTTTTATTTTTATTTTTATTTTTATTTTTATTTTTATTTTTATTTTTATTTTTAGTTTTATTTTTATTTTTATTTTTATTTTTATTTTTATTTTTATTTTTATTTTTATTTTTATTTTTATTTTTATTTTTATTTTATTTTTATTTTTATTTTTATTTTTATTTTTATTTTTATTTTTATTTTTATTTTTATTTTTATTTTTATTTTTATTTTTATTTTTATTTTTATTTTTATTTTTATTTTTATTTTTATTTTTATTTTTATTTTTATTTTTATTTTTATTTTTATTTTTATTTTTATTTTTATTTTTATTTTTATTTTTATTTTTATTTTTATTTTTATTTTTATTTTTATTTTTATTTTTATTTTTATTTTTATTTTTATTTTTATTTTTATTTTTATTTTTATTTTTATTTTTATTTTTATTTTTATTTTTATTTTTATTTTTATTTTTATTTTTATTTTTATTTTTATTTTTATTTTTATTTTTATTTTTATTTTTATTTTTATTTTTATTTTTATTTTTATTTTTATTTTTATTTTTATTTTTATTTTTATTTTTATTTTTATTTTTATTTTTATTTTTATTTTTATTTTTATTTTTATTTTTATTTTTATTTTTATTTTTATTTTTATTTTTATTTTTATTTTTATTTTTATTTTTATTTTTATTTTTATTTTTATTTTTATTTTTATTTTTATTTTTATTTTTATTCTTATTTTTTTTATTTTATTTAAACTACTAACATACTAAAAAAACTTGAAAATAATTAAACAAAATTACCCAAAAAATATGAGATCTGAAAAATTAAAATGAAATGAATAATAATAATAAATTGAGATAAATAATAATTACAAATGGTATCCCCCAGCAAATTGATGAGCTGATCTCCTGATACCTTACCCACATCCAAGTGCACCTTGATGTGGATACATATTTAAATAATTTTTAAATTAATTGAGATAAAATTAACTAAGAAAAATAATATAAATAAAGAAAATCTAAAATAAATAGAAATTAAAGTAAATAATAAAAAATTAGATAGATATCAAAAAGAAAATAGCATTGCCTGGCCAATTGATGAGCCTTTCCCAACCAATGCTTACCCACATCCAGGTGACCCTGATGTGGTGACACCATATAATATAATTTTGTGATTTTCCCTCTTTATATCCTAATAACCCCCATTAAAAAAATTAAAAGAAAAAAATCTAAAACTACCTTCTAACACAACCATAGACACAAAAATTATAGAAAAGAAAAAGACAAAGTCTGGCTCCATAGAAAGTCCAGTTGAAGGTAATGATCACTGGGTGGCCTCCCTCCAATAAGTAAAAATGATTGGAGACCACCAGTGATCCACCACCAAAACCAAAGAAGCCAGTCTATAACCAGTAAGCCAGTTTAAAGTAACAGTGGACTTAAAACCTAAATAACAAAACCCAAAACTATGATTCAACTAGGACAAAAAAATAAATGAAACAGACATTATGGGGTAACTGTTCTACAGAGCCACCAGCTCATCAGTTACCCTCACACTTGCCAAAAGAAAATCTAGAAGCCCTTCCTGGGTACCTTCTAAAAAAAGAACAACATCCACACCATAAACCAAAACCAATAAGCATAAAGAGTCTGGCACTTGAAGACCAAAAGAATTTTAAGTGTAAATTCATTGAGGACTAAAACCTGTGAAGAGAAACTGATATTAGGGTTCAACCAAATCAAGTGAAGGGGTTGGAAACAGAAAATCTGGGGTAACTGTTGATAGAGAAGCTAGCCCATCAGTTACCCCCACACTTGCCAAAATAAAATCTAGAAGCCCCACTTATGGTTACCTTCTAACAAAAAAAGTTTCACACAGACAGATGCACAGCATCACCAAAATTCAAAATTAAAGAATGGTCCTTTTTTTATCCTCATTGCGGAGTCAATCATATTTACTTCTAGCTCATCTAGGACAAAATCCCTTCACCTGATCCGCAGCCACCTATTTCTTTAAGACTGAAACATCCAAATCTTCCAAAAAATTAGAGCCTCCAGAAGCCTGAGATCTGGCTCTATAAGGCCTATTCCATCTGTCAGCAAACATTTTTCCCACTTACTCTCCAAACTTCTATTATACAGAAAAACCAAAAAACCAGGTTTCAAGAAATTCCTGAGTCTAGGAGGCAAATTCTTGTCACAGTATCTTACTGATTGATTTCTTATCTTCATCATTCTAGAGTATTCCTTCTCTTGACATTCCTCTCTACATTCCAACTGTTGCATCCTGGCACGGAGCATATCTTCAGTCAAGCACACATCATCCCAATCAATTTCAAGATAAGAGACTACCTCCAAATCTACTGGTAGAACAACTTTCTGCCAAAACATTAATTTATAAGGGGAATAGCCAGTTCTCCTTTTCACAGTGACCCTATCAGAAAATAAAACCAAGGGTAAATAATGCCTCTATTTTTCAGCACTATCCCCACACATCTTCACCAAAGAGTTCTTTATAACTAGATGGCCTATTTCAACCATGCCTTCAGCTTCAGGATAATAAGGTGTAGACACTCTGACTTTAAAGCCAATACTTGACACAGCTTATTTAAATCCAGCTCCAAACTCTGGCCTACCTTCAACAGTCACCAACTTTATCAACCCATATCTAAACACCCATTCTTTCTTCAAAAATTACACCACATTTTTGGAAGTCAAATTAACCAGAGGCACCACCTCAACTCAGCCAGACAAATCATCCCGGAAAAAATCAAGTATTTATACCAGCCCTCTTTAATATGGACAGAAACAATACTGACTCTTCCAAACGCAGATGATTCACCAGTAGCACGGCCAACCTCTTTAGGTTTCAAGTGACTTCTTCTTTGACATTCTTCACAAGATTGAACCCAACTCTGTAAATCCAACTTTATACCTGGCCACCAAAATCTATCTGCTAATCTCCTATACGTCTCCTTTAAGCCTCTATGAGCAAGATCTTCATGCAAAGACTTCAACACCAACTCTTGACCCTTCTTCTGAGTCACCATCACTTGAGGATTTGGTTGTATCCTCCTCACCAACCTCCTTCCTGAAACATAGAAGCCAGGACTTTTCTTCCTTATTTCCCCCCAAGTATCATCATCACAAATATCTGGCCTCTCCAAGGTTAACAAATATTGAACCATAATAAAAAAAACCCCAGTCTGAACCCAGGTCTCATATTCAATATCCAACAAAACAAAATCCAAGGTTACAACACTGTCATCAAAATCTCCAGTGTACAGATGAGCAATGCTACCAGCCCATCCAGGAAAAGAATCCCTAAACTTTGGTATATCCTTTTCCTTCCACTTAATTTTAAGAGAATCCAGTTCACCAATTAAAACACCATTTTCCAATTTTGAGCCATCCAAAAAAACAGCCTCATCTTCATCAAAAAAAACATCCTGATCACCAGAATCAAGATCAGAACCAGCCAGTTTGACCTCTTGGTGGAGGAGTGAAAAATTATCCAGCTTAGCCTCTTGGGGGAGGAAAGAGCAATCATCCATTTAATCCTCTTGGGGGAGGAGGGAAAAATTTTCAGCACCCTTTATGCTGGCCCTGACCACTGGAACATCTTCATCAAATTCTTTTGAGCTTGAATCTTCATCCGTGGGTGGTCTACTTGATAATCCATCTGGCATTATAAAAGTTTTACCTGGCTTGGGTACCTGGTCAAAAGAGAAATTTTGAATAAATGTTACCCACCTAGTCATTGGACCATTTGGAAGACTAAGTGTGTTGATCATTTGAACCATAAAATTAGCATCCACCGGCAGCTCAAAATGCTGCCCCCACTAAACAGTTTGTATCTTCTTCAAAATTTTCGCTACACCACACAATTCCAACTTTGGCTGGAAATACCTAGATTCCACCTCATTAAAAACCAAAGACTCATACATTACTGGCCTGACCTTCCCAGCTTTATCTTCCTGAGACAAAAAAGCACTAGCAGAAATATAACTTGAGTCCACCTCCGGATAAATTTTTTCAGCTTCCCTTCTATAATCCAACTTGTGAAGAATAATATCTTCATCCACCACCTTTTTAAACTTCTGAAAAGCAGCTTCACACTCTTCTGTCCATTCCCACTCTTCTTCTTTCCTGGTAAGCTTCTTTAAAGGTGAAGCCAACAAAGAAAAATTTTTAACAAAAATTCTGAAGTACACAAAAACCCCCAAAAATCCCCTGACTTCAGTAGTATTTTTAGGCCTTGGCCATGAATGAATTTTATTAACTTTCTTCTTCACCATAATCCTTCCCTCCTTATATACAACATGACCCAGAATTTCCAGAGACGGAAAACAATAACAAAACTTTGACCCAGAAATTGTCAAACCAGCCTCTTCAATCCTAAACAATACTCTCTCTAGAGTAATTGCATATTCCCAAATAAATCTCCTTATACCAGGGTTCTCCTTCAGCACCTGATTTCTATAATCAGTGGAGGGTCCTTTAATTCCTCAGTCATTGATAAAAATACCAGCATGAGTCAGAACCTCATCCTGTAAAATCCAAGCCATTTGCACTTGATATACTTCTACCAAATTAGTTTCTCCTTGAGGCAACCTAGTGAGCTGAAATTATCTTAGTAGAGTCTCAAATGTTGTAAGTGACTGTGAATCCGTGTGAAGTTCCCTTTCATCATAACCACCCTTAATATCACCCAAACCATAACACACCCTTCCAGCAAAGGCTTCCACAAAGTCTTCTGCACTTGGTGGCATCCCTGTATCCTTGATAGTGACTTTATTCATGGCTCCAAGATCATGCACCACCCTCAATATCCCACTCTTCTTCTTAACACAGAAAACCAGACTTCAGTAACTAGAAGTTGATTGTTCATTCAATCCTTTCCTGACTCTTTCCCCAAAAATCTCCACAAAATCATCCCTGATAGCAGCCAAAATTGGAATAGGTTTGATTTGCCAAGGTTCATGACAAACCACAGGAATCAAGTAAGGTTCCCCATAAGAGTGTTTCAGCACACCCCTTTCCTCTTCAACAAATGCAAACGCTTTCTCCCTGAGCACAATAATGTGCAACAACAACTTCTATTCCTCATTAGACAACCACTCATCTGGACCAAAATTAATAACTTTAAACCTTTCCACAGTCACCTGAGAAGTTTCCACAAAATCAGGAGGATTCTTCACCAGCGAAGTACAGTACGGATCTCTTGACAACAGAGGTCTCTTCAAAGTAGGATTCAAACCTACAGGCATAGGCTCATTGACAGGCCTAATCTTCTGCGCTACCTTCTTATACTTTAAAGCTCCACCTTCAACTTGAGGGATCTCCAGGATGTCTTCACCACCAGACCTGGAAGAAAAACCAAGGGCTTCCCCATTTCTCACATGTGTGGCCAAAGTAATGTTTTTGAAAGGTGTAGAAGAAACCCTAGCAGTGCACAATTGGGGGGACTTTATTTTATTCCCCAATCTCACCACTCCACAACTTTTCTGCAATTCCACATCTTTATCCCCACTTCCATCTTCCAAATCTTCAAATCTTGATTCATATTCTGAATCACATCTTCTAGAATTGTGCAGTTTATCCTTATGCCGGAGACTCAAAAATTGATTTTAATGATCTTCTTTCTTCAAAATCTTATGCAGTTTAACCTCATTCTGGAGGCCCAAAAATTGATCTTTATGATCTTCTTTATTCAAAAATTTCTGCAGTTTAATGGAAAAAAGTTTTGCTCGTATCATCACAAATCACGATGAGGGAAGATGTCTCATACACCATAGCGGAGCGGATGCCTTTCTTAGGCAGGATGATAAGATGGTGCCCATACACCAAATTTAGAGAGGAAAATGCCATTTTTTTTGGCTGAGGCAAGAACAGCGCCCATACACTGTTTTGAGAGTAGAATTGAGAATATGGCGCCCATACACCATGAGGAGGAGGGAAATTTCAGTATCGTTGCAATGAACGGGGTTCTACAAAGGGTTCTCCATGAGCGAGACGGCCCATAACCTGTAGAGAATGATGCCTTGCAGAACCAGGGAAAGGTCTCCGATGTATTCAGAGGCTACACTATATACTGATGAGAGACTAGCTAAGTACATAGTATGGTAACACCATAACAGCTGGAGGCCCAAAAATTGATCTTGCTGATCTTCACAAAAATAATTCTTTTCTTCTTTTTTGATTATCTTCAGATTTTTGTTTGCTTTTCTTCAGTTATCTCAAACTTTTTATTGTCTTTTCTTCTGTTTTCTTCCATCCAACAAAAATAACCACGGGTTTCCCCAAGGCTCACAGACGTGGCCAAGGTAATGTTTTCTAAAGGCGTAGAAGAAACCCTAGCGGTGCACAATTGGGAGGACTTACTTTTAGACCCCAATCTCACCACTCCAAATCTTTTCCGCATATCTTTCAATAAAAATATATATATAATCTTCTTTTTCTAACTTGAATTAAAAATAATTGAAAATCTTGAGAGAGAGCAGATACTTGACAAAAAACATGAAGAAAACTTGCAGAGAAGAGAAAAATTAATGAGAGAAAGTTGAAAATCCACATGGTATATCTCCAAGGGAGATGATCTACTACAACCTGGGACCTCCTTATCTTGGGGAGATGTTGTAGCACTTGGGAAATCAGCCCTCATCACTCTAAAAAAAACAGACTCTTACTAGTTCCTGAGCCACACTCCAAAAAACCAGAGGCAGAACCCACTTCCCTTCTTCTCCTACAACAATCAAAGCACTGGCACATTGAAGACAAGCCTGGCCTGGTCTCCCAACCATCATCTCCAGGAGATAATAACTTCATGTGAAGTATCCTTTCATCTTTACTGGTCAACTCCAAACTGATTGTCATATCAAAATAATAACCAATTCTTGCTTGAAAATCTATCAAGAATGGTCCATCTAAAACAGCTTTTACATTACCTTTGGCAAGGTAAAAATGAACCTTCCCTGAGGCTCCACAAACATCCAGCTTCAAAAATGTAGCTGATCCAATCAACTCAGTGACATGGCCACCAATTCCTCTTAAATTTCCACCAATTCTAGTCTTGATGGGGAGGCCCAGATGATTAGCCTCAATCAAATAAATCAGGTTAATCTGAGAACCTTAATCAACCAATTACCTAGCCTCTCTGCCATTCAGAGTGACATTGACATAACCCAGAGGTGCAGAAAAATGAGTCTCCAATCCCTCACTAAACCACTCAGTAGAATCACAAATGTATTCCACCTCCCCAGATGAAACCCTTCTCTTGGTCAACAACTTTTTCTGTATATCGGCCAACCCAGGACTGATAGCATATAATTCCCCATAAGAAAGGTAAACCTGACCCTGATTCATCCTTTCCAGAAAAGAGTCCATAACATTAGATTGTCCAGAAACTACTGGCCTCTCAAAGTGAGCCCTTGGCTTTACTATCTTGGTCCTAGTAATCTCCTGAGGACCAGAACCACCAACAGATTTACCATCAACAGGAATTAAACCAGATCCCTCACCAGAACCTCTAACTCCAGCAGGCTTTGGCAATGAATCCAAAGGGACATCCACCTCAGAGTCAGAATCAACATCCATAGGTATTGGCTCATCATTCATTTCCAATGAGCAAAAACAAGCGGGGCCCATATCAGCAACCTCCTTCTTCATCTTTTACAGCTCCTCTTTGCTTTACTTCTTCCTAGCTGCACTCAGATTAGGATCCACCTTTGAATTTTTAGGCTTTGGTTGGGCCTGAGAACTTCTCTTAGGCCTTCCCACCTTTCCAGCTTATACATCATAAACACCAGCCAAGCATTCACCACTTGACTCTCCACCACAAGAATACAACTAAAATCCACCAAAGGAAGTAGAAAAAGAGACCTTGTTAACCTCCTTTCCTTTTCCCTTGACATCATCATCTGCCTTAGCTGAAGACTTCTTCTGATCAGAAATCTCCTCAAACCTTGGCCTCTTCTGATTGAGACCACTCCTTCTACTGACCAAATCAACAGGTGCCTGCCCCTCACTGGGCTTCACAAATGAACCATCAGGAAACTTGAACACCCTGCCATCAAACTCCAACATTCCCTTTGACACCTCTCTGTTCAAAGCCCAAAAATCATTGGACTTGTGCCCCTTCCTGCTGCAATAAGAGTAGACCCAAGGATCACTCCTACCAGCCCTCCTATCAAAATCGCTAGGCTGAGCAGGAGCCTTTTTGGCCTTCTTAGCCTCCTAAACAAAAATATGTAGCTGTTTTGTTAGATAAGCCAACTTCTCCACCACTGGGTCCCTTTCCTGTTTTGAAACCTTCACAATATTCTTCTCTTCCTTCTTCACTCTATTCTCCTCTTCAGCCAAAACCTCACTGACTTTTCTGACATATTTGGCACACCCCTCCTGATAAGTGTCCACAATTAATATCTTCAAATGGGCCTCCAAAGCCTCCTTCACCATGTCCAAGGCAGGAAAATTCTGATCCCCATTGGAAAGAGTCTTCAACAAGTTCTTCCTTGACAGCTCCTTCAACACATCCATCCTGACATCTCTAGCCAAGGCAGACCAAAAAACATCCTTGGCAGAATTTTCATGTGCCAGCTCATCCACCTCCACCAAATATTCCACCACAGTATCAAACTGTAGCAGAAACTTCCTGTAAGTGTGAAAGGTATTAACACCACCATAAGACTGCCATTCAGTGACAACCTTGTTCAGATCCACCATTGTGAACCTGACACCCCATCAATCCACCATCTCCCTACACAATAACTTCCAGTCCCTCTTCTTGTAGCCAGACATGGCCACAACCTCCTTCTCCACTGCCCTATCACCAATGAAGAAAATAATCTGCTTCACCATGTCCAAGTAAGAAGCATCATCCAAACCAGAAGCAGTTCATACTTCTCCAGAAACCACTTCACATCTACACAATTAAACTTGGTACCATCCCAATTTTTGATCCTAACACACTCCCTAACCATCACAGCCTGAGGACCTTCCCCCCCCACTGACATTCACCACAGGAATAGAAGACCCAGAAGCAATTAAAAGACAACAGAAACTCCAAAGAACTGGCAGGATCTACCCCCATATTGGGCGCCAGAAATGAAGACAATCCTATAGTACTAGCTATAGGCCTTGACCAAGGGAGTTGGAGAAAATCCAGAGAGAAAATCCCCTGTCCCTTTAGAAAAATAAAGTGAGTTTTACCTGCTACATTAAATTGGTTCCTGTCACAAAAGCCCCTTTTCAAACACATGTGACTGCCTGATCAGCCAAGAAAGTAGTCTCCAGACAGACTACCAAACCAAAGAACTGAAATGTAGACCAATGTCCACACCAGAGAAACAATGGTAGTTGATGTTATTGAAGGAGACAGGTAGTTAGGATGACATGTTCCATGGTATTCTATATGTGCTTAACACATTGATTAGTTTATTTGGTTTATTGATTTAAGGTGTGATCAATTAATCAGTGTGTATGTTGATAATATAAGATTATATATAGTAGATGATAACTTTCTTGTATCCTTATCCAATCTTATACTTTTCCATTACCAAAAGCTGATTGATTGCTTTGCGTTATTTTCTCTTTGTTCTTTTATTTATTATTGATATTTGTTACTATCCCGTGTTGCGCATCAATCACTGGGGACAGGTGATTGAATATGTTTACTTCAACGGGGTATTTATTATTTGACTAACAAATAGCTTATATTAAATAAAAGACCTTTGATAGATTAAAAGTCTGAAGTCTCTGTATGAGTTCGCCAAACAATGAAACATCTACATCTGCATCTGATACTAACTCATCAACTTCAACTTTTCGGCAAGCCGCTGAAACTAATACTGCTCCAAATCCTTCACCCCCCCTATATCTTTAGGATGATGTCTGATCAGTCGAATGATAAACTCCTAAGGGTACCAGTACTCACCTCGGGAAATGTTTCTCTTTGGAAATCTATGATAGAGTTTTATTTTGACTCTAATGATTTAACTCATCATATTACCTGTCCTACCAAACCGAATGACGCTGATCCTAATGACTGGCGAAAAGGCGAGGCCAAGTCCCGACTTATCTTAATCAATGCTGTTGGATCACAGTATTCTTTGTTAATTTCCAAAGCCAAATCTACTTATTTGGCTTATCAAAAAATTCTTACGGATTACGGCAAAGAAAATGCTTCTACTGTTTCCGATCTTTTGGATCAACTTGTGTGCCTAAAGTGGGATGGTTCTTCTTCTATAAGGGAACATTTGGGCAAATTTGAAGAAATAGAAAATTTGTTGGTCAACAGTGCATCGAGTGATCCGGAACTGACTATTCCCACAAAAGTTGTTGCAATGATTCTCATAAAAAGTGTTCAACATGAAACCATGTTGGGAATAACTCAGAACCTTTTTCAAAACTTTAAGAATCTCACATTGGAACAAGTTTATGACAGTCTTAAATCTGAAGCAAATCGCAGAATTCGAGATGATAGTGCAAACGAAAATGCTAATGCCCTGAAGGCCCAGTCAAAGAAAAAAAACTGTTCAACGTTCCAATTCTCCTGAGAAAAGGGATAGGAAGAATCTTAAGTGCAAACTAGGTCATGTCGGTCATAATGATGAGAATTGTATTACACAATTACCAGAAGAGTTAAAAAAATTTGAATTCTCATCACATTCAAAGAATGAAAAAGCTAAACCTTCTGAAGAGATCACTGAGTCAGCATCTTTAGTTGTCGATCATGAGCATGAAGAATCTGCCTATCTTGCCGGAATGAATAACTTCAACACCTGTTTTTTTCTTGATTCAGGTGCAACCTCTCATATGGTGAAGGAGAAAAGGATTCTCTCAAATGTTAAACCACTTGTGTCTCCAGATAAAATCGATACTGCAGGAACTGAAGTTTTAACGGTCAAATATTCTGGAGACCTAGTCATCAATCAACAGCTTACCTTACAAAATGTTTTAGTTGTAAATGGTATTTCCGCAAACTTGATTTCAGTCAACAAGTTAAATCATTTGGGTTATAGCATTGTGTTTAATCCAACCGAGACTAAGGTTCTGGACAAAAATGGTCAAATTATTGCTAAACTAAATCATAGAGGACAGAAGCAGAACTTGTGGTATGTCAACAATCAGGCTCTCTTATCTTGTGCAAGGGGTCTGACTCTATATCAATGGCATCAACATTTAGGGCATCTTAATGTAAAATCAACCAGAAAGTTCCTCTCAGATAAGGGTCTGAATTTTGTTGATGAAGATTATGTCTGTGTTACATGTTTAAAAGGGAAAATGGTTAAACTGCCCTTTTTGTCAACATTTCCGATAGCCACTATTCCTTTGTTCCGTGTTCATTCAGATGTTATAGGGCCTATCGATCCACCATCTATTAGTGGTTATAAGTACATTGTAAAATTTGTAGATGATTGTTCACGATATTCATCAGTTTATCTTATGAAATGCAAGTCTGAAGTTTTTTTCCAAATTTCTTATATATCAGGCAGATGTTGAAAACAAACTGGAATGTAAGATTAAATACTTGAAGTGTGATAGGAGAGGAGAGTATGGTTCTGGTAAATTCATTGATCATTTAAATAAATGTGGAATTACTTGTGAGCAAGCACCAGCAAGGACACCACAACATAACTCAGTAGCTGAACGGTTTAACAAAACACTCATAGACAAAGTGTGCACTGTAATGGTTGACTCTGAATGTCCGGCTAAACTCTGGGGAGAGTGTGTTATGAGCTGTGTTTTTCTGTTAAATCTACTCCCACACTCTAAACTTAAATTCAAAACACCTCAAGAAGTCCTTAATAGTTTTCTTCCTTGTGAGGGAAATTATTTAACGTACTATTTGTTCCTTAAAAGGTTTGGTTCACTCACCATACGTCATAATGCAAAAGAGGATTGAACGTTTAAAATTCAACCACGAGGATCTGAATGTGCAATTGTTGGTTATGAGCCTAATTCTAAAAGTTACCGTCTCTTTGAAAAATCAACATGAAAAATTATTATCTCCCGCAATGTTAAAATCATTGAATCAGAAAATTATTTTAATGAAAACTGTCTCTCTTTCAAAGTGCCTGACTATGTTCATTTACCTCTTACCGCTACTAGAATCACGTTGTCTTTGACTCTACCTGAAGAACCCTTACAGACATCCCTCTTACCCATAACATCTTCTGGTGTTCCAACTCGTACCACTGTCCCTGGTGATGTTTTGGAGGCATCAGATGATGAAGTGGTGAAAAAGGGACAACGACTGAGACTTACCTATAAACGTCAAACTCCCGAGCCGCCTTTGAATGAGGCTTCTCTCATACCTGAATCGGGTAATTCTGAAGAGGATGAAACATCAACAACAGAAGATATCTCATATCATGGAAGACCTATCAGACAACGAAAACCACCTACTTACTATGGTTATCTTGCTACCTATTCACCAGATAGTCCAACATATAAACAAGCTCTAAATAGCCCTGATGCAGAATTGTGGCAGGAAGCTATGGATATAGAATATGAATATTTATGTGAACATCAAGTAGGTGAGCTTGTTAATAAAACAAAGGATATGAAAGTTATCGGGGGTACTTGGGTTTTGACAAAAAAGAAAGATGGATTGGGAAGAGTAATCAGATTCAAAGCACGATGGGTAGCTTTGGGGAATCTTCAGAAGGAGGGTGTTGACTACGGTGAAACTTATGCCTCTGTTGGTCGTACTGAAACATTCAGGCTCCTAATGTCTCTCGTGGCTGCCCGAAATTGGTCTATCTCTCAGTTTGACATATCAACTGCATTTCTTCATGGTATTATGAGGGATAATGTTTATGTAACTCAAGTGAAAGGATATGAGATAGGGGGTAAGCACAAGGTTTGGAAATTAAGAAAATCACTCTATGGCACTCGACAGGCGCCCCGTCAGTGAAAAGAGAAGTTTGTTGAAGTCATGAAACAATTAAACTTCACTGAAGCTGAAGGAGATGAGTCTCTGTTTATTTTTCAAACTTGTGAAGCGTTTCTTTTTGTTCATCTTCATGTAGATGATGGTCTTGTATTTTCCAATTGTGAAAAAACTGTAAAAAGATTTCATTCTGATTTGCGGGCGCGTTTCAAGGTTAAATGGGTTGAAAATCCCACTTATCATCTTGGAATCAAGATTTTATATTTGGATGATTGTATTACTTAACCACAAACAGCGTATGTTGATGAGTTAGCAAAAAGATTTGGTTTGAACACTTGTACAAAGCTATCCACACCACTTCCTGTCGGATGTCAACTTCTTGATCCCTCACCTGAAGAAACTGAAGCAGGCAAAGACAATCCTTATCAAGAACTCATTGGCTCGCTAAGTTACCTGGCTGTTTCAACTAGACCGGATATAATTCAAGCTCTCAATTCTCTTTCTAATTACAATGCTAATCATTCTCCCTATCACTGGAAGTTGGCTTTAAAACTTTTACAGTATGTAGTTACTAATCAAGAAATTGGGATCAGATATCAGCGAAATACGGTTGATGTTGTCTTTAGATCATACAGTGATGCAGACTACGCTAATTTCAAGGTTACCAGATGCTCAATAACTGGTTATGTAATCTTACTCAATGGTAGTCCTATATCGTGGCGTAGTAGGAGACAGAAAGTGGTTACGCTCTCAGTCACTGAAGCTGAATACATTTCAATGTGTGAATGTGCAAAAATGCTTGTCTGGATCACAAAGCATTTCTTCTCTCTTAACATTGATATGGTTACACCCCAGATCCTCAGCCGCATCAATGAACCTGATCTTTTTTGTGACAATAATGGCGCCATATTTTTGTCTAAAGAGGCTCAAATCAATGAACGCTCAAAGCATATTGATGTTTGCTATCACTGTTTACGTCAAAAAGTTAAACTCAATGAGATACGAATAGTTTATTTTTCCACTGTGGATATGCTAGCCGATATGTTCACTAAACAACAACCTCAAATTTGCTATGATAATGACAAAAAACGCTTGAATCTAATCATGCCTGAAGCAGGGGGGGTATTGAAGGAGACGGGTAGTTAGGATGACATGTTCCATGGTATTCTATACGTGCTTAACACATTGATTAGTTTATATGGTTTATTGATTTAAGGTGTGATTAATCAATCAGTGTTTATGTTGATAATATAAGATTATATATAGTAGATGATACCTTTCTTGTATCCTTATCCAATCTTATACTTTTCCATTACCAAAAGCTGATTGATTGCTTTGCGTTATTTTCTCTTTGTTCTTTTATTTATTATTGATATTTGTTACTATCCCGTGTTGCGCATCAATCACTGGGGACAGGTGATTGAATACGTTTACTTCAACGGGGTATTTATTATTTGACTAACAAATAGCTTATATTAAATAAAAGGTGATTAAATACGTTTACTTCAATGGGGTATTTATTATTTGACTAACAAATAGCTTATATTAAATAAAAGACTTTTGATAGATGTAGGTTGCAAATCCACACCAGAGACAGCAATAATACTTGATATAGCTTGCAAGACTATACCAGAGAAACCAGTTGCCAAGTTAAGTTAAATGAAGAACTCACCTTGCAACAAACACAGCCAATTGTGGCCAAAAAACAGTGAAAACTGAGTGATGAGCAATGATATCACCTCCAGATGGTTGTATGATAATTAAGGTTTCCTTAAACTATCTTCTTCACTATGTACACACAGACCACTATCTAAAAGGCCATGCAAATTAATGAATTTGGCATTCTTGAGAGCCAAATTGCATAAAACCCCTCTAGAAATGCTTCCCAGCCTTCTAGCACCAAGGCGGGTGGTCTGCCCGCCTGAGGTGGCCTGACCACCCTGAAGCCAGAAAACCTCCAAAACCTCCAAAAATACCCAAAATACTTAGAAAAGTCTACTACAACTACTAAAACCTTCAAAATACATAATTAGGCTATATCAACATTGTGACATAAAATGTAGAGAAAAATTAGCTCATTCTAATGGTACTAAGCACTTAACCCTAAGACTTAAGGTTAGCCCATCAAGCACAAAAAACAAAATTAAACAGCTATCTTTTTAAATAAAAAATGAGAAAATGACCCCTTAAAACTTAGAATATAAAAAATGTCAAAAGACATAAAATATAGAGAAAACTTGGGGCTATTCAATGGTAGTACCCACATCCCGACAGTCCCAATATTCACTGAATAATTCCAGAAAAACACCCAATTATTAAATAATGCCATTTAAGACATATCAAAACAACACCAAATAGACTAAAAAAGGGCTCCGCCAATGTTGGGAAACCACAGCGTTACACAAACCCAAGGGGGCCAAATCTTCATCATGATCCCAGATATGATCTCTGCTCCATTCTCAACATTCTTCAACTAAACTTCACTCAACTATTTCGAACTTCTCCTGAATCTTTCTTAAAACTTTATCAACTCATCCCCAAACATCCTATAATTCATAACATTTCTTAAAATAAACATCGTGATCCTGCTATTCAACTTGCTGTTGCACTATGTTGCTTTGGCTCAAATGGAAATAGTGCTTCTGTAAGACATTTGGAAATTCTCTTTACCATAGGATATAGGACGGTGTAGACAATCCTATAGTACTAGCTATAGGCCTTGACCAAGGGAGTTGGAGAAAAACCAGAGAGAAAATCCCCTGTCCCTTTAGAAAAATAGAGTGAGATTTACTTGCTAAAGTAAGTTGGTTCCTGTTTTGCTAAAGCTCCTGTTTAAAACACTTGACTGCTTGATGAGCCAAGAAAGTAGTCCCCAGATAGACTACCAGACCAAAGAACTGAAATGTAGAACAACGTCCACACCAGAGACAGCAAAGATACTTGATGTAGGCTGCAAATCCACACCAGAGACAGCAATAAAACTTGCTATAGCTTGCAAGACTATAACAGAGAAAACAGTTGCCAAAGTTAAGTTAAATGAAGAACTTACTTGCAACAAACACAGCCAATTGTGGCCAGAAAACATTGAAAAGTGAGTGAGGAACAATGATATCACCTCCGGATGGTTGTATGATGATTAAGGTTGCCCCAAACTGTCTTATTCACTATGTACACACAGACCACTATCTATGAGCCCATGCGCACCCACCAATCTGGCGCCTGTACCCGCCAAATTGCATAAAAAACCCTCCTGAAGCACTCCCCAACCTCCTAAAACAGAGGCGGGCAGGCCTTCCGACGTCGGAGATGCCGCCTGAAGCGGCCCAGCCTCCCTGAAGCCAGAAAACCAATAAAAACCACTAATCTACTTAGAAAAATTAGCTACAACTACTAAAACCTTTAAAACACGGAATTTGACTATAACAACATTGAGACATAAAATATAGAGAAAAATTAGCTCTATCCAATGGTACTAAGCACTTAACCTTAAGACTTAAGTTTAGCCCGTAAAACACAAAAAACAAAATTAAACAGCAATCTTTTATAAATGAAAAATGAGGAAATGACCCTTTAAAACTCAGAATATGAAAAATGTCTTCAAGACATAAAATATAGAGAAAAACCAGGGCTATCCAAAGATAGTACCCACATACCCGCAGACCCAATATCCACTGAATAAAACCAGAAAAATACCCAATTCTTTAACAGATGTCAATTAAGACATGCACAAACCACGCCAAATCACACAACAAAGGCCCCTGCCAATGTTGGAAGACCACAACGGTGATATTATACACCAAGCACTGTATGATTGCCATCCTTTCCCTTAAGTCTCAAACACTTACTTGGCCAACTCCACAACTGCAACTTGAATCCTCTCAAGTAATGCAAGCTGAAGGTTTCCCTGAATTTGTATGATTTGTTGATGGTACAACTATACCTTTGAGTCAAAAGCCTGCTTATGATGGCAACCATTATTTTGATTGCAAAAAAATGTTTTTTTGAAATGTTCTCCAATTTCACATCTTTAATAAACTTACTTTTTACCTTCTTTCTAGATACTCTATTACTGTTCAACTTGTATGTGATGTCAATAAAAAATTTATTGCTTTTCATAGTGGCTGCCCTGGCTCATGTCATGACTCTTCCGTCTTCAAAAGAATGAGGATTTCTCAAACTTCTGACTCATACTTTGACAAGTCTCAGTACCTCCTTGAAGACTCAGCATATGCAAGTTGAAAGTACATTATACCTGCTTTCTGTGGTACAACTATAGAAAATGACCCCAAAACCATCTTTAATTATCACCTTGCCCAATCAAGAGTACCAATTGAACATGCTATTGGGATTTTAAAGGGAAGATTTTCTAGTCTCTGGGAGCTCAGAATCCAATTTCAAAAAAAAATTGGAGATCAAAACTGCAAATCATTGTATCATGACTTGCATTATACTCCACAATATTCTAGCTGATCTAAAGGATGAGTGGAATGATCTTTATGAAGAAGAGGAACCTGAACCAGCACCGGCTCTCTTCTCCCTTGAATCACAAAACATTCTTTCAACTGGCATATGTTCTGTCATTATGCCTATCACTCTCCAAAATTTCTCTTCACCACCCTATAAAATTATTTTTTTGTACTCTCCCAATTTTCAACTTCTTGTTTTTTTCACTTGTGTTATTTTCATGTTCCATGTTTTATTCACTTGTGTTGGTAATTTTTTTTGCATAACTACAATTTTAAATTTGCTTTCAATTCTCTTTTTTGGATGTCTCATTTGTTTCATTTCATCTGCTCAACATGAAACCACATAATTTTTCACTGTTTCATTTTTTCGTTCATCCCTCATATACATTTCCTCCTCTCCTCAAACATCTGTCAAATATTTTCAATTCCTCTATTTTCTCAATTCATCTCTCCAGGTAAGTCTTTTTTTTTCTTATTTTTAATTTTTTTACTTGCTAATAATTTATTTTTTCTCTTTTTTTTTGTCCTGTAAGTGCTTTTTTTTATTTTCAAGGTTAGGCTAATTTTGTTTTTTTTGTTTTATCTTTTTTTTTCTTTTTTTTCACCCTCTATCATCCCCCTTTCCACCTTCCTTGTCTGCCTCTATACCCTCCTTTCTCCCCTTCTTGACCACCTCAAGTACCCCCCCTTTACCCCCTCCATCATCTTCCTTTCCCCCCTTCTTGTCTTTCTCCTTACCCCTCTTTCTCCCTTTCTTGGCCACCTCAACTCCTCCCTTAAATCCCTCCTTGCCCACCTCAATCCCCCCTTTACCCCCCCTTTAATCCACTTTACCCCCCCTTTACCCCCCTTTACCCTCCTTTCACCCCTCCTTTACCCCCCTTTACCCCCTCCTTTCCCACCTCTAACCCCCCTTCAACCCCCTTTACCCACTCCTTGGCCCCCTCAAGCCCCCCCTTTACCCTTCCTCAAACCCCTTTACACACACACCCCAGTACCTACTTATTGAATTGCTATCGAATTGATAAGTTAATGAATTTTTTCTGATAATTTTTCATTAAATCATCAAATCACTAACAATTCAATAAGTTAGTGAACAATTGTTAGCCATCATTCACTAACTTATCAAACTGTTACTGATTTGATAAGATAGGTGTAGGGGATTTGTGCAGGGGTTTGAGGCAGTTCTGAGTGGTTAAAGGGGGGGCTTAAGGAGGCCTAGGAGGGGGTAAATGGGGGGATTTGAGGTGGGAAGGAGGGGTTTAAGGGGGGGTTTGAAGCTGGAAAGGAAGGATTAAAGGGGGGTGACTTTTTGGGAAGAATAATGAAGCAAGAAAAAAAAGACTAATCTCTGCTTTTTAATTTTTTTTAAAGAATTTTTTTTCTTTCCCTTATTTCTGGAAATTTCCACCTGCTTCCAAAATAAATCAAGTTATTTGTTTTTTTATTTGTGTTAGTTTTTGCGAATAACTAATTATTCTGAAATTTACTGAATTCAATTTTTTTTTTAAATTCATTTTAATAAATTTGATTGAATGACATCATGTTGTATTTCCATTAGCAGGTAAGTAATTTTTATTTATATATTTTTTATTTATTTTTTTTGAAATTAAATTTACTGAATTTATTTTAATTTTTTTTTTACCCTTTTTTTTTGGTGAATTTGTTTGTTGTTTCAAGAACTTTATCTGGTATTTCAAAAACCATTCAGGATTTATTTTGATTTTTATTTTTCTGCAATTTATTTAACTTTTTTTTTTATTATTTTTTGTTTATTTTTTTTTTTGGAATTTTTTTTTCTAGGATATTACCTGGTATTTCAATCATAATTCAGGTTTTTATTTTGAATTTTTATTTTTTTCAAAAGTTTTACTGTTTTTTTTGCAATTTTTTTTTTTACTAAAATTTTTTTTTCTTTTCAATTATTTTACTGATAATTTTTTATTTTTAGGTTTTTTATTAATTTATTTTATTTTTTATTTTTTTTTGTTATATAAATTTTTGTGTCCAGGACATTACTATGGAAAATTGAACTGGCTCATCTTCATTATCATCAATTTCTTCAGAATCATCTTTATCCTCTCTTTCTTCCTTGTCTACAAATCTTTAAAGCTCCAAGAATAACCATCAAATATATTCAACTTATTATTCTTTATCTTTAATTTTTTTATCTCTTCAATGTCCTTCAATTCCATTCCTTCTCCCAATCAATCTGAGCTTTCCTTACCAGAAAATAAAACAGAAAATAATTGAACCTACTAATGAATCAAGCAATTCAAAGAAGAAATTTTATAAAAATAGAAAATTAATTAGGATGAATATATTTTGAAAAACATTCTGTGGACATTTGGACAATCTCAAATTTTATAAGACTTCAATATCAAATCTTAAGAAAAATTTTTTTTTACAAAAACATCAAAAACCTTACAGAAGGTGGTATAGATCTCATTGTTGCAGTTTTTAATAATGGATAAAAACCTCAATTAATCTTAGAATTTCATTCATTTAACGGGAAAAAGGATGAAGTTTTTTCCCATATTTCTGATTTAATTTCTACTCTCTATCAAATGGCTTTGGTTTGACAACCCTTATCAAAAAAAAATCTGATTTCTAGTGTCATGAAAGGTTTTAGTTAGTGACCATGGGATTATCAATGAGTTTCTCTTGGTATGTAAATATTTTTTTATTATAAGTAATTTTTAATTTTTTCATATATTTCAGGAATTTATTCTTTATTGAAAAATTTGAAACCAGAGCAAATGGAAGAAGATCTGAAACAATGAAATTCTTTAGGATCATTTAATATTTTCTTGGTAAATAGATTTAAAAAATTATGTATTCAAGATTTTCAAAAAAAAACCATCAACTTGCTTTGGAATCTGGTTTACAAAATTTTTCTGATCCTGAATGGGAAGATGAAATAAATGCTTATGTTTTTTGTTCTAATGTTAACATCACTTATATAGGATTCTACAATAATTTTCATCTAGATAAACATGATATTAATTGTCTAACAATTGGAATTTTCACTTATATTAATACAAAGACTTGTATTCCTACTTCATCACCCTCTTCTGATGAGGGACATGGCCTTTATTTTCCTGACCATAAATGTATTATTTATTTTGGTAGTGCCAATGGAATAGTTGAGGCTATATGGAATTCTTCTCAAAATCAGCATCAAACAACTAAAGCACATCCAACTTTAGTTTCTTGTCAAGAATTTACCCATTTGGCTGTTCATTCCAAATAAATGAAGGTTTTATTAATTGAATTAACAATAAAAAAAAATAATAAGAAAAATTGTTCTTAGTAGATCTGTCAAGTATGGTAACTAAAATATTATAAAATTTTGTTCTCTCATTAAATATTTTATTCCAATTTTTTTCATTTTTTTCTCTTTTATTAATTTTTTTATTTATTTTATTTTTTATCTTTTTTAATTTTTTTAAATTTTCCTTTTTGTTTTCCTTTTTTTCAATTTTATTTTTAATTTTTAATTTTTTTCATTTAACTTTGGATTTGTCTCTTCCAATTTTTTTTTAAAGTTAAATCAAGATAGATTACTATTTTTATATAATGGTGCATCTGGCCTTAGGTTGTTCTTCTGGCTATTATATAAAATACAAAAAATTGATTGGGAATGGTGAAAATTATTGGTTGTAAAAATTTTCAATTTTTAATTTTTTTTTCCATTTGATTTCTTTAATACTGATATCAAGTTCAGTAATACTAAAACCAGTAGAAGATGAAAGAATCTTTTCCTTCTTGTATTTGGCTCAATAATTCTTGAAGTTTTCAGACATCTTTTTAGGTAAAAGATCTTTCTTTCCCTTGGTATTATTCAGTAATTTTTTGGCCATTAGAAGATAACCATTAACTTTTGATGCTTGGGGCCATCCTAATTTAGTTGAATTTTCGGTACCAAATAAAGAATTATAGTTATTTTTATTTTTCAGCCAGTTTATAAGATTGAGATGATCATTTTTTTAATTGAACGGTCTTTGATTTCTCAGCTGAGTGGGGGAAAGAGGGAGTAGTGGGATTTGAAGACAACTGGGGGAAGGCTGCCTTTGAGAATATCTATGATGACGTGGCATGTTAAGATAATTGAAGATGAAAAGGAGTAAAAACAAGTAGATGAGATGGAAAGGTGTTTTGAATGGAGAGAATAGAAAGGAGGAGATTAGAATGGGAGATTGCAGCAAGGTAGAAGGCATATCTAGATAGTAGTCAAAGATGTGGTTATGAATAAAAGTAGGCAAAGATAAGGTTATAAAAAATTGAGTAGAAAAATGTCGTATAAGAGGTCAACTTTGACATGTGAAATTTCTAATAACCCAATTATTCAAAAAAAATAATTGCAGAAGATAATTGGGGTATAAAGATTTTTATCCACAATGAATTTAATTGCAGATTCATCAACTTTTATACCCCCTATTCTATCTATTCAAAATCCCTCCCCATATCATCTGTTTTTTTCTTCTCCTTTTCATCTTCAAATATCTCAACATGCCTCATCATCATAGATCTTCTCAAAGGCAGCCATCCCCCAGCTGTTCATCAAATCCCATTACTCTCTCTTTCCCCTTATCAGCTGAGAAATAAAAGACTGTTCAACTAAAAAAAGGTGATGATATCATACTGATCAACTGGCTGAAAACTAAAACTAATTATGATTCTTGTTTTGGTACTGATAATGCAATTAAAGTAGGATAGCCCCCTGCATCAAACATCAATGGATATCTTCTAATGGCCAATGAATTATGAAATAAGACAAGTAGAAGTATTAATCTTTTGCCTAAACAGATTTCTGAATGCTTCAAGTACTATCAAGCCAAATATAAGAAGGCTAAGACTCTTTCATCTTCCATTGGTTTTGGTATTACTGACCTTGATATCACTAAGTCCAGAAAAACTATAAATAATAAACTTGATTCTTTATGTCCTTACTATAATGAGATGGATTCCATACCTTGAGAGAAAGCCAATGTTAATCCTGCAAACATGCTGGAAGGAGAAGATGATACCTCCAAACATGATTTTAAAAAAATCTTTTTCCTTCCACTTCTACTCAAGACTCCTCTCATTTTACTTACATCTATCAAGATATATTTTCAATAGATCCTTTTTGCATTATAAACCAAGCTTATCTAACTCCAGTGAGCTTTTATTTCTTGTCTAGTTGTTTTATTTTTTTTCACATCTCTTTTTTTTATTTCTAAAAAGGCTTATTAATGAAATGAGGATCCTCAAGCAAACAAGTCTGAAACTAGAATAGGAGAAGAAATTTGAGATAAAGAAAGCAGAGAAGTCTCTTGAGTAATATTTTTTATTGGATCAAATGAAAATCAAGTATCAACTTGAAGATTTTTTAAAAAAGAAATTTTTCTTGATTGAATTTGTTAAAGCTAATATACCTGTTGAGGAAAATGAATGCTTAATGAAAATGTGTGATGATTAGTTTTTTTTATTTCATTCATATTTAATTCAAAATTTTTTTAGAGAAATTTCTTGATGGAATACATTAAAGCTAATAAATCTGTTGAGGAAATTGACTGCTTAATGAAAATTTTTGATGACGACTATTTTTTTTATTTTTGTTGTTCATTTTTCAATCCAATTTTTTTTGAACATTTTGTTGATAAAGTGCATTAAAACTAATAAATCTGTTGATGAAATTTACTGCTTAATGAAAATTTTTGATGACTAGTTTTTTTTATTTTTTTTCATATTTTTTTCCAAATTTATTTAAAGTCAAAAAATTTACACACCTTATTTGGAAGTTTGACAATACCCCTCCCCCCCTGAAGTTTACTCTGGCAGGGAGTAAGGATTACCAAATTTTCATTTTATTTCATAAATAATTAAATTAATTAATTAAAAAAGATAATCATCCAATTAAAGGAATCCCAAATACTATCTGCCAAAGATTTCATGAGCAAATTGAAAGAAAACATATGACAAGAATGGTATTATGAGCTCATTCATAGAATATAATTGAATGAACACCATTATAAAGCCCAAGGGCTTGATGGTACAATACTTAAATTGATTAATTATTTTTGATAACTGATAAATTAAAAATTTAAGAAAAAAGAATAAAAATTTAGAAATACTTTAATTACCAAATTTAGAGCCCCCCCCTAATGTTATAGTAACCATTGACCCTTCACCCCTTACCTTACTTATCTGGTTTATCAAAATTTTATGATCTTAAAAGAAAATCCAAAATACGTAAACTTTTTGTAAAATTCCAATCCAGGAGGTGCCTTAGTATTTTGATGATTATCTCTTGAAGAATATTAAATCACTTCCATAATCACATTTCCTAAACCAATGTTCATGATACATTTATGATCTGGAAAGTATAGTCCATGGCCTTTGAATTAGCAGGTGAAGGGATTGGTCTACTAGTAATAGGATCAATATAACAGAAAATCCAAAAAGTAAGCATATTAGAATTGTTTTTTTTAAAAATAGCTCTTGCTATGAAATCATCTATAGTTGATGATAACATTAGAATAAAAGATATAATCCTTACTGAGCTCAACCCATTCCATATCTGTCCAATTGGGAAGTCCAGCTTTTTTGGCCAGTTTAGGATTAGATTGAAATGCAAAAATATTTAATTTTTTCAAGCAATTGGCCAAGATATAATTACATGATCCTAATCTTTGGGTGACAAAATCCTAGATAATCATCAGATAAGAATTTCAGAAACCTTATTCTCTAATTATGCAATATAAAAACACAAAATAAATTAAGTGACATTTGGAAAAAAAGGCTCAACTTTGAATGTCAATATCTCAGGAACCACTGAACCAAATTCAAATCTATTTATATCAAATGAAAGATAGGCTTTAGGAGAGTCTTCAGTTAAAGGAAATTTGATTTAAACAAACATAACCCTAATTTTTACATAAAAAAATGAAATAAAAGTTTAAATTGGGAAAAAAAGGCTCAACTTTAACAGTCAATATCTGAGCAATAACTGAACTAAATTCAAATCTGTTTGGGCAAAATGAAATGTAGTTTTTAGAAAAACCTTCTTTAAAAAGAAATTTTGATTCAAATAAACATAAACCTAATTTGGAGTCTGATTTTTAAAATTTTACAAAAACTTGAAAAGGGGTAATGGAGATGAGAACAAAAAGAGTTTAATAAGTTCACTTTTATCCAGATAAGATTCATACATATATTTAAGTATGAAATTTACATAAAAGGAATGAGATATCA
The DNA here is from genome assembly GCA_030280995.1 of Hemileia vastatrix. Classification (NCBI taxonomy): domain Eukaryota; kingdom Fungi; phylum Basidiomycota; class Pucciniomycetes; order Pucciniales; family Zaghouaniaceae; genus Hemileia; species Hemileia vastatrix. Next base: position 15,895,458 of record JASXTE010000013.1, read on the forward strand.
TAGAGGCATGAAAAAAAGGAGATGAAACTTACCTTGATTGAAAAATAGGAAAAATAGAGTGAGAAAGAATGATGTTGGAATTTTGGGGAAACTGAATATGGAGAAAGTGAAATGCATAAAGAATGTGAAATGTATGTGCTTTAATGACAAGGAGCCAAAAAAAAGTGAAACAGGGGAAGGGGGGATAATGACTATGCTAAGGAGGGATGAAGAGTAGGGTGATGGAGCTAAAAAAGAAAGAAAAGAGGGAGTGAAAAAGAAGGTTAATTTTTCAATTAAACTCAAAAATAACCACTTACAAAAAAAAAAATTAGATACAAAAAAGAAAAAAAATAGAAAAAAAACAAAAAAAATAAAATTAGCAATTAAAAATTCAAAAAAAATGGATGAAATGACTTACCTGGAGAGATGAAATGAGAAAATAAATGACATTAAATTCTTTGAGGTATTTTGGAGAAGAGGAGGAAAAGGATATGAGGAATAAATGAAACAAGAAACTGAGAAAAATAATGCAATTGCAGAAAATATGCAATTTCATGTTGAGCTGGTGAATGAAAACAAATGAGACATCCAAAAAAGTAAAATTCACCAAAAATTCAAATTAAAACTGAATATCCAAAAAACAAAAACACCAAACCAAGTGAATAAATCACAGAAGTTGAACATTTGGAGATTATGAAAAAAAAAGTAAAAGGGTTGTGTTTAAAAATGTTGGAAGGTGGTTGGCATAATGACAGAGTGAATTCTGGAAGAAAGAATGTTTTGTGATTCAAGGGAGGGGAGAGCTGGTGCAGGTCTGGGATCCTCTTCTTAATAAAGATCATTGAAAAGACATTTAAGCTAAAGTGTTTTCCGAAACCCAGGTCAGAATCAGAGTCAGAAGCTAAATTTAAAGTGTTAGAATTCATAGCTGAGTGAAAATTTTTCCAAGTAGAGAGGTCCTTCATTATTTTTGGTAGAAAAGGTTGTTGGTAGAAGGTTTAGGTGATAAGTGGGAAGTGGGAATCAGCCACCAAATGAGTAGGTGGGGTGTGTAGATAGAAAAAAATTTTACATGTTCACCACCAAAATTAAGTTTAATAGAGTGAAGATACACATAAGGATGATAAAAAATTTTATGTGTTTGCCACAAAAATCAAGTAGCATAGAGTGAAGAGATGCATGAGTATGGCATCCGCAATTATATTTCATGTGACTTACTTAAAAATCAATTGTGGATGTGATGAGTTTGGGATCAGGAATTAGGAACACAAATTGGGGTATAAGAGGCAGGATAATGCATTATCAAAGAATCTTATCCACTAGCCCTGGGGCTAGTGGATAAGAATATTCTGCAATTAATAATGTCTGATCCTGGCAAATAAAATTCATGATCCCTTATTGTAGATCCCTGAGCATTGGTAACCCCTATTGGAAATAAAAAACACCATGACCATTGAATTTAACCCTAATAATGAAAAATATGAGTTAGATATGGGAAAAATTGAATACTTCATGAGAGAATATCCAATGTAATTATGAATTATAAGTATATTACTATCAAGGATTGAAAAATGGTAATGATTCTCAATAAAGTCTAAAAATAATGTGGATAGGTATTATTAAACCATACAAAATCATTGAATACCACCTCCAATAAATAAAAATTCTTGAAAAAATCAAATAATGAATTAACCAATGACAATATAATATTAACCTCTGAAATTGAGAATTTATACAGTAAACAAGGACATTGTAAGAATACAATGGCTACTATCTATGGATAGGTAAAAAATTTTTTTTCAAATGTAAATTTTACTTTATCACATGTAACTTTAATAAAATATAAATTAGGGGGTATCAATGTTCAGGGATCCGCAATTAGGGATCAGGAATTTTTTTCCCGGGATCAGAAATTATTAATTGCAGAAGATTCTTATCCACTAGCCCTGGGGCTAGTGGATAAGCAATCCATGATAATGCATTATCCCGCCTCTTATACCCCAATTTCCATTCCTAATTCTTGATCCCAAACTCATCACATCCATGATGGATTTGCAAGAAAGTCACATGACTCATAATTGCTGATGCCATCCTTAAGTCTTTCCTCACTCTATGCCAATTAATTTTGGTGGTGAACACTTAAGTTTTTTTCTATCTACACACCTCAACTGCACATTTGGTTGTGAATTTCCACTTCCCTCATCACATATCCCTTCCACCGACAACAATGAAGCACCTCTCTACTAGGAAGCTACTTCACTCAACAATGAATGCTATCACATTTCTTTTAGTTCTTTACTATAAATCTGACTCTGATTTGGAAGATGCTTTAGCTTATAAGTGTTTTCTTTCCAAAAAGTGTTACATCATCACCAGGGGGCCAAATCTTTATCATGATCCCAGATATGATCTGGCCTCCATTCTCAAAATTCCTCATTTAAACTTCATGCAACTTTTTAGAACTTCTCCCGATTCTTTCTTCAAACTTTATCAACTCATCTCCAATCATCCTATCTTTCATAACAATTCCCATCACAAACAGAGTAATCCTGCAATCCAACTTGCTGTTGCACTATGTCGCTTTGGCTCAAATGGAAACGGTGCTACTGTAAGACATTTTGATAATCTATTTAACATAGGATATGGTACTGTGATATTATACACCAGGCGCTGTATGATTTCTATCCTTTCCCTCAAGTCTCAAACTCTTGCTTGGCCAACTCCAGAACAGTGACTTGAATCCTCTCAAGTAATGCAAGCTGAAGGTTTCCCTGGCTGTATAGGTTTTGTTGATGGCACAACCATCCCTTTGAGTCTAAAGCTTTCTCATGATGGCAACCATTATTTTGATTGCAAAAAAAGGTTTCTTCAAAATCTTCTCCAAGTTCTCATCTTTCACAATCTAACTTTTTATCTTCTTTCTAGATACTCTATTGCCGTTAAACTTGTATGCGATGTCAATAAAAAATTTATTGCTTCTCACAGTGGCTGCCCTGGATCATGTAATGACTCTTCCGTCTTCCAAGGAATGAGGATTTCTCAATCCCCTGACTCATACTTTGACAAATCTCAGTACCACCTTGCAGACTCAGCATATGCAAGTGGAAAGTACATTATACCTGCTTTCCGTGGTGCAAATTCAGAAAATGACCCCAAAACTGCCTTTAATTATCACCTTGCACAATCAAGAGTACAAATTGAACATGCTATAGGTATTTTAAAGGGACAATTTTCTAGTCTTCGGGAGCTTAGAATCCAATTTCAGAAAAAATTAGAGATCAAAACTGCAAATCATTGGATCTTGACTTGTGTAATACTCCACAATATTCTAGCTGATTTAAAGGATGAGTGGAATGATCTTTATGAAGAAGAGGATTCTGAACCACCACCGGCACTCCCCTCCCTTGATTCACAAATCATTCAATCAACCGGAATACGCTTCATTATAATGCCAATTACTCTCCAACATTTCACTTAACAATGCTTTTAATTTTTAATTTTATGTTTTCATACTCTCCAAATGTCCTCTTTGTGTACTTTATTCACTTGTTTTGGTATTTTGGTTTGTTGCATATTCATTTTTTTTTGAATTTATGGTGAATATCTTTTTTTTGGATGGCTCATTGGTTTTCCTTCACCAGCTCAACATGAAATCACATATTATCTTATATCACATATTTTGTCAGTGATTTTTTTTTCATTCATCTATCATATTTTTTTCATCCTCTCCTCAAACATCCCTCAGTTTTTTTGGTTGCATTTATTTTCTCAACTTAACTCACCAGGTAGGTCATTTTTTTTCTTTTTTCCTGGTTTTTTATTTGCTAATCATGATTTTTTTTTTTTGCTTTTTTTTGTTTTTTTTGTTTTTTTTGTAAGTGCTTCATTTATTTTTGTTCTAGGGTAAACTTATTTTTTTTTGTTTTTTTCTCTTTTTTCCCTTTTTTTTGTTTTTTTTTCTCTCCTTCACCTCTCTTTATCATCCTCAAGGCCCCCCTTTTTCCCTCTCTTTACCTGTCTCAATACCCCCTTTTTACCCCCTTTTTAGCTGCCTCAAATCCCCCCTTTCCCCCCTCTTTAGGTCTCTCATCACCCCCCTTCCCCTTTTTTAGGCGCTTCAAGACTCCCCCCTTCCCCTCTCTTTATGTCCCTCAACTTCCCCCCCTTCACCTCTCTTTAGCCACCTCAAACCCCCCCCCACTTCCCCTCTCTTTAGCCGCCTCAAACCCCCCTTCCCCCCCTTCTACTCGCTTTCCCCCCCACCCACTCCCTTACCTCCTCCTCTACCCCCCCCTTTTTCTTAACAAACAATTGCTAGCAATCGTTCGCTAAGTAATCTAATCTCTAACAATTCAATTACTTAATGAACGATAATTACTGATCGTTCATTAACAAGGACGGGGGGGTTGAGGCGGCTAAAGAGAGGGGAATGGGGGGGGATAGGGGGGGTTGGGACATCTAAAGAAGGGTAAAGGGGGGTATTAAGGTAACTAAGGGAGGGGTTTTGGGGGGGTTTTGAGACAATTAAGCAGGGGGTTTCAGGGGGTTTTTGAGGCAGGCAAGGACAGGATTTGAGGGGACTTTTGAGGAAAGGAGGGAGGGATTTGTAAGGGGATCTCAAATAAATAAAGGAGGGGAAAAGGGGACATTTATGGGAGATAAAGAAGGGTTACCTACTTTCAAATAAATATACTAACAAATTTTTATTTGTAAATTTGATTAATTTTTTAATTTTTTTGGCAGTATTATAGAAAAAAAAAAATTCTTTCTGTTAAGGACTGTCCCTCTTATTTACAAATCCAAAAAGGTTTATAATTCAATTTTTAATTTTTCTAGTAAATAACTTTTCTGATTTTTTTTATATTTAAAAAAAAATTTTGTTTTTGATTGTGATTTTACTGAATTTTTTTTTTTTTTTCAGGATCTTGTGAGAAGGTTTTTAATAACCAATCTTCAGGTTCACTTTTATTTATTTATTTATTTTTGATTTAATTTTTACTGAAATTTATTTTTTTGAATTAATTTTTTTTTTCATTTTTTAAAGGATTTTGCTATTATTTTGTTTTTAAAAATAAAACCTCAGGTTTTTTTTTTTTGATAAATTATTTTTTTGGAAAAATATTTACTGATTTTTTTTTTCCAATTTTATTTTTCAAATAAAAAAACAGTTTTTTTTATTATTAGGTGAGAAATATTTTTTAAAAAAAATTGAGTTGAAATTTTATTGACATTTAAATTTTTTTTTCAGATCAAAAAAATGTCTTCTTCTTCAGATTCACCCTTTACTTCTCTCTTATCTTCATCTTTATCTTCATTATCATCTTCATCTTTATCATCTCTATCATCTTCTTCGAAATCAACTTCCATACAATCATCTTCTAAATCATCAAAAAAAATTAATGATAATCAGTCTCATAAGAAGAAAAGATATCTGAAAAAAGAAATTCATCATCTAAATCAACAAAAAAATTTAAAGATAATCAGTCTCCTCAGAAGAAAAGATATCTGAAAAAAAAATTCATCAACTAAATCATCAAAAAAAATTAAAGATAATCAGTTTTATCAGAAGAAAAGATATCTGAAAAAAAAAATTCTCTGTGAAAGTTATTTTTGTCATATCCCAAACATTTTTTTTCATGAAATGAAAGTAGATAAAAAAAATCAATATCCGAAACAATTACCAGAAGATATCAAAAATCTAACCAAATTCGGAGATGATCGAGTTGTTGCAGTTATCAGTAATTCTTATAAGGCTCAATTCATTTTGGAAGTTCATTCATTTGATGGTGTAAAAGATGAATCTTTTAATCAACTATTGGATCTTATCATAACTCTTTATCAAATAGCTTTGGTTAGCTTACCTATAAGGAATATGAATTTGTTGGGTGGTATCATGATTGGAATTGGTTGAAGACCAGGTTTTGTTAAAGGATATTCTCTTGGTATGTCTAATAATAGTTTTCAATTCTTAATATCATTTCACTTATTTCATTTATATAGGCATATATTCATTGCTCAAGAATATCACTAAAGCTCTAAAAGATGAAGATTTTCACTTATGCGACACTCTACCTTCCTTTAACTCTTTTCTTGCTCTTCAACTCAAAAAGCTCTGTAATAAAGCTTTTGAAAAAAATTATGAGCTTGCAATCAAAGTTGGAATACCGAATTGGTGTGACTCCGAATGGGAAGATATCAGCCACTAATATCTTTTATTTTCTAATGTTATTATCACTCATTCTGGATTCCACAATAGGATTAATATTGATAGGAATGATGCCAATTTTCTTACTTTTGGTATATTCTCATATATCAATCCGATAACTGGCCACCCAATACCATCTCCAGCTAAAATCAAAGGACATGGTTTATATTTTCCAGACCACCAATGCATCATCTATTTTGGTTTGGGAAATGGTATCATAAAAACTATTTGGAATTCTTCTAAGGATAATCATCAAACGACCAAAGCTCCTCCTGGTTTGGAATCCTGTCAAGATTTCACTCATTTCGGTTTCTCATTTCAAATCAGTCATAAGTTGATTCAAAGAATCAATAAGGTATTGAAAGAAGGTAAAGTTAATCTATTTAAAAAAACTTTATCTAGATCCAAAAAGTATGGGGATTAGAGTTGTCATTGAAAATTTTATATTTTTTCATAAATTTTTAATAAATATTTTATATTTATCAATTTTCTCAAGTTAAGTGATGAGCCAATGACCTTTAGTTGTATAACAGGTAATCATGATAACATTTATTTGTTTCATGGGGTTCCTCTTGCCTATACCTGTGGAAAGTCCCAAACTTTTGTTTCTAGACTTGGTCTGCATTTTTGATTGAGGAATTGTCATTACCTTAAACTAGGGAAATTGATATATATTAGATATTTATTTAATAATTTATATAATAATATTAAATTTAGATGACTTCCACCCCTTACTTCAATAAAATGCAGAGGGGGTACTGCCAAATTTTCAAATCTGACATGTGAAATTGATGACTTAGAAAAATTTTGGTGATACCCACCCCTTGCTTCAATAAAATGCAGGGGAGAGTATTGCCAATTTTTTAAAACAGATATAGAATTTTTTTTGACTTGTAAAGATTTTGGTGAAAATTTTTTGGTGGTACCCGCCCCTTACTTCAATAAAATCCATGGGGGGTTTTGCCAAAATTTCTTGTAAGACTTGTGAAATTCTTGACATGTAAGAATTTTTGGGATACCAGTAAAATGCAGGGGGTAGTAAAGCCAAAGTTTCATATAAGACTTTCAAGATTCATGACATGAAAGAATTTTTGTGATACCCACCCCTTACTTCAAAAAAATCCAGGGGTGGGGGATCGTCAAATTTTCAAAGGAGACATGAAAATTTTATTTAAAAAAAGAATATAAAAATTCAAGTAATGATAGATAGAGTAATGAAATAAAGGAAATTATTGAAAATTTTATGTACAAATAAATATGAACAGTTGAAGTGTGAGAGAAATAAAACAAACTAGTCATCCAACAATTTCTTTAAACATTCAATTTCCTCAACAGATTTATTAGCTTTAACACATTCTATCAAGAAATCTTTCTTTTTGGAATTTTCTTCATGATCAAACTTATATTTCATCTTCTCAAATAGGTTTTGATGTTCGAGTGTTTTCTCCTCTTTTTTTGATTTTTCAATACTTAGAGTTAACTCAAAATTTTTCTCCTCCAAATCTTGGGCCCAATCATCCTTCCATAAAGAGAGCTGGTACTTCCTCTCCTCCAAATCTTGGGCCCGATCATCCTTCCGTAAATAGAGCTCGTACTTCCTCTCTTCCAAATCTTGTAGCCTATCATCCCTCCTTAAAGAGAGCTCATATTTCTTCTTTTCAAAGCTTAGTGTCTCTTTAGCAATTTCTACTTGTTGTAGAGTGATAATAAAAATTAATATAAAGTGGAAGAAAAGTAGAGTAAAGTAATAAGAGGTATGGTATCACTTACAAGCATCACATTTCTCTAAAAATTGTTCCATAGACAAAAAAGGGGTTTGTGATGAAGTATCACTTTTTTGTCTTCTTTGTGAGTGGAAATTTAGACTACTTGAAGCCCTACGCTTCTTGTTCAAGGTCATATTTTCCTCCTCATCATTGTCACTACCTTCAGACTCAGTTGATTGAGGATCCTGGGTTTGTTCATCAGTATTTTAAGAAATATGAAAAAGATAAGTAAATAAAAAATAGAAATGATATGATAAAAGAAAAAAGAAACAGACCTGATTTAGATTTGGTTGGGTTAAATCACCTATAGGATCTACAGAAAAGCTATCTAGATATGTCTCATTCAAATGAGGAGAGGCTTGAGTGGAGGAAGAGAATGGGAAAAGATTTGCTTCAACATCATGTTTGGAGATAGGATCTTCACCATCCAACATGTTTACAGGATTAACATTGGCTCGCTCTCCAAAAATTGCATCCATCTCTTTAAAGTAAGGACATAAAGTTTCAAGTTTATTGTCTATGGATTTTATGCCCTTAGTTATATTGTTGTCGGTAACCCCAAAACCAGTGGAAGATGAAAGAGCCTTTGCCTTCTTTTATTTTTCTCAGTAATGCTTGAGTTGTTCAGACATCTGTTTAGGCAAAAGATAAATACTTCCCTTGGTCTCATTCCGTAATTCATTTGCCATTAGAAGATAGTCATTAACTTTTGATGCAGGGGGCCGTCCTACTTTAGTGGAATACTCAGTACCAAAACAAGAATCATAGTTAGATTTGGTTTTCAGCCAGTTGATAAGAATGAGATGGTCATCTTTTTTTAATTGAACCGTCTTTGATTTCTTGGCTGAGAGGGGGAAAGAGGAAGTAGTGGGAATTGAAGAACAACTGGGTGATGGCTGCCTTTGAGAAGATCTAGGATGATGATGCATGTTATTATAAATGAAGATGAAAAGGAGCAGAAACAAGCATATGAGATAGTGAGATGAAAAGGAGCAGAATCAAATAGATGAAATGGGGACGAATCCTGAGCAGATAGAATGGACAGGATGGGATGAGAATGGAAGTGCGCAGCAAGGTAGAAGGCATATCCAGGGAGTAGTCCAAGATGTGGTTATGGCAGAAAGTAGGTCAAGATGTGGTTATGACAGAAGGTTGTCCAAGATGTGGTTATGAAAAATTGAGTAAAAAAATGTCGGATAAGAGGTGAACATTGACACGTAAAGTGTCTAATAACCCAATTATTAGCAAAAATAATTGCGGAAGATAATTGGGGTATAAAGATTTTTATCCGCAATTAATTTAATTGCTTATCCCTGAACATTGACACCCCCTATTACAGATATTAGAAATAGAAGTAGAAAATATCTTGCAAAATACTTAAAAAAATGTAAAAGCAGAGGAAAACACCTCCTATGAGGAAAATGTACCACTTCATATAAAACATTCATATAAAAAACAAATGATTGAAAAAGAAAAAAGTGACAGGGACTCAGAAAGTAAAAAATCAGTAAAGGATGAAATAAATGATCATCTATCTAATTTAGATGAATTACTTAATCTTTTTCAGGTTAAGAAAGTCAGAACTAACCAAAATAATTGGCATAATTTAGATCAATACCTTTCTTTTGATTGGGGATTCAAAATCTGAATGTCAACAATTCATCCAAGGAATTGATAATTTACTATTTTCATAAAAATTACCTGATGTAGAAATTACATCAAAACTAATATCTTTGTTTAGAGATGTAAATATGTTTTTGTTTGAATATTTTTTTAGTGACCAAAATTATTACTCCTGGATTGAATTGAAGGCACTAATTGAAAGACAATATTGGGGGCCCAAAATTTATAATCACTCAGAAAAGACTTTATAAAAAAACTAGATACAATCCAAGTACTGGGGAAAAAACAATGGTAATTTTAATGAATTTAATAAAAATGCTGAAAGCCATGGATCCAAAATTGGTTATTGATAAGGGGAAAGAAAATATATATATATATATTGCCTATATCAGTAAGAGACATTATTTTGGCTAGAACTGGAACCATCAGAGATAACTCTAGATTTTTTAATACATGAAATGAAATATTGTTGAACCACAAATATGAGTCAAGGTATAAAAATTATTAGAAAAATGTTGAGGTAGTAAAAGCTACTATTTGTAAATTACCAGTAGAGAAGAGAAAACCTACTGCTCCTCTTGTCCCTAAAAAAAAAAGTAACACTTGCTATAAATGTAATGAGCTTTTTGTAAAAGGTCCTACTTGTAAGAAAAGAATAAATGTTATTGAGAGTTCACAGGATTCTTAAACTAGTAGTCATGAGGATGGAAAGAATCATTCCAGTGATGACTTTAAAAGTAAAATATCTTAGAGTGATTATGAATATGAGGTATAGGTATTAGAGCAGGAAATTATGTTCCTGAATGATGAAATAATTCACAAAGAGAAATATCTAACTTCAATCGAGGATGCTAAAGAAGTAAAATATGTAAATCAAGATACTTACAGAATTGAACCTATAAGAGAACCTGTTGTAATATGTAGAAAATAAACAGATTTCATTCTTGACACTGAAGCTGCAGGTATTTTAGTTTCTGTTTACACATTAGTGAGACTTTATAGCAAGTATAATGAAAAATTAGAACTTGTGCAGCCAAAGAACTGGAGAGTTTTTGGCTCAGTTTTATGTCCGATTGGCAAATACAGTACTGCTTTACTCTTTAAATATAATAAAGGATATTTTAGAGGAGTATGTGAATTTTTAGTAATGGATAATAATAATTTCAATTATTGGTTTATTATTGGTAATGATTTATTGACAAGATTTGGTGTTAAAATATATCCTGCAAACAATTGCTTCACAATTGTAGTAAATAGTAAAAGAAAAGCTAAAATATTTTCCAAAAATTCAGTTTATTCCATTTATCCTAAAGAAGAATAATCGTAAGGTTAAAGATCCACCTTTAAAGTGGTTAAATTGGAAATTGTAATCACAAAAGCTGCTTTTAGTCCTCAACTCTCAAAAATTGAAGTAGAAAATATTTTGAGATTGATATAATTTTATCATATGGCATTTGACTACAGTTCAAATGAACTTGATTGGTTAAAGTCCATGAGATGAAGATCCATTTAATTTATTACCTGGATAATATTCCTGGAAGCTTTAAAAAGAAACCCTACACAGCTTCTTCTGCAAAAAAGAAAGACTTTGAGGAAAATATTAAAATGTTGTTATAAATGGGTATTGTAGAGAGGGAGAACATGACTCCTAATTATTGTGTTATATCACCAGTTTTTATCTCTTATGAAAAAGATGAGGCAAGATTATGAGGATATTATAGAGCTTTAAATAATTATCTCATCATCATAAACTTCCTCAAAATAAAAGAAAATTATGATGCTTGTTTTAAATGTGAGAAGCCCACCCAAATTGGATGTCCACCTTCTTAAAAGATCAATGACTTCTTGTTGATGGCAAATGAAGTAAAGTAGAAAACAAAAGGGAGAATCAACAGCAATCCTTAGCAAACAAAGGAGAAGTTTAAAATTTTTTAATAAAAATATATAAAGGCTCATTTCTCTTTCACTCCCACTGGCTTTGGTATTGAGATGGATGATTTGGAGAATGGAATTACTACTATTTCTAAAAAGCTCAATGTCATTTGTCCTTTCTATGAGGATATGGATATTTTTTTGGTTCCTGAGTTGATTTCAACCCATTATTTCTACAAAATACACTAAGGATATACCCTCTTGATATCAACCATCCAATAATCCTCCCAACATACCTGTTCTCTAACAACATCAATTCCCTCCAGATTTTAACCATAGTTCAGCTGATGATGATCCCATCTATCAAGAAGAACAATTATTTTGGAGAAGATCTGAGTCCTCAGAGACGCAATCATTTAATGTATTTCTAATTTTTCTTTTTTCTTCAATTAATCCCTGAATTTCTCACCCTTTCTTTTCTAGTCTCCTCCTACTCAAACTTGAATTTCTAAAAATATTAATGATTCACGAAATGACAATCCTGCTTTTTAAGGTGCCTTAGATGAACATCCTGAAACCTCTATCTCAAACTCAAAATTGAAGTTTTAATCCTAAACTTCAATGAACTTGAAACATCTTTTAAAAAGTGGTAATACTTTAACCAGCTCTTTTTCCTTCCTTGACAATTATTTTTAGAAAAAAGATATAAGTAATATTCGGTCACTATATATCTTCTTCAATAAAAAATTTTTATGTTCAATTTTCTCAGAAAAATCCTCTATTGCAAAAAAATACCCTCAAATTCAAGAAGATGAAGTTTGATCATTTTCAAATTAAAGATCAACAAGCCTTAGATTTGGAGGAAATTTTTTTTTGCTTCAAAATATTTTTGAAAAGAAAATTTAAATGCAGAGGAGATGGAAAGAGTTCATCTTCACTCAGAGAGATAAAAGACCACAATTTTCAAAGAGAAATGGAAAGTAATAATTTGGAAAAGCATGAAAATTTAAAAAAAAGAATTTACTATGGAATGTGTTAAAAATGGATAATCTTATGAGGACACTAAAAAATTACTTATATTTTTTAATTGATTAATTGTTTTTTTGTTTAATATTTAGCGAATGACTTTAATAGTTAATTTTAATCTTATCAAAAATAGTTATATCATGAGATTCTGTAAACACCATTCGTCCATACTGGACTCTAAAATATTGCACTTTTGGGAATTTCAGGTGGTAAAATAATACTGAAACCTGTGAAAAAATCTTCATAACCAACATACCATTATCACCTCACCAACAATTTTCATTTTTAAATAAAGCTAAGCCAACAAAATGAAAAATTTGTCAATAACCCCCTCCCCCTGCATTTTATTGAGGTAAGGGGTGGATTTCAGCCTAGGTATCCCCAGGAATAAGTATTTTTTATTTTTAAAATAAGATAGCCTTAATTTTATTAAGCTTATAAGTTAATATTAGGGGGTATCAAAGTTATATATCTTTTTTTTAAATACCTCTTTTTTCCACCAAATCAACCATGACCATTTTTTAAAATATGAAATATTGTGCCCCAAAAACACCTCTTTATTGGGAGTTAATGTAAGCTTTGTGGCTTTCTTTTTGTTCTGTGGAATGCCTTTTAAATAATTACAAAATTCTAACATTGATACCCCCTATTATGTTTATAATACTTATATGTATGGTTATTATACTTATATATATATTTATTACACCATTATATGAAATATATGAATTTAAATAGCTTATACGTAGAACTATAATACTCATTAATGTTCAAATTGATTTATAATATACTCAACTTAAGTGATATTAAGTAATTATAAACATACATTAGCTTATATGTATGCATAAACCTCATATTCAGTGAAATATGTAGGTATATTATGTATATATAGGTATATAAGCAGGTTTAAACCTCTAAATAGCCTATAAGATTTATTTTAATGCTTACTTTAGGTCATATAGACGTATTCAATGGACTCAAAATGCCTACACAAGCATATACACCTTTTTCAGGCACATATATCCAGTTTGTACAACTTCATCTGCTTCTTTAGAGATATGGTTACTGGATTAATATGTATTCTTGGGGATGCTATTGGGGGCTTTGAAAGTATATTTGGTTCCTTAATATGCTTTAGGATTCATTTTATTATCTTTGGATGAGCTATTCTTCCTGTTTCTTTATGGTATCTGCTTTTATCTGTTTTCTCAATTTATGGTATGGGTGTATGATATCAAAAATTGTGATTGAGGGTCCTTACTGAAGGTCTGAATGTTGAAAATTCTTGAAGTGGACGCAATGGGAAGTTTATGGGCCCTCACAGTGCTGTAACTTCCAGGGATAGCAGTGACATCATCTGGATTGAAGGTGTGTGCACTCCAGTGAATTGCAGTATAAGTAAGGGAGGGTTTGATGGGTTATTGATCATCACTTACTTACTAAAACCAAAATGAACATTATAAAACAATTATTATCATATAAAAATATATTTAAAAGCCTTTATAAATTGATATTGTCTCTATATTAGTTATAAACTATATTTTATTAACCTATTTTCCACCAGTAGTCCACACCAATCTAAAATTGTTAGTTAATATTGAGAATAACTATTTTATTAGTCTTACCCTGAGGTTTAATCCATAAATCATTAAGTAATAATTAGTCAGACCATTAATATATAATTTTAAATCATACTTAAATTCTAGCATACACTGACAATTGGGAGTCTTTCCTGAATTATTACTTACTATGTTTATAAGCCTTAGTATGTGACCTTTACTCTAGTATAGCTCATATAAACCAAATATTTTGGTCTGAAGCACATTAGTGGGTCATCATAAATCATTTATTGTGGAAAAGAATCCTTATAATAATTTTACTAATTTTTTTAAATAAAAATTAGATATCTACAGTAGTAACTGTACCCAATATAAACCCGATTTCAGTTGGTATTTGGTTACCAATATAACACTCAATTAAATTGGTATTTGGTTAAATCTTGGTAAGTTAAGTATTCAGAATTATAAATGTCTATTTAAACTTATTATTTAATTTTTTTACAGATTTTTTTGGATCTTTATTATATTTTATTTAAATAAATAAAAATATAAATTCAGGGTAAGCTCCAGTCCTTTTTTTTATTATATTTATATTACTAATATTTTTTTTCTACTAATTACCATACAGGTTTTCCCTTTTTTAGGCATATAAAATTGTTATTTTAAACATTATTAGTGTTCCACATGACAATGTAAGTGTTAGACCTTCTTTTAATACCAGGTCTAAAGCTAAAAAAAATGTACCAGGACATAAATATGGAAGGACAGTCTTATCCTCAACCAGAAGATCTCAGCATAGAGGAAAAAGAAGCCCTCTTAAAAATAATAACTATAAAGAAGACATCACCTCATTTTCAGGATCAACTGTCTCACTTGGGAAAAAAAGTTCTGAGGCTGGAGGAGTCAAAGTCTCCCATAATCAAAAAGGTGGAGAAAGTGGCAAACAATTTCAGGATAGGATTTCAGAAATTAAATAAATCACTGGAAGAGCTGAGGGAGTAAAGCAACACCATCCCCCCCCTAATCCAGGAGGATGAGATCAGTCCTAGGACAAGATCTTGGTGGAGAAATGAAAATGGGATTGGTTTCACTAACAGTGGGCCAGTAACAATTGCAACAGGGATCCAGCCCCCCATAAAACCACTTCCAATCACCCTTACAAGCCAAAACAAAACCATCGAAAACCAGGGCATTCTCCTATTCCTTAGTAAGAAAATTACCTTTTTAGATTGCACATAATACTGATTATTACAATTCAGGTAATTTGATTGATTTGAAATCTGTTCAGAAGATTAAGGAGGACTTGAGACAATTGGGTTTTGATGTAGATACACCTGATTTATCTTTTGTAAATAACAATAGTACTATTTATAATAATAATACAGTTAACCCTCAGTTTCTATCACATATTAGTAAGTTCAGAGCTTCAAAAAATAGTGAAGAATGTGAGAAGGAAGATTTTTAGTATTTTAATAAAAATCCAACTTTCCATAGAATTGTTTCACCATTATGGAGTAGAATGACTGAGTGTGAGGAACAGGCAATTAAGCTAACAAGTGAAAAATTTTTTTCCTTGACATTGAATATTTCTCAACTAGAAACAAGAAACAAAGAACTAGAGAAAGATAACTTGTCTCTAACTCTTAAATATGATTATTTAAGTAATAAATATAGTGAAATTTAAACAAAATTCAGTGAGTTAAAGAAATTGTATGAAGCACATTTTGTCAGCCAGGCTATCTCAGGAGCCCAGTAATTTATATAATAAATTACTGAAATCATGTAAGGGAATAACATTATGTATTATGTAGTTAGAATAAATTATTTTATTAAATAATAAAATTATATAAATATTTTATGAATAAGTAAAATAATTACTATATTTAATTTTATTATTAAGTAAATTTTTTACTACATAAAAAAATATTATATTCTATAAAATCATTGCAAATTTCTATGTATTTAATATTTCTAAAAAATTAATAAATTAATTATTATATTATAAGCTTAATAATATTTAACTTATAATGTAGTTACAAATTAATTAATATAATTTATATACTAAATACAATTTATCATATAATATTATCCATAAATATTGGGTGCTTCTTTGACCCTTAAGTGTGTCACTAACATTACTAAATAAATTAAAATACTTATTTAATATAATAAATTTATATTTTCATTCTAAATAAGTTATTTTATTTATTTTATTAAACTAATTAATTGTTTCAATTAAATTACTAATTAAATTACTTGAAATAGTTAAAAAAATTAATTTAATTTTCTTTATACTGAATTAAGAAATATTATATACATTAAAGTGTGAAAATAATTCTTTTTGTTTTAATTAAACCCTTTTTATCTATTTGTAATACCTGTTTTGGATTTTCTTTCTAACAGTTCTCAGGTTTCACACTCACTTAGTTTTTCATTATCTTAATTGTTTTGTTTTGTGTTTTTATGGTGGGAAAATATTTCTTAATTCATGGGTTTAAATTACTGTTTCATTTTCCTTATTTTAAATGTTTCAATTAAATTAAATTGATTGGTTTTTTTTCACATTACTTTAATCTTTGTAGATTCAATTGAAATGCCCCAGATAGTCCTCTTGCCTATAAAAGGGCTTTGGAATGCTTTCTGGTAATTATCACTTACATTATATACATTTTACAAACTTAAAATACATTATTTTTAATATTATAAGGATTGAAATTTTAATATCAATACTCAATATTAAATCTAAAGTTGCTTTAAGTTTATTAATAATAAAATCTGTTCTCTGCTCAGAGAAGACATTTCTTACTTAACTGGAAATTTTATCAATTAATTAAACCTCACCATTGTGTTATTTCTCATAATTTGTCATTGTATTTTCTCTTACTTGATTTACTTAATTTTTAGTTTTTATTATCTTCATTTCTTCTTTCTTCTATTACCCTCTCTCTAGTTTTATTTCCTTCTCTTCTTCATTTTTCCCTTCTTTTTCTTCTTCTTCTAGACAGCCCGCCGACACATTTATTAAAATATGAATCAAGAACAAAGTGATCTTTTGCACAAACAAATCAAATTTTCTCTGATTTGTTACAAAGATTAACTAAGTTTGAGATTGAAACTTCCAATCTACTAATGAATCAGGATAATCATAGGTCTAAAAAGTATAGTAATAATCCTTTCATTTGAAAAAATGAATCTCAATCATTACCATTGCCACCAAAAATAAAAACATCTGGTGGGAGTGTCAAGTCTGAAAAAATAAATGTGAGTCACAAATCAGTACAATAGGAAATACAAGACCATTTATCTAAATTTAATGAGTTATTGAATTTACCCAGGATTAGTGAGACTAAATACAATCAGAAAAATGGTTAAAAATTGGTCAGTACTCAACTTATGATGGGGAGGCCAGTTCTGATTTGAAACATTTTATTCAAATAATTTACAATGTAAAATGCTCATATAAGTTACCTGATGAAGAAATAATATCAAAACTAATTTAATTATTTAAGGATCTTGCTTTAATATGGTTTGAATCTGTACTAAGGTAGGGTAAAGATTACTCTTGGGCTGGATGGAGACAACTGTTTGAAAAACAATTTAGAGGCTCTAAATTCAGACTAACTCAGAAAAGATAATATGAGAAAACAAGGTATAATCTATTGAATGGTAAAAAACCTATGGTATTTTTAATGAATTTAAATAAAATATTAAAATCCATTGAGCCGAATATGGATTTTAACTTATGGAAAGATAAAATAATATATAAATTACCTATATCTGTCAGAGACATTGTTTTAGCTATAACAATAATGGTTAATGAATATTCTGAATTTATTAATATTTTTAAGGAAATATTATTAAACCATAAGTATGAAGCAAGGTAAACCACTTATAAACAAAATAATGAACCTGTGACAAGTCAGAACTCAAAACCACTCCCAAAAACACAGAAAAAACCTACTGCACCTGTAGTACCTAAAAAGTATAAGACAAATACTTTTTATAAGTGTAATAAGCCTTGAGTTAAAGGTCAAAAATGTGAGAAAAAAATAGGTATTGTTGAAAATCAGAAAGAATCTGAAAATGAAACAGAAAAAAGTAAAGATTCAAGTGATTGTGACAGAAATATCTCATATAGTGATGAAAATGAGGTCTGTATTTTGGAAGATGATTTTTCCATATTTGAAAATCTAATATTAAGTATGGACTTAAATGTATCATTTATGAACTTTGAGAATGCTTATTTCATTAAGGATATACAAGCTGATAACTTAAAACTGAAACCTATCACAGTTCCATCAATAATTTCTGGAGAAACTGTACATATAGTATTGGATACAGGAGCTGCTGGTTCTGTTGTTTCTGCATGTTCATTAAAGAAAATGGATAGTGAGTATAAGTCAAAGCTTGAGCCCCTTCAAGGAAAAAATTGGAGAGGGTTTACATCAGTACTGCACTCCATTTGTAGATACAAAGCTGCTGTTTTCTTTAAACATCAACATGGTTACATTAGAGTAACTTGTGACTTTTTAGTAATGGACAATACTGATTGAAGTAGTGGTTTTATCATTGGAAATGACATTCTGAAAAAATTTTGTGTGGAATTAGACCCTGCTAATATTAATTTTACCATTGGCATGAATTTCAAAAGGAAGTTTAAAATAAAATCTTTTAACACAGTCTTACACATTGGGTCAGTAATAGATATTTCTTGCAAAGGAAGAGAAACCAGTGAGATGGAACTCCTGGAAACAGAAATTTCAGAAGCATCATTTAGAGCTCAGATAAGTGAAGCTGAGAAGAAAAATAATTTGGACTTAATTAAGGCATTTACAATGGCTTTTGAACATGGGACTAATGAACTAGTCCTTGTGAAAGATCATGAGATGAAAATTAGTTTGACCTGCAAAATGGATAATATTCCTGCTAATCTTAAAAGGAAACCTTAACTTGTTTAACCAAGGAAGAGGAAAGACATAGAGGATAATATTAAGATGTTGCTAATCATGAACATTATTGAAAAGGTAGAAGCTACACCAAAGTATTGTGTGATATCACCAGTGCTACTATCTTATGAAAAAGATAGGGCAAGACTGTGTGGTGATTATAGAGCATTAAACCAATTTACAGTGGATGATCTTTACCCCTTGCCAAGGATTTCCTCAATATATGCTACCCTGAAATGTGCTAAGTACATAAGTTGCCTAGATGAAAATTAAGGGTACCATCAAATTCCTGTTAAAAAGAACTCACAGAACTTTTTATTAATTGAAAAAAATATGGAAATTTATAAATATGTCAGGACGCCATTTGGGCCAAAAAATACTCCTTCGGTATTTCAGAATTTAATGGATATAAAATTCCATAATGAAATGATTAAAGTGTGATTAATGGTATACATTGATGACATCATAGTGTTCTCTAAGACATATTATTGAAACTTAATCCATTTGAAGGAGGGATTTCAGAAAATGGATGAAATAAAAATGAACCTTGAATTGAAAAAATGTAAATTTGGGTTTGAGTCTTAAAAAGTGCTTGGTCATATTGTATCTAGATTAAAAATATGTGTTGACCAAAATAAGTATGCTGCAATCAAAAATATTTTAATTCCTAAAAAATCAAAGTATGTACAATTGTTTCTTGGTATGTGTGGCTATTATAGAAAATATATAAAGAACTACCAATTATTTGCTGCACCATTGACCACACTGTTAAAGTAATCAGAAGCTTTCATTTGGAACAATAAAAGACAAAAGGCTTTTTATAAGTTGAAAGAATGTTTTATGACAGCTCCCATCTTGGGATTACCAGATTTAAAATTAACTTTTGTCTTGTATACTGATGCAAGTTTTATTGGTTTGGGTGCTACTTTGCATCAAAAAGAACTTATGGATGGAAAAATGTCAGAAGAAGTAATTTTCTATATTTCATGTACTCTAAGATGTAGTGAATTTAAATATGGTGCTACTTTACTTGAGTGTTTGGCTGTAGTATAGGCACTTAAAAAGCTATATTATTACCATGAAGACCAAATATTTGAGTTAATAACTGACTGTAGTGCAGTTAAGTAACTCTCAAACATTCAAACTTCAAATAGGCATATGTTTAGATGGCAATATGCTGTACAAGAATACAGAGGACAGATGACTATTACACATAGAGCAAGAACTTGACACTCTAATTTAGATCTTTTATTTAGAGTACCTCTACCTAATAATGATGATAATCTAGCTTATGTTCCTGAAACAGATATTATTGACATTTATCATATTTATATTGTAGATCTTGAAGATGAATTTATGCAATTAATTCTTGATAATTATGCTTCAGATCCTGACTTGAGTAATCTTACTACAATATCAAATTATCCATCTAATGCTTCAATGAGTGTTTTAAAAAAAAATTGCCACAAAAATATAGGGAAACCTTAGAAAAAGGTAAATTTTCAATTGAAGATGGTTTTATATATTATAGAAAAAAATTAAGTAATGCAATTTTAATTCCCCCCTCAATGAAGGATTTAATGTTAAGTATATGTCATGATGATATATTATCAGGTCATTTTGACTTCCATAAAACATTAACCAGAGTAAAAAATAAAACTTGGTTGATTAACATGTCTGATGATGTTCAAAAATATGTTGAGACATGTGATTTTTGTCAAAAATCCGAAAAATTGATGAACATAAGAGCTGTTTTGTTACAACAAATTGAGAAACTAAAAGCTCTATGGAAAATAGTTAAAATGGACTTTGTAAAAGTTTTTCCAATAGTAGGGCATAAGAGTTATAACTCCTTCTGGGAAATTGTAGATAAATTTACAAAAATATATAAATTTATTTGTACCCACAAAGAGTTTTCTGCAAAGGACTTAGCTTTTTTATGGTTGACACAAATTTTAAATATAGAAGATTTCCCCAAAGCAGTATTTTCAGACAGATATCCAAAATTTACTTCTGAGTCCTGGACATCACTTATGGATTTTTTAGGTTTTTAATTAAAAATTTATACAGCACACCATCCACAAACTGATTGGCTTGCAGAAAGAATGATAAAAGCCTTAGAAGATATGATAAGAAGATATTGTGCTTTTGTTCTTGATTTTAAAGACAATGAAAAATTCACTCATGATTGGGTAACCCTTATCCCTGGTTAAGAATTTTAATACAGTAGTACAGTTCATTCTGTCACTGGAAAGAAGCCATTGGAGTTATGTGGGGGATATGTACCTAATACCCCTGCTAAAACTTTTAATAAATTACAAAGATTGGATATCCATCCAAGTACAAAATCCTTTCTTCAAATGCAACAATTATGCAGAAAGAATGCTCAAGAATGTATTAATTAGGCATTTGAGTATGAGAAGAAAAGATGAGATAAATCCCATAAAGAGAAAATGTTCAAAGAGGGTGATCAAGTCCTTATTTATACACTAAATTTCAATTTGAATGGTAATTTTAAATGGAAATATCCATTCATTGGACCATCTGTAGTAAAAATTATGGCTGGTAATAATGCTGTTGAAATTATATTATATGCACCATATGATAGAAAATATCCAGTATTTCCTATTTCTCTTATAAAACCATACCATTCTAATGATACTTCTTGATTTCCAAAAAGATAAAGGAGGCATAATCAGCAACCTGAAGAAATAGTTGAAAAATCAGAAATTCAAAAGATACTTAAAAAGAGACACCTTACTAAAAAAAAGGGAGTTGAGTATCTACTAAGGTTTAAAAATAAATCAAGTGAATATGACCAGTGGATTCCTTAAAATGAAGTATCTGATCTTAAAAAAATCTTGAAAAAAATTTAAACCCAAATAAAACTGTAAATTATAGTATCTGTAATATAGAAATGTATAAAATATTTTTTCTATCCACTCCTTACTTGTTGATTAAAATGTCTTAGCATTTTTTTATTGTTTTTTTGGTTGAGGGAATGTCAGCCTAGGTATCCCCAGGAATTAGTATTTCTTATGTCTAAAATAGGATAAACTTAATTTTATTGAGCTTAAATGGTAATATTATGTTTATAATACTTTTATATATGGCTATTATACTTTTATATATATTTATTACACTATTATATGACTTATATGAATTTATATAGCTTATCTTTAGCCCTATGATACTTATTAAGGTGCTAATGGAGTCATAAAATACTTAAGTTATATAAAGTAATGATAGACATATATAAGCTTATATGTATGCATAAACCTCATATTCAGTGAAATATTTAGTTATATTATGTTCATATAAGTCTATAAGCAGGTTTAAACCTCTAAATAGCCTATAGGATTTATTTTTCTGCTTATTTTAGGTAATATGGATGTATTCAATGGACTTAGCACGCCTACACAAGCATATACACCTTTTTCAGGTGCATATATCCAGTTTGTACAACTTCATCTGCTTTCTTTAATAGATTTTCACAGATTTATGGGTTGGAATATGGTTACTGCATTAATATGGATGCTTGGGGATGTTATTGGGGGCTTTGACAGTTTATTTGGTTCCTTATTATTTTTTGGTTTTCATTTTATTCTCTTTTTATGAGCTATTTTACCTGTTTCTTTATGGTATCTGATTTTATTTGTTTTCTTTATTTATGATATGGGTGTATGATATCATTAATTGTGATGTAGGGTCCTTACTGGAGGTCTGGGTGTTGAAACTTCTTGAAGTGGAATCCATGGGGGGAGTAGTGCTTTGGTTTCTGGAAATAGAAGTGACATCATCTGGATTGAAGGTCTGTGCACTCCAGTAGATTTTGGTATAAGTAAGGGAGGATTTGATGGGTTATTGATTATCACTTGCTTACTAAAACTCAAATAAACATTATAAAAAAATTATTATCATATAAAAATATATTTAAAAGCCTTTATAAATTGATATTGTCTTTATATTAGCTATAAGCTATATTATATTAACCTATTTTCCACCACTAGTCTGCACCAATCTAAATCTTGTGAGTTAATATTGAGAATAACTATTTTATTCATCTTCCCCTGAGTTTTAATCCATAAATCATTTAATAATAAATAGTTCAATCATTAATATTTACTATTAAGGAATACTTAAATACTAGCATACACTGTCAGTTGGAATCAACAAAATTTTTCCAAGTCATCAGTTTTGCTTGTCAGATTTGAAAATTTGGAAACAGCCTCCCTTGCATTTTATTGAAGTAAGGGGGAAAGTTTCCAAAACTTAATAAAATTACATAAATAAATAAATAAATAAGATAATTCAAATTTAATAGTTTTAGAGTGATGACAGTTCCTCAATCCAGAATGCAGATCAAGTCTAGAAACTAAGTTTGGGAATTTTCACAGATATAGGCTAGAGTAAAACCATGAAAAAATTAATGTAGTCATGATTACTTTTTATACAAAACAAGGTTTTTGGCCCATTACTATAGTTTAGTGAATTGAAATATCAGATTTATTTATTAACAATTTATGGAAGAATAAAAAATGATTGATGACTTTGCAACTCCCCATATTTTTTGATCTACCTAAATTTTTATTAAATTTATTACTTTTACCATATTTATTTACCTTGTTGATTCTTTGGATTAAATTTTGACTGATCTGATAAGAGAATCCAAAATTTGTGAAGGGTTAGACATATTAAAATGGTAAGAAAAAAACACACCTTGATGAGAGGGAAGAATAATAAGTAAGGAGAAATGTAGTTGGAGGAATCTGGAAGGATAAATGCATGATGTAAAGATTATGATATGAATTATAAAATAAATAAAAGTGAAATGGTTATAAAAAATCTCCACTTTAAAGTTGAATATCTCAGCAACTTCTGAACTAAATTCAAATAAATTTGTGATAAATATAAGATAAGATTTAGGAGAATCTTCAGAGAGAAGAATATATGATTTGAATAAAACTAACCATAATTCCAACTCTTATTATCAAAATTGCAGAGAAACCTGAAAAGAGATGATGACTATGCCAAGAAGAGGGAAATAAATGCCTATATAATCATCAGATATTTACTTTTAAAAAAATTCTCTTATTATGCAACGTAAAAACAAGAAATAAATAAAGTGAAATTATTTAAAAAGAGGCTTAAATTAAAGGTCAATATCTCAGCAACTAGTGAATCAAACTCAAACCTATTTTTGGTAAATTAAAGATAGGATTCAGGAGAATCTTTATCTATTAGTAAATTTTATTTAAATAAAACTAAACCTAATTTGTTATATAATAAAATGAAATGAAAAAAGTCAATTTGGGAAAAAAAGGCTCAACTTTAGAGGTCAATATATCAGCAACCACTAAACCTAATTCAAATATTTCTGTGTGAAATAAAAGATATCTTTCAGAAAAATAATGATTTAATAGTAAATTATATTTACATAAACCATACCAAATTCCTACTGTGATTTTCTAGATTTTACAAAAACTTGAAAATGATAATGAAAATGACAAAATGAGGGATTGAATAAGTCCACTGTTATCCAGATAAGAGTCCTACATATATTTAGGTATGAATTTTAATAGAAAGAAATAGATATCATATAAACATGAAAAAAGGAGATGAAACTTACCTTGATTGAAAGATAGGGAAAATAGAGTGTGAAATAGTGAAGTTGGAATTTGGGGAAACTGAATATGGAGAAAGTGAAATGCATAAAGAATGTGAAATGTATGTGTTTCAATGAAATGGAACCAAAAAAAAAGTGAAATAAGGAAAATAGGGGATAATGACCGTGCCAAGAAGGGATGAAGAGTAGGAAAATGGAGATAAAAAGAAAAAAAAGAAAAGAAAACAGGAAGAGAAAAAAAGGTTAATTTTACCTTGAAAATCAAAAAAACACTTACAAAAAAGAAAAAGAAAAAAATGGAAAAAAATTATAATTAGAAAACATATAAGTAAAAATGAAAAAATGACTTACCTGGAGAGATGAGTTGAGAGAAAAATTGACTTCAAATTATTTGAAGGATGAAAAAGTAGTGCTGGAAATGGATATGAGTGATTAAAGAAAAAAAGAATTACTGAAAAATTATGTGATTGCAGAAAATATGCAATTTCATGTTGAGTTGATGAAGGAAAACAAATAGACTTGAGAAAAGAGGCTTTAATTAAAATTCAAAATCAAAGTTAATATTCAAAAAAATAAATAACCATTCTAAGGAAACATTCCTGAGAAGTCTTGAATAACTGTCTTAAAATTGGTACAGATAGGTTAAGAATTGTTTGGATGGTTTACTTGGGGGGATGAGGTACTGGAGGCTTTCTTGGAAGAAGGTAACGTTTCCTGGCCATTTTTGATAAAAAAAGATAATCTTTTTCAAGATCAGAATCAGAATCACAATGAGAGTCCAAGAGGAGATAAAGAGCTATGAAATTCATTGCTTGATGTATCTTATCATGATTTGAGAGAAAGGAAGACTTGACTCTTATATGGTATAAAAATTTAAATGATGGACAATGTTTTGATTTATGAAGTGTTATGCTGTTAAGTAATGTATATGAATGAGATGATTCCAAAAAATCAGTGAAATGGTTTGTATGTTGAAGCCAGCACTTTTGGTTGAGAAAGTGCATATTTGAGTTTAATAATTGACTTATTTCACTTTTGAAATCCACCCGTGTTGAGTCTAGTGTGTTTCAGAAATCTGCATTTAGATAAGTGCTAATTTGTTCAAATTTAATTGTGGATTTTCTTGAACTGACACCCCCTAATAAATGGTATATTATCTGAAGTATTAATCTGTTATATATGCACAAACTTAAGAAGAACTGATTTAAGTTATGGTGCTACTCAACTTTTTTATTAACCATTTTGTGTGCTCTGGAGAAGCTTCATTACTATCTTGAAGACCAGATGTTTGAATTAATCACATATTGTAGTGCAATGAAATCATTACTAAACATGAAAACACCTAATAGACACATGTTTAGATGGAAACTAGCTGTACAAAAATACAGAGGAAGAATTACAATCACACATAGAGCAGAAAACTTTCATTCTTATGTGGATTTGCTATCTATAATTCCTTTGCCAAATGATACTGACAACCCATTTTATGTGCCTGAAAATGAGGTAATAAATATATTTGGTATTTATTTAGTGGATTTAGAGAAAAAATTTATGCAAATAATATTAGAAATTTATTCATCTGATAAAGATTTGTCTAAATTATCAAAAATCTTAGATGATCCAATAAATGCCTCTATGAGTGCATTAATTAAAACTTTACCTCCAAAGTATAATAATGCATTGGAAAAAGGTAAACTGTCCATTGAAGATGGATAAATATATTACAGGAAAAAGCTAAGTAATGTAATATTTACACCTCCATCAATGAAAGAGTTAATTTTAAGTACTTTCCATGATGAAGTGTTTGCTTTTCATTTTGATTTTAACAAAAAAATAACTAGAGTTAAAAACACTTCCTGGTGGATAAACATGAAGGAAGATGTACAAAAATACATTGACATATGTTACTATTTCCAAAAATCTATAAGATTGACAGTGAAGAGAGCTGGTTTGCTACAATGAACAGTCAAAATCCCCGTGTGAAATTATAAACATGGACTTTGTGACTGGGTTTCCATTAGCCGTGTAGACAATCCTATAGTACTAGCTATAGGCCTTGACCAAGGGAGTTGGAGTAAAACTGGAGAGAAAAACCTCTGTCCCTTTGAGAAATACCAGGTGAGATTTATTTGCTACAGCAAATTAGAGACTGTTACTATACCCCTTCCAACACACTTCTTGACTGCTTAACAAGTCAAGACAGTAGCCAATAGCAGACCACTGGAAACCAAAGAACCAGAAACCTGAAATGCAGAAATATCTACACCAGAAAACCAAAATACTGTGCACCTCTTGCATAGAAAACAGCAATAATACTTGATGCAGGTTGCAAAGCTACACTAGAGAAACCAGTTTCCAAAGTTGAGTTAAATGAAGAACTAACCTTGAAACAAACACAGCCAATTGTGGCCAAAAAACAGTGAAAACTGAGTGAGAAAAAATGATATCACCTCTGTATGGTTGTATGATAATTAAAGTCTCCCCAAACTGTCTTATTCAGCATGTACACACAGACCACACTCTAAAAAATCCATGCACAGCAACAAATTTGGCACTTTTGACAGCCAAATTGCATAAAAATCCTCTAGAAATGCTTCCCAGCCTTCTATAACTGAGGCGGGCGGCCTGCCTAGAAGCGACCAGACATCCCTGAAGCCAGAAAACCACCAAAAACCTTTAGTAAAGCCCAAAATACTTAGAAAAATCCACTATGACTACTAAAACCCTTAAAACACAAAATTAAGCTATGACAACATTGGGACATAAAATATAGAGCCAAATTAGCTCTACTTAATGGTACTAAGCAATTAACCCTAAGACTTAACGTTAGCCTGTAAAACATGAAAAAAAAATTAAACAGCTATCTTTTAGAAATGAAAAGTGAGTAAATGACCCCTTAAAACTTAGAATATAAAAAATGTCAAAAAGACAAAAAATATAGAGAAAATTTGGGGCTATCCAATGGTAGTACCCACATGCTGATAGTCCCAATATTCACTGAATAAAACCAGAAAAATACCCAATTATTCAACCAATGTCAATTAAGACATCCCAAAACAGCGCCAAACAAACCAAAAAAGGCTTCTGCCAATGTTGGAAGACCACAGCCGGAAAAGAAAGCTTTGATTCTTTCTGGGTAATTGTTGATAGACAAACAAAAATGTGTAATCTTATTCCTACCCATAAAGAGGTATATGAAAAAGACTTGGCTTTGATATGATGAACTCAAATAATGAACACTGCTGTGTTCCCCAAATCTATAATCTCTGAAAGAGACTCAAAATTTACATTAGAATTCTTGACATCTTTGATGGAAGTATCAGGATGCCAATTAAAATTATCTACAGCACACCATCCACAAACTGATGGACTAGCTGAGAGAATGATACAGACTCTGAAGGATATGATCAGAAGATATTGTGCCTTTGGATTATAATAAAAAGACAATCAGAAATTCACACATGACTGGGTAACATTAATTCCTGGTCTTGAATTTACTTATAAGAGCACAACTCATTTTGTAAAAGAGAAAAAACCATTTGAACTCTGGCTGAGGTATGTTCCAACTACACCTGTAAATATTTTAAACAAATTAGCAACTTTAGACATACACCCTGGTAATAAATCCTTTATTCATATACAACAAATGTGTAGAAATCATTCAGAGAAATTCATTCAAAAAGCATTTGAGTATGAAAAGAAAGGATGGGATAAATCCCATAAAGAATTCTAATTTAAAAAGGAGATGATGTCCTTATTTCAACACTATATTTTAACTTAAAAGGTAATGTTGAATTGAAAGATCCTTTTGTGGGGCCTTTTTTAGTCAACAAAATTGTTGCCAATAATGCTGTGGAAGTCATACTATATGCCCCATATGACAGGAAACATCCTATTCTCCCTATCTCACTATTAAAGCTTTACCATACAAATGATCCTGTCTTATTTCCAAAAAGAAGAGGAAAGCCTAAAAAACAGCCTGAAGAACTTGTGGAAAAAGCAGAGATTGAAAAAAATTTCAATAAAAAAATTCTTACTAAAGAGAAAGGAACTGAGTATTTATTAAGATACAAGTGATAATTTAGTGAATTTGGTAGGTGGAAACCCAAAAATAAAATTTCAAATCTGTCCTCACTTCTTAAAAAATTTAAACAATAATAATTTTCTGTCCAACCTTCAGAGAGGTTAAAACCAGCACTCATAATATCTTATTTCTTTTTTTTTCTTTAGAGAATAATTATTTAATGCTACAGATTTTTCTGAATACCTAATGTATATATGTATAAATGTATATGTTATCATTCCTTTTACTTTTTTTTAGGTGGGTAAGTGTCAGCCAGGATACTAGACTTACCCAGAAAAATAATTAATTATTTACTGGGATGAAGCCATGCCTTTTTTTTATTTTATTATTAATGATATTATTATATTTTCTTTAAAATTACTTCCAATAAATTAACTAATTACAATAAGTAAATCTAGTAAAATATATAAAATTAATATTAAATGTTCCTTATATTTTTATTCCCTAACACGGTGCTCAATGTCAGGTTGGATGAGAAATAAAATTATATTAATACTAAATTTTAAGAATTCAAATTCTTTCATTTAAAAAGTTAAACCTCTATTAATACAAAAATTTAATTCAAATCATTTTTATACTAAGTGTGAAATTTAAATTAAACTCCAAAATATATCAAATAATTTTATATATAGTAAAAAAAAATTTTTTTATTGATGCATCTTTATAGCACTATTTTGTTATTTGCAATTTCTTATTTTTGGAGAGTCTTCCCTCTCACACTCCTGTATGTAGGCTTCTTGTCAGTGTATCTAGTATTTAAGTATGATTTAATAGTATTTATTAATGGTCCTACTACTTCTTAATAAATTATTTAGTGATTAAACCTCAGGGGAAGACCAATAAAATAGTTATTCTCAAATAAAACTCACAATACTTGGGTTTAAATGTGTGCTAGTGGTGGAAAATAGATGAATATAATATAATTATAGCTTATATAAAGATAATATCAATTTATAAAGGCTTTATAATATATTTCTAAATGATAATAATTGTGTTATAATGTTTATTTGAATTGTAGTAAGTAAGTGATGTCTAATAACCGCCAAAATCCTCCCTTACTTATACCAAAATCCACTGGAGTGCACAGAGCTTTAATCCAGATGATGTCACTGCTATCCCCGGAAATTACAGCACTGTGAGGGCCCATCACCTCTCCATGGCGTCCACTTCAAGAAGATTCAACACCCATACCTCCAGTAAGGACCCTCCATCACAATTAATGATAACACAGACCCATAACATAAATAGAAAATCCAGATAAAAGCGGATACTATAAAGAAACAGGTAAAATAACTCAACCAAAGAGAATATAATGAAACCCAAAGCATATAAGGGAAACAAATGAAATTTCTAAGCCCCCAATAACATCCCCAAGAATCCATATTAACCCAGCAATGACCTCCCAGCCCATAAATCCATGAATATCCATCCAAGGAAGCAGATTAAGTTGTCCAAACTGAGTGTATGCTCCTGAAATAGATGTTTATGCTTCTGTAGGCATTGTTAATCCACTGGATACGTCCATATGACCTAAAATAAGCAGAAAAAAAAGTTTATAGGCTATTAAGAGTCCAAAACCCACTTATATACCTAAGTATACATAATATACTGCATATTTCACTGAATATGAGATTTATGTATACATATAAGCTTATGTATGTCAATAATTACTTAATATCACTTAAGATAAGTATACTATGACTCCATTAACACCTTAATAAGTATTATTAGGATATGGATAAGCTATTTAAACTACTATAATTTATATAATAGAGTAATAATTATATATATATGTAATATAATCATACATATTATTGTTTTAACATTATTTTTAAGATATAAGCTGAATGTACTTAAGGTTATCTTATTTTAAGTATAAGAATTTCTCAGTCATAGGGATATCTAGGCTGACACTTCTTAACTCCATGTGCTCTCTTTCCTTTTTGCCTATAAAAGGCCTTCCATTTTGTGCTGTTTCCTTCATTCCTTTACTGACTTACTTTTTATCATATACAATCACAATACATTCTATTACTACCAGTACTGATTTAGTATTTACATTTGTGTAAATCAATTCTTTTTGAGTAATAATAAAATTATTCCCTTACCTTCTAATTGAGTAATAAATCATATAAGAATAAAATCTACATATGTTGAATTAAATCCTTGAGTTATCCACCTTCAATGCTGTTTGGACCGCCGTAAAACCTTCTAGACCATTAAGACCCTTTGACAGTGAGTGTCAGCCTGGATATTCACAGGACTGGGTGATACAAGAATAGAAAACATTTTAGACACATGTACTAGACATGGGGACAATAATTGAATGTATAAAATAGGGGGTATCAAAGTTAGAAATCTTCCATTTCAAAATACCTCTTTTTTCCACCAAATCAACCATGACTTTTTTTTTAAATATGACATATTGTGCCCCCAAAACACCTTTTTTTGAGAGTTAATGTCAAGTTTGTAGCTTTCTTTTTGTGTTGTGAAATGCCTTTTAAAAATTACAAATTTCCAACTTTGATACCCCCTAATATGTATACATAAGTGAAATTAGTCATATACTACAGTATATGCCATTAGAATACCTGAAATACACACATACACCCAAATTTTATAGGTCTCATGTACTTAATAATAAGTTATGATATGTTAGTGTAATATTGAGTACCTTAGACATAAGTTTACATAATTTTTAAGTGGTCTTAAACTTGTTTTTTCATTATTATGGTGAAATAATTGATAAATGTGCTTTAAATCACTTAAAAGCAGGATATATGCACTATAAATTTAATTATATTTAAATTTCACTTTGACAGATCAAATGGCCTTTTTCAGCACAATTGATTTGGCTACTTAAATGTCTTGAAATAAGATTTATAAAAATTGATGATTTTTTATGCTAGAAATGGCTTTTGTGTACTGGCCTTATGCTGCCTGCATTTATCCCATGTGCATAGCTTCATTAATAAAAAAGTTGGTAATTTTATGCTAAATTACCCCCACAATATATTCTCTATATGTGTTATCACACTAAAATAAGCAAGAGGCACTTATTTAGTGTCCTAATTGCATTAATAGTGCATTGACCTCATTATATGCACCAATTAAATTAGTAAACTTAAGATTATTCCCAGAATTCACAACTACTCTTCAAATTGCCCAATTAGTCAAGAATTTACCTTTGCAAGCACCTGCCAAGACTCTGAATTCAGTCACACCACATTTCACATCTGTTTTTGGTTTTTCAATGGGTTTAAAGGCTATTATTGGTTATTTTTAAATGGGATTTTCACAGGGAAAATTATGATAATGAGTGTTTTAATTTCTACTGATAATCTTCCTTATTTAGAATTTATTTCTGGTTCTTTTTTTTTTTTCCTCTTTCAGTGTTTTATTTAAGGAATTACACACATCTATGTTGTATTTGGGTTGTTTCTATAGTTGGATGGATTATCCTGTGTTATTCTTGTATTTTTGGTAGTGATATGGTTCTTCTTTTGTGAGGGGAAAGTCCTTTGGTTACTGAGGCCTGTGAAACTTCTTGAAGTGAACAATGAGGCGCTTTCAGGGTGTGTAATGGCAATGTATAGCAGTGTAATGTGTCTGGGGAACAAGGGGTGGACACCAGGGATTTATGGGTATATAAGGAGGTGATTTTGGGCTATTATTTTACATTCTTTACATCACCTTTTAAACATTTAACATATCAATTACAGTACTTATTCATTAGTGCTATTAAAGTGTTTTAAATATTGTTTTAAATCATTATCTCTATTTTTCTACCAAGTGTAAGCTGTATATCTTTTATAATAAGTGAGATTAAATTACTGAGACCATTATATTGAATTATATTTTAATACTTCATTGGATTTGGAGAACACTATTCATACTGGACCATTAAAATCTTCTAGACAACTGACTAATCAAGCTATTCACGTCCCTGTTCTTGAACTCAGCCTGACACCCACCCTCCCCAAAAAATAAAAGTAAAATAAATAAATAAAAATTATGGAAGATAAATTTGCTTTAAATAAATTATTACACACGGGTGTGCACAAATAGAATTACTCAAAAGTCTCATCAGCTTTAACCTTTTTTTTTTTGTTCAAGATTTTACCCAATCAAAACATAATTTGATTTTTATCTATAATAAAATAAAATAAAAAAATAAAAAAGTCTAGTTTTTTTTTTTTTCTTTTTAAAAAAAAAAAAACTTTGAGAAAGGGCCAAAGATAACACCCATTATTTCTCACTGATTGTGTTTTTATTTAAAATAAAATTTGCTCATCAATCACTTCAAAATCTTTTATAAGGCAATAAAACTATAAAAAAAATATATTCAACGCTGATTACGATTTATTGTCCTTTGAAGATTGAGAATAACTTCCAAATTCCACTATTATTAGCAGCAGCCGGATGTTCTTCGTCTTGATCGCCATCATCAACATCATTGTGACTGTCATTATCCGGCGGATCGTCTTTTTCTGATAACTGTATTCCAGCTTTCTCAGCTAGATAATTAAGATCCATTGATGTAAAATACTTCTCCGCCAAGTCATCAAAGGCCATTTGATGACTTTGTTCTAAAATCGAGTTAGGAGCTTTTGACGATGAATCTAATGGAATCGTCGACATGGAATGTGTAGCAAACCATTTTTGTTTCACTCGCTTTTTAGTTTCGTCCAGCAAAACAAAAATGTTTTCTACTTGACTCGACTCAATTTTCATTAAATATCTAGCTTCTTCCCCTGAGGAGTTAGTTTGACGATGATAAATAATGCCTTGCTGAACCAATAAGTATGCTTCGGCACACTTATTTAAAAATATATACGCTTGGGCTTGTAATGCACACCTAGAGAAGAGAACTTAGAATATCAACCATAAAAGTTCATGAAGTCTAAAAATGAAGCACAGTAACCGACCGAAAAGCCTTGAAAAAATTCAAACGGGTGTCCACTTCATCCTCATAGCCAGTGGTATCATTTTGCAAAATAAGTAATTCTTTGACCTCTTCAAAATTCTGGATAAGAGAATTCAATAACTTGTTCATCTTAGGAATGACCTTCAATTTTTTTCGTTCAGTCAAAATATCAGCGATTGGGCGTCGCTCACTCAAAGGTTCGTTTGATTGTTGCGCTGCTGAAAGGTGAATGATAGTTTCAACTTGCTGGTAGGATGATTTTTGATCCTCAATTCTTTTCAAAAGTTTTTTTTCTCTTCGATTATGCTGCCAAACAAGGCTCTCAAATAAAGAGTAGTCTCGCTCGATTCGAGTGCATAGTAAGCGAAACAGAATCCATGAATGAACCAGCCGTATTGAAAGATTAGTTTCTTCAGTCATCATAATTTTGCTGTTTTCGGTTTCATTTAAGATTTTTCTGGCTTCTGTTTCAGCATCGTTCAAAACCAACAATGCTTCATCAAAATCTTTCTCGGTGTGTGCTTTAAATCTGCCTTCTTGTTTATAACTTTTCAAAGGTCTACTATCTAGTTTTTCAAGTGCTTTGATAACTCTTTGGCTGATATCCGCCAACTCGACTGAACGAACGCCAATGACCTGACCAAGACATTCAATCTTGACCTGGTCTTCAATTGAACGAGATACATTCTTTGGCGTGTAGCCTTCAATATGGTGGGCCGTCCATCTTAATAACACTGCTACTTCATCAATCCACTCGATTACTAATGGTGATCCGCCCATTGCACCTAGAAGATCGATGACTTGTTCAAACTCCTTCAAAGCGTGCTGCCACTCAGCTTTTGCCATATGAAATATAGCTTGAATATAAAGGTAGTATATTTTTGCATCCATTGATTCATCAACTGGGAGTAGAGAGACATGTTTAGCAGCCCGTTTGAGCTTCTGACGTCGACGGACCTGAAGATTTGATTTTGAGGTATTTACTTGAGTCGAGGAGGCAGTATATTGCTGCAGCATACATCGAAGTTCCTCTGAAGCTGCCCAGCATCTCTCGGCCTCAAACAAGGGAATCAAAACATTTCTAAAGAATAGATAAGAAGAAATAGTTTAACACGAATAAATAAGATGATATAGGGCTGTTTTTGACCACCAACTTTTGGCATTGCATAAAGGGTTCATTTTTGGGAGATTTTTTGCGCAGAGAGCGAAGTTTTAAAGTGCAGTGGGAGCTTTAGAAGAAAAACAAGTTTATATTCAGAGACGACTATGATTCTTAATAGGAGATCAAACAGACTGGTATTTATGAAAGTCGAGGGTACGAATGCCGTATGTTTTGCGCTCTTGCCTAACGATTTGAAGGACTGGGACTAAAGATGTTTGTTAGCCAAAGAAAGTATGGGATGGAAGAAGCGGTAGGATGACATACTTTGTGGCTGAGATGGCGCCATGGCTGATGATGGGATCGGTAACTAATGAAGAGAGACTTGTGAAGTGGTTTTCGTTTTCGATCGTTCGGTGGGGCCAACTTGCATTTCAGCACTCTGCTTTCCACCCTGGTCCAGCCTCAAAAACGTTTGTGAGTGATACAGCCTATAGCTATGTCTTTCTCAGTATTTGAACCACAAAATCTATTCTCTAGTGCTGCCATTAAAGTTTTCTTATTCCGAAGATTCAAAACCCACACTTTGAGTTTCTTTTGTAATAATAATAGTGACTTTTAATAGGGCAAAAGATAAGAGAGTGGATTAATGATTGTCGAAAGTACAGTTGCTACAAAAAATGATTCAGCGCATCTTATGTTACTATACATCTCTTATTTGTTCTCGGTTTCATTAATTGATGCGCAATTCACAGTACTGAGTGATATAATTTCATGTTAAACATTTTTTTTTTTGTTTATTTATGTGCTGGAAAATCCCCTTTTGTTGAATGAAAATATCAGAACCTTAAAATAATAATATAAATTTTTAACAGAAGATAGCTTGAGCATTCTATTATTTTCTTACAGAAAAGAAAAAGAATCAAATGAACAGAAGTATTCTGTCAATAAAATCTGTTTTGTTCGTGACCCCTCGCAATGTCATAAATCACCATGAAAGACTGAAGCTAACTCAAATGTTAACAACCAATCCAAAATGAGAAGAGTTTCAAAGGTTGAGACAATAGAAAAAAAAGTTTATAACACTGAGGAAGAAGAAGAAAAAAAAGGAATGACGGTGAAAATAATCTAAAAGTAATGTGAATAATCTTGAAAAGTAAACACCCCAAAAAACGATTCAAGAATAACTGAGATTTGATGCCACGCGAGCTGGCATGCTTAGTGTTCAGTGCACAGTCTTCTCAAAAGAATTACAGCTGAGCTAAATAAAACTGAAGCAAATCAAAGAAAGGGATTGGCACTGGCTCTCAGGTGCCCACATTTTTTTTCTGGTGAAACAGTTAAATAAAAATAATGTCATGAAAAAAAAAATTGAAAGACTTTTTCTTTCATCAAATTTTTAGCCCACATCAGAAGGATTAATTAGCTGTGTATGGAAACTAATGAATTGTCCTAAAAAAAGTATCAATATTGTTGTGAAAAGATTTTAAAAATATTTTAGCATAAACACCACATATGGCCCATAGATTTCATTACACACCAAGATATCCCTAATAGTGGGTATCAAAGTTAAGACTTTTTCTGAAATCCCATGTTGATTTCCAAGAAACTTTTGACCAGAACTCCAACATGAAATTTTGAAAAACTGTGGTATTTTTCATCACACGTGTTAGAGTCGTCCTGAAGTTCATACAATTTCAATTGTGGTATTTACAATCATCACTCCTCATTGAATCCCTCTTTTAATAATATCAAGCAACATCTTTTCTCCAATTTATCACCAAACTTCTATCAGCTTGTTACTTTTGGGACTGAAATAAAAAATTTCTTTCCTTATCATATTCATGATTTTAGGATAAAAAATGAAAACAGTGATAAACTCTACATCTCAATTAAACCAGCATGCACTTTTTCATATCAATTCCATGAATTCAAGATGAAGGTGAAATAATATTTTGCCAAGTGGCATTGAAGTGATGTACAGGTTGAGCCCAAAAAATATTTTTAGTTACATCATCAAGAGGCAAGAAATAGCCCAAAGGGAGGCGTTGAATAATGTAATATTACTGACTGAATAAATCACATGATGATGATAAAAATGTAGGGTTGTGCTTGGGTATAAATCCCCCAACAGTCCCTAAATTCTATGCAGAGTGGGATTTCATAAAATCTTATTCCTGGTATCTGATTTGCAAAGTGGGATTTGGCAACTTTGATACCCCCCAATAGTAGGTATCAGAGTGGTCAGATACAACTTTGTAAATTCAAAATGAGGATTAGGATTTTTCAAACTCCCATGCTTAATTTTGAAAATCTACTAGCCCATGGGCTGGTAGATTTTGGAATAAGATAATACTCTAGAATCCTACTCCACATAGGAGTTTGGTATTGTTGAGAGATTTATACCCTAACATAAGCCTACTTTCTCATCATTAGAGGGTATCAAAGTTAGAAATCTTTCATTTCAAAATACCTCTTTTTTCCACCAAATCAACCAAGATTATTTTCTAAAATATGCCGTATTGTGCCCCCAAAACACCTTTTTACTGAGAATTAATGCCAATGGTGTGGGTTTCTTTTTTTGTAGTGTAATACCTTTTAAATAATTACAAATTTCTAACTTTGACACCCCCTATTATTGTGTGATTAAATCATTTAGTGATATAGCTCTACAGATAGCCTTTTGTTGGACTATTTCTCACCATCTCAAAATTAAACCAACAGGCACAAGGTCATAGGAATAAGTGTATGAAAAATATTTCATAATCTTGGCTTCTTTTTTTCAACAGTAATATTATTAATAGGGGGTCTCAAACCTTACCAAACATGCCAAGCATGTTTCATTTGAAAAATGCCACACAAACACACCATGAAACATGACTGATTTGGTATTTGGGGTCTCAAACATGGGGTCAAATATGTCTTACTTTTGTACAATTTTCTCAACCACAATTCAGCCCAGCAATACCCACATCCTGCCAATCAACTACCCATTGCCTTCCTTCCATCCTAACCCATATACTGCACCTCACATCTTTTCTCAGCCAGTTCTTTTCCAAATCAGATTTTTCTCCTTCACACCACAGTAAGTCTGTTACTTTATATTCCTTTCTTTATCAAATTTTATTGCTCGAATTTCACTCCTTGCAACCTCTTATTCTTATCTAAAGCTTTAAAAATAT
The DNA here is from genome assembly GCA_030280995.1 of Hemileia vastatrix. Classification (NCBI taxonomy): domain Eukaryota; kingdom Fungi; phylum Basidiomycota; class Pucciniomycetes; order Pucciniales; family Zaghouaniaceae; genus Hemileia; species Hemileia vastatrix. Next base: position 15,933,352 of record JASXTE010000013.1, read on the forward strand.
TATCAAGGTCCAAAACTTGCTGAATCTCATACAAATAATCAATAGTTTTCTTCAGATACTTTGCTTTACTCTCCTGAATTTGAAGAACCCACTGCATATCCTTAAATTGAGCTTGGTGAGCCCACAGTAGTAATTTTAAACTACTTTTTTTTAATTTTTTATTGCCTCTTTACTCCCCATGTATTGACCAGATTCAAGGCTTGTCAAATTGAGAAGTTTTTAAGAAGTAACAACAATAAAAGGTTAGATCATAAAGAATCAACCCCTTCTAGAAAAAGACTCAAGCAAAGGACTTCTTCTAGTTTGTGACTTCATTCACAATCAAAAGATGATATATTTATAGAAATTGAGATAGATCATTTAGACTTAGAGAAGAATAAGGTTAGAATTCAAAGATAGTACAATGAAGAGTTTAAAATTTAAACTGTTCAACATTTTTTTGTCTAGCTAAACTACTAATATCTAATAATCTAGATCCTACTCCCTCCATCATAATTTCCATCATTCTATAAATTATATTTAAGAGTTTGTCTTTTGTCTTTGTTTTACAACTTTCTTACATTTTTTCTCAAATACTATCTTCATTGTCAGATTCTTTTCTGGGTGCAGATCATCCAATTTTTTTAAGTCAAAAAAATTTTTTTTTGCAATACTCTCCCATGCTATTTACCATAGCAGGGGGTGGGGATCACTGATTTTTTTTCTAATTCAAAAAAAAAATTTTGACAAAAAATATTGGTGATACCCTCCCCTGTGTTTTATTGAAGTAAAGACCTTGATTACAAAATTTTAAGTCCATTCCATACCTTAAAATATAAACAAGTCATATAACATAATTAAAAAACCTAAATTAATGAAAATTCAAGTTAAAATGTGTGTGGAACTCATTGTGACTGAATTCAATGTAATAAAACACAATTGTATATCTGTACCTCATAAGGAAAAAAAAATTCACCATGGTTGCCCTCATAACACACACAGCCTGATGGCTCATTAATTTAAGTAAGTAGAGTATCACATATGAATTTTAAAATTTTAATTCATGAAATAGAAATAAATTTAAAACCTATATTAGACCCCATAATTTTTTTTGGCTACCTAATGTTTTATTTTTTACATTACCTTTGTCTCTTACCTTATGAATCTGAATGACCAGCTCTAGATTTTCAGTCATTTTTATCTAAAACATTCAAAGAAAATCAATTTAAATAAAAAATAAAAAAATTAGATGAAAAATACCTGAAATAAATTAAGAAGTCACTAAAGAATTTAAAAAAAAGCTTCAAGAAAGATTGCAAAAAGTTCCAAAAAAAAAAATCCAGAAGTCTCCAAAAAAGTCCTCAAAAAAGAGAACTATAGAATTTCTGTAAATGATTTTTAGTTAGTGATTTGGAAAATACTAGTGAAAAAAATTAATATTTGATTAAAACAGGTTGAGAATGATCTATTTTGACCTAATTAAAAAGCCTAATGTCTCTTTAGCTTACATTAATCAAACTGAATCCCCTATTATAGTGCAAAGAAAACTGCAGCAAAATATTTGAAAGTGATACAACAATTGTTAGTTTAAATTATTTTTATTAAATGAAAAAATAATAGATGTAGAAATTTTACACTAGTATTGAATCAAAGAATCTCAATAGATTTTAAATCACATAAAAACTTACTATCTTTGTTAAGGACAATTGCTGCAAAAGATTTGATATAGCTATGTCAATAATTAGTGAGAAACTAAATTTTGGATTGAAATAGTTATGGCTATGTCAAATGGTTTATATATCAAATATAAATATATTATTAGATATTTATCAATCATTCTAAGCTTCCCATATAGTTCTTTATAACTCTTGAAAAATATTTGATAGGGATATGGAAATTATTGTCAAAAAATCACATTTTGTATTGAAATAGCCATAAATTGATCAAATATTCCTCAAATGTCAATCTAGATATTCAATTAGAGTTTTAATCATTATATCAGACTTAAAATATATTTAAAAAAAATTTTTTTGGACATGATTTGACAGAAAAATGGAAATTATTTGCAGAAAATCACATTATTGATTGAAATTCTTCTATATTGATAAATTTTACCTAAAATCTCAATCTAAAAATCTCATTGAACTCAGTTTAATCATTCTAGCCTTTTAAGATATTGTAAAGACACTTTTTATACAAGATTTAATGCAGATATGGAAATTCTTTGAGAAAACCCAAATTCTGGACTAAATTAGAAATATCTTGGTTAACTTAACTTCAAAACTCAATTTGAATAGCGTATTAGATTTGGAATCATCATATTCACATTATAAGAGATTTAAAAGAACATTTTTACTCAAATTTTGACAGAGTTATTGTCAGTGTGTGCTAGTATCTAAGTATGATTTAATAGTAAATATTAATGGTCTTACTACTTATTGTTAAATGATTTAGTGATTAAACCTCAGGGTAAGACTAATAAAATAGTTATTCTCAATATAAACTCACAATACTTGGATTTTATGCGTGCCAGTGGTGGAAAATAGAATAATAAAATATAGTTATAGCTTATATAAAGATAATCTCAATTTTAATTCTTTATCATATATTTATATATGATAATAATTGTTTTATCATGTTTGTTTAATGTTTATTAAGTAAGTTATGATCAATAACCCGTCAAAATACTCCCTTACTTATACCAAAATCTACTGGAGTGCACAGATCTTCAATCCAGATGATGTCACTGCTATCCCCTGAAATTACAGCACTGTGAGGGCCCATAACCTCCCCATGGCATCCACTTCAAGCAGTCTCAACACCTATACTTCAAGTAAGGACCCTCCATCACAATTAATGATACCACAGACCCATACCATAAATGGAATAAACAGATGAAAGCGGATACCACAGTTAAAATAACTCATCCAAAGATTATATAATGAAACCCAAAGCATGTAAAGGAACAAAATTAACTTCCCAAGCTCCCAATAACATCCTAAAGCATCCATATTAACCCAGTAATGATATCCCAACCCTTAAATCCATGAAAATCCATCAAAGGAAGTAGATTAAGTTGTCCAAACTGGATATATGTGCCTGAAAAAGGTGTATATGCTTGTTTAGGCATTTTGAGTCCACTGAATTTTTCCATATGACATAAAATAAGCAGAAATATAAAGTTTATAGGCTATTAAGAGGTTAAAACCCACTTATAGACCTACATATACATAATATAACTACATATTTCACTGAATATGAGGTTTATGTATACATATAAGCTTATGTATGTCTATAATTACTTAATATCACTTAAGATAAGTATATTATGACTCCATAAATACCTTAATAAGTACTATTAGGCTATGGATAAGCTATTTAAACTACTATAAGTCATATAATAGTGTCATAATCATATAATAGTGTAATAATTACATATATATGTATTATAACCATATATATAAGTATTTTAATCTTATTTAAAGTTATAATCTTAATTTAATTAAGTTTATCTTATTTTTAACATAAGAATTACTCAGTCCTGGAGATACCTAGGCTGACAGCTATGGAAAATTTGAGAAAAAAGTCAAATTTTGGATTAACATACATATAACTTGGTCAATTCTAATTCAAAACTAAATCTGAATATTAAAATAGATTTTAAGTAATTATATTGGATTAAAGAGTTATTATAAAGATAGCTTTTTGACATAATTTGGCAAATATTTTTCAATCATTACAAACTTAACATTTTTTATTGGAATAGCCATAACTTGGTGTAATTGACATGATATCCAATTCTTAATACATCATTGAATTAAGAATCATAATTTAACTGTCTTAAGTAGTGAAAACATGATTCTAGAAAATTATTTGATAAAGATGTGGAAATAATTTAAGTATGAATAGCTCATTTGATCCAGAAATTATCACATTAAGCTTTCCATACACTTTAGAGAAATTTTCAGGAAAGGATTAAAAAAGATATATTTATCAGGCCTTGTATTATTTTAATCTATATTTGAGTAGTGCATCATTTGTAAAGTCTTTTCTAATCAATGGTCTGAGCATTTGGTATATTTTTTATGGTCATGGGTTCAAGCCCTGTATCAAGCAATATTTTTCATATTTATTTAACTTTCTGTAGTGTATGATGAATTGATACTATGCATTTGTAGACTGGTATTAATACATCTGGTCTTTTTAATATCTTAGATGAATAGCTAACACACTTTGGTTGGTTTTTAATTGATCTATTGGGTCCTTGACTTTCTCTTTATGACTTGAAACATACATTTTTCATGCAGTTAGAATCTCCATAGCCTTAGTATTGCCTAATATATATTCTTTATTGCTAATACACATTTTCAGGAACTTATAATTTTTATTGGTTAAACACATTGTAAGAATAGAAGAAAACCCATTGGTACTTGTGTTTCATAATTCATATTTGTATCATTTCAAGGTAATTGTAGAGTTGAATTTACAAGCTCTCCATAGTAATTCTTAGTAATTTATATTTTTTGTAACAAAAAGACAGAATATGATAAAGCAAGGAGAGAAAGTTGAAAAAATATGGAATCACTAAGTGCGTGAAAAAATTTTTTTCAGAAATTCATCAAGAAAATTGGTAATATGAAGTAAGGATATTGTGCAAAGAAATACATGAGAGGGTTAGGGAGGGAGGAAGAAAGTTAGAAAATCTAACAAGAGAGGAAAGGATGAAAAAACCAAGCAAAAATGCTAATACATCTAAACAGGGAGCAGTAGATGGAGTGAGAGACTATAAGAAATGGTGATTAAAACAACTGGAAAATTAAAAAAAGAAAGACTGTGCAAGTTCAATCCTAGGGTCATTGCTTTGGCTCAACGAGGGTCATTCCATGTTATTCCCTTGAAACACACCTTGGTATGGAATAGGGTAAAAAAACTGAACAACGTGGTTATGAGTAAGTAATTCTTAGAATTTTTTTCCAAAGGAATCTGATGGTAAACTTTGTTTCCATCTAGACAGTAAATATATTTTCCTCCTTGTAAGGTAGCATGGATAGAAGCTATCTTTGGAAGAGGATAAATATCATTCATAGTTAATGTATTTAAAGCTCTATAATAAACACATAATCTTGAATTATCCTTTTCATGAAATATTTAAACTGGTGATATAACACAATATTTAGGAGTTGTTTCTATTTTTTCTACAATACCCATTTCCAACAGAATCTTAATATTGTCTACAATGTCTTTTCTTTTTTCAGGAGAAGCTTTAAAAGGTTTCTTTTTAAGCTTCCAGGAGTATGATATAGGTCACAACTCAAGGAGATCTTTATCTCATGGTCTTAAACCAATCCTAGTTTGTTTGTAACATGGGAAAATTCTATAGGATAAGATCTTATCAATCTCAAAACATTGTCTTCAATTTTTGAGAGTTGAGGAGTTAAAAAGGTTTTTTGAATTTCATTTTCCAATACAACCACTTCAGAGGTGGATCTTCTCCCTTGGATTTATTCTTCTTTAGGAGAAATGGAATAAACTGAATTTTCAGAAAATATCTAGAATTTTCTTTTACCATTAACTCCAATTGAGAAGCAATTATTTTCAGGATCTAGTTTAATTGAGAACTTGGTTAATATATCATTAACAATAATGAGTCTGCTACCTGTCTGCAACATGGATGGTCAGCAGTCTTTCACACAAATCCAGACCTTTGGCCCAGATGTGTGTTTCTGCATGCTACACACATGGTATGGAAAGAATAATGATACATCTGGGCCAAAGGTCCAGATGTTAATCATAATAATGTTGACAAAGTACAATTGGCATGATTATACATCAAGAACTTCAGTCCATATTATTTTCATAACTGTGTTGAATATGCATGATTGGCATGATTATACACCTGGACCTTTGGCTCAGATTTTTGTTATAACAGTGTTGAATATGCCTGATTGGCATGATTATAAATCCAGACCTTGGGCCCAGATGTGAGTGATTTTAGCTTTAAATGGCATCCAGGCTAAAGGTTAATATATGTATTATTTTTATTACCCTCCTTCCTTTTCACAATAAATATTAAAAACAATTATTCAGGACATCTTTGTATACATTATTTACTGCCCTTAATTCAGCTTTCTTGCGTAAATGCACATGGAAATTTCCACTTTACTTTTCCCTTAAAAATGCTACATATAACTGACCATGTGCAAAAACAGGTAATTCCAAGTTAAGACCCACTATGTCTAAATATTGAACTCGGGCCTTGTTGATTGCCATGCCATAAGCTAATATAATAGGTAGCTGAAATCTGCGCAGTGTTAAAGGAAGACTGGAATTGGGTGAACTCACTATTGTGATCCTTGGGATAAACATCTGATTTAATTCATATGGTTCAGAGAGTATACATCCTTCTATCACATTTATTTCTATTTTTATAGCTACCAGCCTGCGGCCATTACAGAAACCTGATTCTGGGTCAATTTTACAAAGTAACATAATTTTGAAACCCTTCTTTAGTGACACAGATTGTAGAGAAAAACTTCCAGATGGATGGTGTTTAAGTAATCTATTGGAAAGAGGTTTTTTGGTAATCCATCATCAGCTATAGCTTGATCAGCTATATGAAAAGTTGAGGTTCTTCCTGGTTAAATCTTCAGAACTAATTTGTCAACTTCATCTACATCCACATTTTTTTCTGCCAGGTTAACCCTAATTTTTAAGTAATTGAGAAGAGAGACTTCATCACAGTTTTCTAAAGAATTTATTCCATGGTATACTGCAGTGACTACATCCTTAACCCATCAGGCCCAGTGGATACAGTGTTTAGAAGGAATCTCCACCAAATCTGAGCTTGTTGTTCTTCCTTCTCCAATTTAAAGGATCCACTCAGCAAAATGGGAATCATCTTGTACTTTCTCTTCATTCATTCCCGTCTGTAAAATCCTCATGTTGATGGTCAGATTTAGTTTCTTAGCTTTTGGCCAGATAGTGTTAAGAATTAGAGTTGAAAATAATATCTGTCCTTTTTTGCCTTTAGGTATAACTGGAAGGCACTGTCTAAAGTCACATGAAGAGTGCCATAAAATTATAAGAAAGGAATATTTTTTGGCATCAGTACATATGTATGAAAATGAAACTGGAAATATATATTTATCCATATAATGAAAAAATATTTTAATAGGGGGTAACAAAGTTAGAAATCTTCCATTTCAAAATACCTCTTTTTTCAACCAAAGCAACCATGACTATTTTTAAAAATATGCCATATGGTGCCCCCAAAGCACCACTATACTGTGAATTTATTTCAATGTTGTGAATCTCTTTTTGCGTTGTGAAATACCTCTTAAATAATTACAAATTTCTAACTTTGATACCCTCTAATAGATAGATGTAAATTGAAAATGCATACCAGAAAAAATTATAATTCTTCCCCCAAAAGCAAGATTTATTTTCAGGATATCCTGTAGACTTCTATCCACAGCCTCAGCACAATGGAAATATTGTGCTGTAGATTCATCCCATATGATTAGCTTTGACATCCTCAAAGGTTTAGCTAGGATGCTCTGTGTTTTAATATTACAATATGAATCTTAATTTATATCAAGCAGAATCATAAGCCTGGAATAAGCTGTCTTTCCCCCTTCTTAAAGTATAGATTCTATCTAAGAAGAAGCAACTGCAAGAGCAATGTGACCTTGAATTCTGAACCATGGCAGGATAATGTTTTCAATAAAAGATTTACCAGTTCCCCCAGGTCCATCAAAGAAAAATATTCCACCCTCCCCAGAATCATGGGTATACCTAACTGCATAAAAAGAATTTTTCTGGTCTACATTGAAAAGATGATACTAATTTCTCCATTTTCAAGCAAGATTGTTCCTGGAATATGACTGTTCTTCCATGATGGGTTGGCCTTTAGATAGATGAAAGTGGTGTTTTGGCTCAAGAATTCTATATTCAGATAAATAGTAACCTTTCTTATTAAGTAGGAGGCTAATAAGATTCAAAGTGTAATATCTGATTTGTTGGTTGGAAGGCTGAAAAATTTGAAGCTTTCACCACACAATATGGGGGGCTGACTTGCTAGCAAGTCCACAGCCTTGGACCCAAACTCACCACAGATTGAACAAACATTGAGCTATTGACAAAGGAATCATACAATCAGTGATGAATACCACTTAGCAGAAAATTTTTAGATAATTTTTCAAGTAGAGTTCAGTATGGGTTCAGCATGAGCTTAGTGTGAGCTCCATCTGAGCTCCATCTGAGTTCAGGTTGGGGACTTGCTAGTAAGTCCACCCCCTATATTGCATAGTGTTTGGTTACAGGATATGTATGCAGTCATTGAAAAATTTCAATATATGGGATTTAAGAGCACCCACTGGATAAACAGGATGGTTTCAGATTGGAATAGAAATGAAAAGATGTCTGAGTTGATGTCTAGTCTTCATTAATGTTGATTCATCCATTCATTTATTGTATTCAGAATAATCTTTCAAAATGCAATATTCCAAGAAAGCAGCCTTGAAGGTTGGGTGATTTACATCATGCACATTTCTCAGAGTTTCATATATTTCTGCTCCAGCCACATGGTAAGTTGAAATGCCAAAGTAAAACGTTTCTTGATTATTTTTTCCACAGAAAGAAACCCATCTAATGGCTGTGTCTCTATGAAAATCTGTACACTTTTTGAAACTTCTGCACACCAACATTGGGTTAGGAAGGAGTAAAAAATATAGAAGAACACTACTTAAGGACTCACTCATTCCAAACAAACTGGATGGGAGCATCAGGATAGTTGATCCCCTAGGACACCTCAGCAGTAGGGGTATTAGAGCATGCTGCAAACCACTCTGTTAGGGCGGTTTTCTTGCTTCTTAACACAGTACCTTCAGTTTATAGCCCCTCCCCTAGGATTAAATATAACTTGCTGTTGTTCTGACAAGTGAATCTGTAATCTTGTAACTTCTGGTTCATGACCATGAAGTGGAAAGGAAAAAAATTTCCAGAATTCTTCAATTTCTTAATCATACCTACAATCCAGATATTACTTGGCCTTATCTATTATTCTGTCTGCCTCCAGGACCGTTGAGGAATGATCATGACCCTTATACACATATTTATAGAGATACTTGACTGAAGATATGGTAGTTTTCACTTCCACATTTATATGACAATTAAATCTTGTAGAGAGATAAGTATTATAAGGTACCCCATTTTGAATTGTTTGATGAAAGATCCCTTAAAATTTTCAAAAAAAAAATTCCACCATTTTTCTTACAATACAAAGTATCTTCATCTTTATCCATCTGTGTTGTGTCATTCTATTTGAAGTGCATGTTTTAGAAAATTTTCCATCATTCATACATGAAACACATGGGTTTACAGAACCACAGGGTCCATAAAACATAAAGGCTGTTATTTTTTGAAAGATTAAAGGGTACTTCTCAGCATCTGGTAACTCTTCTGAAAAAATTGAATTTTTTTTCCATTTTAGAAAGACTCTTTCAGTTGCCTTGCTGTAAGCAGAATCTATGGGAGTTTAATAAACCAATGAAAACCCTGTCCCTTTAATTAAATACAGAGTTCACAACTAAATAAGCTTAAACATCCAATGGATATGAGAAAGACTTTTTGAAAAATTAAATTGAAAAGTTTAGCGATGTAGAATTATTGTTCTTAAAGAGTGGATGAAGGAATACAACAATGAAGTTCTAGAAAAGTTATTTAAATGATTTACTTATATATTTTAATAAAGATTTTATTTTGATGAAAAGATGCTAAATTTGGCTCTCTGAAATTGAGACCTTACTAATGATACCCTATACACCACGCAATATGGGGGGCAGACTTGCTAGAAAGTCTGCAACCTTGAACCCTAATTTATATCTAATTGAGCACACATTGAGGAAGTGATGAAAAAATCATGAAGAAATAGTGAATTGAATTTGAAAACACCTTGAAACTAATTTGAACCTTCATTGAGCCACAGTTGTTTAATAGTTCAAAAATATTTATACTTGAATTAGAGGATTTGTTGAGCGGATAAAAAAATAAATGAGCCTCACTATCAATCTAGCCTTGTGGCTTCATAAGATTTTGAAAAATTGTAAATTTTTTTCATTTTTTGAATCTAATGAACCTCTCAGATACTTTGAATTACAAGAGATTTCACAAAAAATTTATAGGGTATTCACCCTATGAATATATAGATAAAACATCCAATATTCTAAGAAATTATTCATTAAGAAATATTTATTGAATTTCTATATTTCATTAAATTTTTATAAGTAAAAAGTTGAGAAAAAAACACCTTTTCTCATTATATCAATCAATATTATTTTTTATTTATCTATTATCAAAACATTTGTTGAAGTTGAAACACTCTTTAAAATAATTTAACATTAAATTTAGTCAATAGAACAATTTTTAAGATTGATTTACATCCCATATTTATATAAGTTAAAACAGGAAATGGGCCCAATTCTATTAAAAATATAACTTATCATGATCTTCATTATATCAAATGAATAAAAAAATCTAATTTTTATGAAAATAAAATCTATGGTTAATAAATATTGAAAAATATTTTTGAGTCTTTTTTGGGATGTTTCATGCCATTATGATTTTGAATTCTCGAAATATATTATATAATTTTTGTGCTTACATTGTTTTAAAATGTTTTTTAAAAGTACTTTCCTACCTCAAACTTCAAATCTCATTCTTCTTCTGTCTAAAATTTTCTTCCTCTTACATTTTATTTAAGTCTACCAATAACTGTCCCATCCCAAACCCTTATTCCCCTTTCTCAACCCCTAATCATCCCATTACACCCCTTCTCACTTCTTTTGCTCCCTTTAACACCCTATTTATTCCCCTCTTCACCACTTTCCACCCCAAATTTCCTGATATCACTCCATTTTCTCCCATTCTAACGCCTTTTACTCTATAGGCAGAAAAGGGGGTGAATTGGAAAGCCATAGGGGTTGGATGAAAATTGAAAGGTTGGATTGGGGTGGGGTGGGGAACGTCTGGGGTGAAGAGTGAAAAAATGGGGGTTGAAAGTGAAAGCATTTTAATTAGTTATAAAAGGATTAGAGTGGAATTGAGGCAAAAATAGGTAGGATAAGGTTGAAAGGAGTGGGGTAGGGTAGGAGGAGGAAAGAAAGGAGTGGTGAGGGATGAGGATGCTAGAAAAAGGGGTGGAGTTGTGTTAAAAGTGAAAATAGAGTGGAGAGGAATAGTGAGGAAGACTTAAACTTGTATTTTGAAGCTTAGAGGGTGTAGCAAATGTATCAGGAGAGTAATAAACTGATGGGGGTTGTCACGAGGCTACTAGACTTACCCAGTAAAGTAATTAATTATTTACTGGCATGAGGCCACGCCTTTTAAGTTCTTATTTTATTATTAGTTATATTATATTTAATTTATTATTACTTGTAATAAATTAAATAATTACAAGAAGTAAATTTAGTAAATATTTAAAATTAATAATAATGGTCCTCATATTTTTATTCCCTAACACCGGGCTCAATGACAGGTTGAAAGAGAAATTAAAAAACATCAATACTAAATCTTAAGAATTTAAATTTATTTCAGTTAAAATGTTAAAATTCTATTAAAACAAAAATTTAATTCAAATTATTTTATACTAAGTTTGAAATTTGAATTAAACTTTAAAATATATCAAATAATTTGGTATATAGAGTAAAATATATTTATTTGACACATCTTTTTAGAACACTTTTGTTATTTTCAATATCTTATTTTTGGAAAAAAATTTCTCTCACACTCTTGTATGTAGGTTTCTTAACTCCATATACACAATCTCCTTTTTGCCTATAAAAGGCCTTCTCTTTTGTGTTGTTTTCTTCATTCCACACTACTTACATTTTTATTATGACCAATCAACAAAATTCTATTACTATTATATCTTATTTATGTTTTACACACTAGCATAATTTAAGTCTTTATAAGAAATAATAAAATATCACTTTACCTTCTAAATTGAGTAATAAAACATATAAGATAAAGCTACATACTTTGATTTAAATACTTGAGTTTTCCACTTTCACCGCCGTTTGGACCTCTGTAAAACCTTCTAGACCATTAGGACCCCTTCCAAATCATTGCCAACACATTTTTATCTTGATGCCGGTGACTGAGGGACCTTTGACTATGAGGACCAATAATCTCTGGTGGAAGACTTAAAATGAAAAATGTCATCAGGCATGTGACTTACCTTTTTTTCCAAGACTGGGAATCAAACCTTGCTCCAAATTTATGGTTTATATAGGTGTATTTGTCCTATATATTTGTAGTGACTATACTGGTTACCATCTTTAGATCTCACTCTGCTTATTCCATTTTTCATGTACATCTTTTTACTCAGCGCTTTGTAGTGGAATTAAATTGTTCACATTACAGGGGGAGGTGTCTGGTAAATAATAATTTTTTTTTCCTACTTGACCAAGATAGAGAAATATTGTTCTTAATCCTAGAGATAATAAAATTATTTTAATAAATTATAGTTTATTAATTATTTCAGTTGACATTTTCCTGATAATTAAAGTTTTATTTTATTGTTTCAGTTGAAAATTGTCCTGGCAGTGAAATAAATAAATATATAAATTATATAAATTAATTATATTAAATTTTCAGTTGACTCATAGTCCTGATAAATATATGTCAATATATATTAGTTATTAATTGAGACTTGTATTAATTATTCCAGTTGAATCCTTGTTCTGACAATTAATAAATTATTTTATTATTTCGGTAGATTTATTTTAAATCCTGTTAAAAAAATATAAATATCTTAGTTAATTTAATTAGTAAAAATTGTGATTATTATTTTCAGTTGATTTTTTTGTCCTGATAAACATTATTTTGGTGATTTCTTTTGGTCTAGAAGATTTCTATCTAGGTATAATGGCATTGGTGGGTGTATTTGAAGATTTCAAGGTCAAAGTATGTATGAATTCATCTTTTATTTTAATTACTTAATTTAAAGAGGTAAAATTTTTTATAATTATTATTATAACTTATTATTTAGAATTATGTTGTAGTAAATACTAAAAACAATAAATAATATTAATAAATAATTGATTTAAGTAATGGTTTAATAAAATAATAAGTAAGTAAAGGATGATCCAAAACAACCAGAAAGGAGAGGCCTTATATAGGCAAAAGAGAGACAAATCCGGAGTTAAAATCCTATATACAGGAGTATGAGAGAAGGAAAAGAGAATTCCAGAAAGATATTTTCAACTAATAAGATTGTTCTAGAAATAATGTGTTTAAAATATGTATTTACTGTATATGTCAAAATAAATTTATTTATTTAAAAATTACTGTAAGTGTCATTTTTAAATAAGTAATTTGAATTTTATATATATATTTATTTTTATTTAATTTTTATTTTAATATTAATTTTTATTTCTTTTAAACTGTCATTGAGCACTGTGTTAGGAAATAAAAATATAAGGGACATTTAATATTAATTTTAATTATTTACTAAATTTACTTTTTTTGTAACTAGTTAATTTATTACAAGTAAATTTAGATTAAATATATTATAATCAATAATATCTAAGAAATAAAAATGTGTGGCTTCATCCCAGTAAATAATTAATTATTTTACGAGGGTAAGTCTAGCAGCCTGGCTGACACATTATATTTTCATTATTTCAGTTGATTAAAAATCCTGATAATTTATTATATACTTGAAATATTTTTTTTTTTTCATCTATTTTTCTTTCAACAAAGTAAAATAAAAATTGATTATCTTTTAATATTTTTTTCCATTCAGTTCAAGTTATCTACAACAATGACTGATCAAAGTGCTTCTGCTTCCTGTGATGAGGAACTAGACTTGATTTATTATGATGAGAATTCTGTAAGTTCTCCTTTTGCTGCAAAAATTGCTCAAATTAATCAATTATTGGACTAATCAGGATGTGGAAATGCAAGAAAAAGAAATAAAAGTGGAAAAGACTGCTCTGGATCAAAAGCCTCCAGTGAACCCCCCAGAAGAGCTTCCAAGAGACTTCAAAAAAAAAGATACCCTTGCAGCAGCAAGTCAGCAATCTCTCAACTCAAATCAAGGAGTTGAAAGCAGAGAACCTCCAGCTAAGATCAAAGATAGAAAATCTAGAAGAAAAGGTAAGAAATGTAGAAACCTTTCCTCAAGAGAATAGGAAACCTCCTTCAGCAGCAAAAGCCCTTCCACAGTTGGCTCCTCAAACACAGGAAAAGATGAAAGTCTCAAAATGGAAGTGGGAATGTGTCAGCCTGTATATCTCCAGGACTGAGTAAAAATTAATGTTAAACACATGAACTATACATGGGAATAATAAATAAGAGTACACAAATAGTATACATAAGTAAAATTATGATAATACACAAAAAATGCCATTATAACACCTTATATACACGCATATATCCACCTTTTATAGGTCTTATGTACTTAATATTAAGTTGGAATATGTTAGGGTAATTTTAAGAGCCTTAAGTATAAGGCTACATAATTTTTAAGTACACTTAAAGCTGTTATATTCATTGTTTTATGCAAAAAACAAGAAATGCGCTTTATTTCACTTAAAAGTTGACTATATGCGCTATAAAATTGAGAATATCAAAATTGTGCTTTGACAGATCAATTGGCCTCATTTAGAACTATTGATTTGGCTATTTAAATGCATAAAAATAACACTTTTCAAATTTGGTGTTTTTTATGCCAGAAATGGCTTCTGTGTACTGGCCACATACTGCCTGCTTTTTTCCCATGTGAATAGCTTCATTTTTAGCAAAGTTAGCTTTTTCACACTATAATTACCCCACATTCTACGCCCACTGTGGGGAAACACACTAAAATAGGCGACAGGCGCTTATTTAGTGTCCTAGCTTAATTAATAATGCATTGACCTTGTTTATATGCACTAATTTCATTAATAACCTCACTCTTGGCACTTTATTTCATCACCACGCTTAAATTCGCCTAATTTTAGTCAAGGATTTACCCGTGCAAGCGCCTGCCAAGAACTGCATGTAGTTACCCCACATCTCACGCTCTTTTTTAAGCTTTTGGGTGGTTTCTCAGTTAATTTTGGTTATTTTTGAATGGGAATTTCACGTAGTATAATGTCAGGATTAGCCCCATTATTTCTACAGTCAATCCCCCTTATTATTAAGCTATTATTAACCTTAAAAAGTCTCCTTTAGTCTTTAATATTATTGTTTTATATGCATATACTCTCTTTTTGTCTTTTTCTTTAATTTTGATGTATTTCCCTTATTATTACATGATTTTGGCGGTTGTTACTCTTCTAATTATGTCATGGGTTACTGGGAATGTTGATGGGCATGTCTATTAATTGTTTAGAGGCGTCATTAACTGTGTATTGGGTGGTACATCAAGGGAATCATTGGGGAACTCAGTGTGTATAAAAGGAGGAGGTTTTTGGGTTGTATTTCTTCATTCTTTATCATTACAATTTAACCAATATAACCAAATCAATTACAATACATATCAATTAGTACTTTTATAAGACTTTTGAATAGTATCTGAATTTATATAATCTATTTTTCTACCAACTATAAAGATTGTAAGCCATATATAAGAATAGTGAGAATTTTATTACTGAGACCTTTATATTTGATTATATTTTACAACTTAGTGGATTAAAGCTACAGTATTCATATAGGACCATTAAAATCTTCTAGACAACTGACTATTCAAGCTAGTTCACGTCCTTGTACTTGACCTTAGCCTGACAATTGGGGGCCTTTCCTCAAGAATTCTGTTATAATCCTGTAAGTGAAATTTTCAAAGAAGGTACACGTAAATAATATCCCTATAGAAATATTTGGATAATTACAACAGGTTGGGGTCACTTATATAGTGATTTCAGAAAAAGAAGCCCTGTTATATAATAAAATTGTGATATTGAATCATCAATTTTACCACTAATTTAACATAAAATTGTTCTTAGTGGGAGTCTGTCAATAGACCAATTAAATTTGTGATCTTTGCAGATAATAACCAATTAAACTGATTAATTGTTTTCTTTTTACAGGACTCTTAATCCCTTTTTATTTTTTTGTAAAATTCATTTAATATTTAGAAGGAATCTTACTAACAAATTTTCTTTTTTAAATATAAATACACGGCTACATATTGTAGACCAGTTAAATCAAGTCACCACATAAAAGCATATTTGACTTTTAGCACTTAAAAATTCACTTAATACCAATAAGTAAGCAATAAAATTGTCTTCAGTGGTAATAATAAATACTGATTAAACTCCTTTTTGAAGTTTTTCAAATCTAAACTTTCAATTCTCCAAAATCCACTTAAAAATGTGTGACAACAATGACATTGTAAGTAATAAGGCAAAACCTTATAACTTAAGAACTAGAGCTGAAAGACCTGTTACAGGACATCCAAATGGAGGGTCAAGAATCACCAGTAACAATAAACAACACCCCACCAATGTCCATGGAGGAAAAGGAAAAGCTCTTAAAACAAATGTCAATAAAGAAGTCCAAAAACACCTTACAAGAGCAAATTCACTCCCTCTCAACCCTACTGAATACACTAACAATAAGAGTAAACAATATGTTAGACCAGATCAACAATCTTGAGAAAAGGGCGGCACAGGGCTTTATAGAAGTCAACCAGGCTCTAGTGGATATAAGGTCTCATCAACAACCAGTGGCACCAAATACCACAGCAACACCTCCAGTCCCAGAAGAGGACCAAAAGATAACTGTAAGCAAATGGAAGTGGGATTTGTATGCCCAAAACTACAACAGTCCTCCTCAACAGGGATCCAGCAGTCACCCTTACAGGGGAAAGCCAAGGAGAGGCAGGGGAAATGGAATAAGACCGTGGTAAGTCATCCATCTTCTCAAGATCAATTATATAATCCTAACAATGAATTACTTATAGGTAATGAAATTGATAGAGAGTTATTGGATATAATTGATAAGGATTTAAAAGATTATTCATTTGAAAATAACATGTTAGACTTGTCATTACATGAGGACAATGTACATAGTTTTATTGATCACCAGGAAAATACTATTAATATAAAAATGGAATCAAATGAATTAAAAATTGACCCTGATGATGAATCTTCTGAATTGGAAACAGACAAAATTGAATATTTTCTGAAAGAAAATCCAATGGAATCAAAAATAATTAGTAAATTATTATTAAGAATTGAGAAATTGGAAGAATTCTCTAGAGAGTCGAACAATAATACAGAAAGTGTATTATTAAACATCACACAATCATTGAGTACAACAGCCAATAAGTTAAAAGTTATTGAGAATTCAAATAATGAATTGATCAATGAAAACAAAAGATTAAATTCTGAGATTAAAAATTTAGAAATTAAATTAGAACATTCTCAAAATATTATGGCCACCATAGAGGGACGTGTAAAATTGTCTTTTTCAAATGTAAATGATACTTTAACTCATGTACCTGTAATAAAAGATAGGTTACAAAGAGTAGAAATTGAGGTAGCCAACATTTTGAAAAATACTGAAACAATAAAGGATAATACCTCTTATGTAGAAAGAGTACCAGTTTTTATGAAACACTCTGATGATAAACAAATGATGGAACATGAACATAGTGTCATGCGCTCTGAGAATATAAAATCAGTAAAAGATGAAATTAATGATCATCTTTCTAAAGTGAGCGAATTACTCAATATTCCTCAGGTTAGGGAAGCTAAAACTAGCCAAAAGAACTGGACTAAGTTAGATCAGTATCCTTCTTTTGACGGGGATTCAAAATCTGATTGGCAACAATTCATACAAAGAATTGATAACTTAAAATTTTCATATAAATTATCTGATGAAGAAATTACTTCAAAGTTAATATCTTTATTTACAGATGTGGCCTTATTATGGTTTGAATCTGTATTGAGTGAGGGAATTAATTACTCCTGGAATGAATGGAAGGCACTAATTGAAAGGCAATTTGGTGGCCCAAAATTTAGAATCACTCAACAAAGACTGTATGAAAGGGCCAGATATAATCCAAATGCTGGAGATAAACCCATGGTCTTCTTAATGAATTTAATAAAAATCATGAAAGCTATGGATCCAAAAATGGATTATGAAGAGTGGAAAGAAAAAATAATATACAAGTTGCCTATATCAGTTAGAGACATTATTGTAGCTAGAACTGAGACTGTCAGAGACACCTCTGGATTCATTAATATATGCAATTAGATATTATTAAACCACAAGTATGAAACCAAGTATAGTAATTACAGACAAAGTGTTGACGTGGTAAAACCTACTACAAGTAAGTTACCAGTGGAAAAGAAAAAACCTTCAGCTCCCCTTGTCCCTAAGAGACAAGAAAATAACACTTGTTACAAATGTAATGAACCTTGGGTTAAAGGTCACACGTGTAAGAAAAGAATAAATGTTATTGAAACCTCACAGAATTCTGAACCTAGTAATCATGAAGATGAGAATGTGGAATCCAGTGAGGATTGCAAAAGTAACATATCTTACAGTGATGATGAAAATGAGATATTTGTATTAGAACAGGATATAATGTTCCTGAATGATGCTATACCTCATACAGACACATCTTTAACTTCCATAGAGGAAGCTGAAATAATCAAAGATGTATCTCATGACACTTACAAAATAACACCTATCAGAGCACCTATTATCATATGTGGAAAAGAAATGAATGCCATTCTTGACACTGGTGCTGCAGGTAGTGTAGTTTCACTTAATGCATTAAGGAAACTTGATAGTAAGTACCAGGAAAAACTAGAACCTGTTCAGACAAAGAACTGGAGGGGTTTTGGTTCAGTATTAAATCCAATTGGCAAATACAAAACTGCTGTATTCTTTAAATATAATAATGGATATGTTAGAGCAGTCTGTGAATTTGTAGTAATGGATAATAATAATTGTAGTGATTGGTTTATTATTGGCAATGATTTATTGACAAAATTTGGCATTAAACTAGATCCTGCAAACAGTTGTTTCACCATAGGGGTGAATGGTAAAAGAAAATTCAAAATATGTTCTGAAAATTCAGTATATGCCATTTCTCCTAGAGAAGAACAACTACAAGGTGGAAGAACCACCAATGAAGTGGGTGAATTGGAAAATGAAATCCAAAAGGCCTCTTTCAGTCCTCAACTCTCAAAAATTGAACAAGAAGACATTTTGAGATTGATTAAATCATATCCTATGGCATTTGCTCATGGATCAAATGAACTAGGATTGGTCAAAGACCATGAGATGAAAATCTCTCTAAGCTGTGATCTGGATAATATTCCTGGCAGCTTAAAAAAGAAACCTTACCCAGCATCTCCTGCAAAAAGGAAGGATATTGAAGACAATATAAAATTGTTGTTGGAAATGGGTATTGTTGAAAAAGTGGACACAACACCTAATTATTGTGTCATTTCACCAGTATTAATCTCTTATGAAAAAGATAAGGCAAGATTATGCGGTGATTATAGAGCTCTGAATACATATACAGTAGATGATATTTACCCTCTACCAAGGATAGCTTCTATCCATGCTACCTTACAAGGAGCAAAATATATTTCCTGTCTGGATGGGAACAAGGGTTACCACCAGATTCCTGTGGAAAGAAATTCTCAAAATTACTTATTAATAACCACACATATGGGTATATATAAGTATGTGAGAATGCCATTTGGCCCAAAGAATGCCCCTTCAGTCTTCCAAAAATTGATGGATAGTGTTTTTCATCAGGAAATGGTTGAAGGATGGCTATTGGTCTATATTGATGACATCATAGTGTTTTCAAAGACATATGATGAACATTTAAATCACCTGAAAAGAGTCTTTCAAAAAATGGATGAAATTAATATGACTATTGCATTAAAGAAATGTAAGTCTGGATTTCAATCCTTGAAAGTACTTGGACATGTTGTATCTGGATTACAAATTTGTGTTGACCAGAATAAAGTGGCAGCAATTAAAAACATTGGGATACCTAAAAATGTAAAAGAGGTTCAAAGTTTTTTGGGTATGTGTGGATATTATAGACAATATATTAAAAATTACCAATCCATTGCAGCCCCTTTAACAACATTAATCAGGAAGAATGAAGCTTTCATTTGGAATAATGAAAGACAACACGCCTTTAATAAATTAAAGGAATGTTTAATGACAGCTCCAATATTGGGACTGCCAGATTTCACCCTACCTTTTATCTTGTACACTGATGCAAGTTTCATAGGTTTAGGTGCTGCTTTACAGCAAAAACAGATAATAAATGGAAAATTATCTGAAGTAGTTATCTGTTATATATCCAGAACCTTAAGAAAAACAGAATTAAGGTATGGTGCCACACAGCTAGAATGTTTAGCCGTGGTGTGGGCTTTGGAGAAACTTCATTACTATCTGGAAGACCAGAAGTTTGAACTTATAACAGATTGCAGTGCAGTAAAATCATTACTAAACATGAAAACACCTAATAGGCACATGTTTAGATGGCAACTAGCTGTACAAGAGTACAGAGGAAGAATGATAATCACTCACAGAGCAGGAACATTGCATTCAAATTTGGATTTATTATCCAGAAGTCCTTTGCCAAATGATGCTGACAACCCAGCTTATGTACCTGAAAATGAGGTTATACATATATTTGGGATTTATATAGTGGATTTAGAAGAAGAGTTTATGCAAACTATATTGGAAAATTATTCATCTGATAAAGATTTGTCTAAACTATCTACCATTCTTAATGATCCAAAAAATGCCTCCATGAGTGCATTAATTAAAACCTTGCCTCCAAAGTATAAAAATGCGTTGGAAAAAGGTAAACTATCAATTGAAGATGGATATATATATTACAGGAAAAAGTTAAGCAATGTAATAGTAATACCACCTTCTATGAAAGAGTTAATGTTGAGTACTTGTCATGATGACATCTTAGCTGGTCATTTTGACTTTAACAAAACATTAACCAGAGTTAAAAATACAGCCTGGTGGATAAACATGAAAGAGGATGTAAAAAAATACATTGAAACATGTGACTCTTGTCAGAAATCTAAAAGATTAACTGGGAAGAGAGCTGGGTTGTTACAACAAATAGAGCAGCCAAAAGCTCCATGGGAAATTATAAACATGGATTTTGTAACTGGCTTGCCATTAGCAGGAAAAGAAAGTTTCAATTCTTGCTGGGTAATAGTGGATAGATTAACAAAAATGTGTAAGGTTATCCCTACCCATAAAGAGGGATCTGCAAAAGACTTGGCATTACTATGGTGGACTCAGATGATGAATACTGCTGGGTTCCCCAAAGCCATAATCTCTGACAGAGACCCTAAATTTACTTCAGAGTTCTGGACATCTTTGATGGAAGTATCAGGTTGTCAATTAAAATTGTCTACAGCACACCATCCACAAACTGATGTGCTGGCTGAGAGGATGATACAAACTCTAGAAGACATGATCAGAAGATATTGTGCCTTTGGATTAGAATACAAAGACAATGAGAAATTCACACATGACTGGGTAACATTAATTCCTGGCCTTGAATTTGCTTATAACAGCACAACTCATTCTGTAACAGAGAAGAAACCATTTGAACTCTGGCTGGGATATGTACCAAATACCCCAGTAAATCATTTAAATAAACTACCAAGGTTGGATATACACCCTGGCACTAAATCCTTTATTCATATGCAACAAATGTGTAGAAAGCATGCAGAAGAATGCATCCAAAAAGCATTTGAATATGAAAAGAAAAGGTGGGACAAATCTCATAAAGAATTTGAATTTAAAAAGGGAGATGAAGTCCTCATATCAACACTACATTTTAACTTACAAGGTAATGTTAAATTAAAGGATCCCTTTGTAGGACCTTTTGTAGTAAATAAAATGGTTGGGAATAATGCAGTGGAAGTCATATTATATGCTCCATATGACAGGAAACATCCAGTTTTCCCTATCTCATTATTGAAAACTTACCATGCAAATGATCCTGACTTATTTCCAAAAAGAAGGGGAAGGCCTAAAAAGCAACCTGAAGAAATTGTGGAAAAAGAAGAGATTGAAAAAATACTCAAGAAAAGAATCCTTACTAAAGAAAAAGGAACTGAGTATTTACTAAGATTTAAAGGGAAATCAAATGAATTTGATAAATGGATACCTGAAAAAGAAATTTCTAATTTATCCACCCTTCTTAAAAAATTTAAACAGAAATAAATTTCTGTTCAACCAGCTGAGGGGTTAAAAAACCAGTACTCATAATATTTTATTATGTTTTATTTCTTTAAAGTTGAATCTTTAATGCTACAGATTTATTCTGAATACCTGAAAATTACAAATTAATAAAATAAAATGTATAACTTATCATTTTTTTAATTGTTTTTTTTGGGTGGGCGAGTGTCAGCCTGTATATCTCCAGGACTGAGTAAAAAGTAATGTTAAACACATGAACTATACATGGGAATAATAAATAAGAGCACACAAATAGTATACATAAGTAAAATTATGATAATACACAAAAAATGCCATTATAACACCTTATATACACGCATATATCCACCTTTTATAGGTCTTATGTACTTAATATTAAGTTGGAATATGTTAGGGTAATCTTAAGAACCTTAAGTATAAGGCTACATAATTTTTAAGTACACTTAAAGCTGTTATATTCATTGTTTTATGCAAAAAACAAGAAATGCGCTTTATTTCACTTAAAAGTTGACTATATGCGCTATAAAATTGAGAATATCAAAATTGCGCTTTGACAGATCAATTGGCCTCATTTAGAACTATTGATTTGGCTATTTAAATGCATAAAAATAACACTTTTCAAATTTGGTGTTTTTTATGCCAGAAATGGCTTCTGTGTACTGGCCACATACTGCCTGCTTTTTTCCCATGTGAATAGCTTCATTTTTAGCAAAGTTAGCTTTTTCACACTATTATTACCCCACATTCTACGCCCACTGTGGGGAAACACACTAAAATAGGCGACAGGCGCTTATTTAGTGTCCTAGCTTAATTAATAATGCATTGACCTTGTTTATATGCACTAATTTCATTAATAACCTCACTCTTGGCACTTTATTTCATCACTACGCTTAAATTTGCCTAATTTTAGTCAAGGATTTACCCGTGCAAGCGCCTGCCAAGAACTGCATGTAGTTACCCCACATCTCACGCTCTTTTTTAAGCTTTTGGGTGGTTTCTCAGTTAATTTTGGTTATTTTTGAATGGGAATTTCACGTAGTATAATGTCAGGATTAGCCCCATTATTTCTACAGTCAATCCCCCTTATTATTAAGCTATTATTAACCTTAAAAAGTCTCCTTTAGTCTTTAATATTATTGTTTTATATGCATATACTCTCTTTTTGTCTTTTTCTTTAATTTTGATGTATTTCCCTTATTATTACATGATTTTGGCGGTTGTTACTCTTCTAATTATGTCATGGGTTACTGGGAATGTTGATGGGCATGTCTATTAATTGTTTAGAGGCGTCATTAACTGTGTATTGGGTGGTACATCAAGGGAATCATTGGGGAACTCAGTGTGTATAAAAGGAGGAGGTTTTTGGGTTGTATTTCTTCATTCTTTATCATTACAATTTAACCAATATAACCAAATCAATTACAATACATATCAATTAGTACTTTTATAAGACTTTTGAATAGTATCTGAATTTATATAATCTATTTTTCTACCAACTATAAAGATTGTAAGCCATATATAAGAATAGTGAGAATTATATTACTGAGACCTTTATATTTGATTATATTTTACAACTTAGTGGATTAAAACTACAGTATTCATATAGGACCATTAAAATCTTCTAGACAACTGACTATTCAAGCTAGTTCACGTCCTTGTACTTGACCTTAGCCTGACAGAATGGCTAAAAACCCAGTTGGACTACCTCCAGGCCCAAAAACAATAGCAAAAACCTCAGGCAGGTCCTTCCAGGCCCCATCAGTTCAACCCAACCCCTCCTCATTCCTACCAAGGAGGAAGAAAAAGGAAGAAGAATCAACTCCAATTTTTTCCAAAGCCATGGTAAGCCCCTTTATTGAATCCCAAGTACCCTTTCTTGTTACTGGTTCATTTCTTTCATGTAATTATGGAAGGGAAGATGATACCTTAAGACCAGTAGAAGCTGGCTCTAGTAGGCATATTACTCAATATTCTGATGTAACTAATCCTTTAGTATTGATTGCTAATTCAATTATTAGCCCTGATATGGCCATTATAGATGAAACAAGTGATCCTGAATTCTATGAGAATCTGGAAAATTACTCTGTTTCCTTATGGAGAAATACTCCAGATGTAGCTACCATTAATGATGAATATTTGAGAGATATTATTGCCAAACAAAATCAAATAATAAACAACATGCAATTGACTCAAAGATTTAACTGTTTTTTAACTGAACAAGAGTAAAAATCAGTGAGAAGTGAATTACAGAGAGTTTCTGATGATTTTTATAAGTACAAAGTAATTCATGAGAAGAAAGTTGCTTTGTGGAAAAATATCAAGAATTATTTGTCTAAGTTTCAAGACACTGTGTCTATCTGTTTCCAGGAACTAGAGGGACATAAGTTGAACTTGAAGAGACTAAGTTTTCATTATTCATCTTTTGCAACTATCAATGAGACATTATCTAGTATTCCCAGAGTGAAGACTAGGCTAACAACCATTGAAGAGAAGTTGAATTCATTGTTACATGACAAAATACATTCTTCCACTCCTTTTAAAGAACCTGTTGCACAAGATACTCCAATTGCTTCTGTGCCTTGTTCATCTTAAGTAAAACTAGTTCCAGAAATGCCTGTAGATATTCCTGAGTTTCCATCAAAAACTACTGATGCACCTTGTTCATCTACTGAAGGGTTAAACAATGAGATTACTTCCCAGTTAGAAAAATTTCAGCTTCTTCTTACACAGAAACAAGTTTGTAGCAAGGAGATTTCCTCAAATCAGAAGAATTAGCCAAAACTTGACCAAAACCCAACATTTGATGGTGATTCTTCCTCTGATTGGAAGAAATTTATTTGCAGAATTGATAACCTGAAGAATTCTTACAAACTTCCAGATGAAGAAATTGTGTTTAAATTTATTTCTTTATTTTCCAATGTTGCCCTAATGTGGTATGAACCTGTTCTCTTAGATAAAAATGACTACTCCTGGGAAGATTGGAAGAAATTAGTTAAAGCACAGTTTGGTGGTTCCAAGTTTAGCTTAGCCCAAAAAAGGCAGTATGAGGAAGTTAGTTATAGCTCTTCTTCTTCATAAAAATATATTGAGTTTCTAATGAAACTTGTAAAGATCCTGAGGGTGATGGACCCAAACTTGGACTTTGAACTATGGAAGGACAGGATCCTCTAAAAATTGCCTATGTCTCTGAGGGACTTAGTAGTTTCTAGGACTTAGTTCTCAATAGAATCTTACACTTTCATTAATACTTGTAATGAGATCCTTTTAAATAACAAGTATTATTCTAGAAGGTTCACTCCTAGATATTCAGTGGGGAATACCTCCAATTACCAGCAAAAACCTTAAGAAAAGCTGGTAAACCTTCTGCCCCTGTTGCACCTAAAAAGTATGCAAAAAACAATTTCTTTTAATGTAGAAAGCCTTGGTAGAAAGGCCATTTTTGTGATAAAAAAATAAATCTTGTTGAACAAACAGAGGAACATGCTGATGACACAATTGCAATGGATGATACATCAAGTGACTGTGCCAGAATTACTTCTTATGAATCTCACCAGGAAATTTTAATTTTGGAAAAAAGATATTTATTATTTAAATACTATTAACATGGGGAATGATGACTTATCTACAGCATAAGATGCTGAGATCATAAGAAATCTTGAAGACAGCTCAATAACTATTGCTCCCCTCAAGGCACCAGTCTTGATTAATGGAAAGAGAATTGAGGTTGTTTTAGATTCTGGAGCTAAAGGAAGTGTAGTATCTGAAAAAGAACTTGCTTCAGTGGATCAGGATCATAAATCAAAACTTATGCCTATAATTTCTGAAAATTGGAGAGGTTATGGCTCTGTTTTGTCCCCCATTGGTAAATACAAAGCAACAGTATTTTTCAAATATAACTATGGCTTTGTAAGAGCTATGTGTGAATTTATAGTTATGAAAAATGACAACTTAAGTAGCTGGTTCATTGTGGGAAATGAAATTTTAACAAAACATGGCATAAAATTGGATCCTTCAAACCAATGCTTCACAATGGGGTTGAATGGGAAGAGAAAATTTAATATTTATTCCCCCATGAAATTATTAACACCAAGGTTAAACACATGTCATTCTGTAGTTCAATATAATGGAAGATCTACAAAAGAAATGCATGCCCTTCTGTCTGAAATTGAAACAGCTTCTTTTGGAGGACAAATTTCTGGTGATTAAAGAGATTCCATCATTTAGTTGTTAAAATCTGTTCCTATGTCCTTTGCTCATGGGTCACATGAATTAGGATTGGTAAAAGAAGAAATGAAGCTCTCATTATCTTGCCCATTAACTGAAATACCACCTAGTTTAAAGAAGTAGCATTATCCTGCTTCTCCCACAAATAGAAAAGATATTGAAGAAAATATCTCTACCCTTTTAAAAATGAATATTATTGAAAAGGTAGTTGAAACACCTAAACATTGTGTTATCTCACCTATATTAATTTATTATGAGAAATATAAAGCTAGGCTATGTTGTGACTATAGAGCATTAAACACTTATACTATTGATGATATCTATCTTTACCCAGAATTAGCTCTATACATGCACAGGGGGGAAAAAATGAGGACTTGTAGGCAAGTCGTTTTTCAGGTTTCCTGGAGTAATCTGTGGAGTAATCTCTTGATGCTAAATTTGATGTCTAGATATAGGTGTATAATTTGTTATCAATATCTGATAATTTATGGGAAATCTCTACAACCAAACTTTTTTTCTTGGATGCAGATTTTGGAATGGAAAAATCTTTGAAACTATAAAAAACAGATATCATCAAATCTCAGACAAGTTCAAATAGTATTCTGCACTTTCTTCATGAAAAACACAAATTATTTCTATCAAAAGACCAATAAAAGGAAAAAGTGCCATGCTATGATTTATTAGAAAAAAAAGTCAAATATTATAACCTGTAATAATGTATTTTGCGCTATTATTGTTTTTTCATTAAACAAATGGATTACACATATTAAGGTAGAGATTCTTGTGCACTGAATTTACTATATCTGAGCCATAAAAATGACCATGTCCACATCTTTTCTAAAGTTTATTTGGTGTTAAGTAATATTTGAAGTGTTTTCAAATTACAAACTAGCAAGCATAATCCAAGAGCTATTTTATAATTTTGATCAAGATTAATTTTCTTATTCTAATCAAGACAACTTGCCTTCAGCTAATGTCAAAAGGTTAGAAATTTTTTATGTTTCCTCAGTCAAATGATAGTATCAATTTTTTGATATCATTATTTCTCCTACTTCAGAATTTTTTTTTTTGTTTTGTTTTGTAAGATTAATAATAAAACTGAAAAGTGTTTGCACTTTTAATATAGATATAGATTAGGCACTGTAACATGCAGCAAACTGTTGCTGCGCGTGACCAGCCCTCTCCGGCCACACCCTGGGTCAGATAGACCATAGTACTTTGATACTATGGTCCATCTGCCCAAGGGGGCATAGGAGAAGGCTGGTCATTTGCAGCAAAGAGTCGCAGCAACAGTTTGCTGCACGTGACAGTGCCTTCTCCCTGGCTATGGTCAGATAGACCATAACATTAAGTTATGGTCTATCTGACCAAGCCAAGGCGAGGAAAAAAAAAAGGTCACATACAGCAAAGTATCGCTGCGATACTTTGCTGCACGTGACAAGTAATGGTTTAGGTGGCCAGGTCAAATGGACCATATCATAAAACAGATATGGTTCATTTGACCCAGCCTTTGGTGGCTAGCTGCTGGTCACATGCAGCAAAGTGTTGCAGCAATACTTTGCTGCACGTGACTAAGTAGCAGGCACCAATCCTGGCTCAAAAATGAGCCATAAGAAATTGAATGTTTGATTAATATAGCAAAAGTATGTGAGTTAAAATAATGTGGTCCCATGAAAATAAAAATAATTGTGGGTTTTTTATCCATGTGATCAGAGAATGTGAGTTTAAAAAAAGGTTCAATGCACCATAATTTAAACATTATGGTCCATCAAACCATGAATAAGGGAACTGGGACAGGTGATGACTTTGGAATAAGTATATAGGTAATTCTTTTTTCAATGTGAAAAGTGAGTAATTGGGGAGTTTCATAGGACTAAATCAACAAAACATTTATTTTTTTCAACTACATTTTACTACATATTTGATGGGAAATAACATATATATAAATTCGTGACTGGCAACATGGAGAGAGAGAAAAAAAGTAAGCAGAGATTAAACATAATATTTATATAAGGTTATGGATTTTAAGTTTATGGAATTGAGAAAGGTTTTTATGAGGGGTTAAACAGAATTTTACTAGAGAGAAACACCTTTGCGCAGCCTTTCCTGGCACTTTTTAAGCTCCTTTCCCACCCCCAGTTGGCCCCAGGGGGGCCCCACTGGGGGTGACAGAGGGGCTAAAGGGGGGCTTCAAAGGTTTAAAATAAGTGATTCAAAGGGGTAAGTCAGAGGTAATGAAGGTAAAATTAATAATATACTGTTCTTAAAATATAAAATAATAAATTTTTTTTTTGGTTTTTATAAAATTAAATTTTTTATGTCAAATTTTTTGTATAATTTTTTGGTGTAGAAGATAGAAATTTTCAAGATTCCCAATATCAAGGTACATATAAATTCCTTAAAATTTCATTGGGAAATTAAAATCTGTTTTTGAATTTTAATAATATATTTCATAAGGTAAAATTTAACCAAATGTACTAAAATATATTGTGATATTATTCTATACACTGAACACATCTAGCCTTCAATGCATAAACAGATAATTTGTGTCTACAATCGAGTGAATTGTTAATTGTTCAAGCCTGTATCTGAAATACTAAGACCCCTTCATGTCTAACCTGTGTTCCTAGTAGTCTAGGAGAGGCTGGTACAAATTTTAAAGCTGCTGAATGGTTTGTACTATGTAAATTTTACTATGTGGAAGCTTTGATACCAGTTTGGGCTATTGAAAATTCTGACACACGAGAGAAGAAGTTGATTAAATGTCTTTCACTTCTGGTTTCAATAATCAATATTCTGACTTCCTTGGAGATACGTGAAGCTCAAATTTCATCTCTTCAAGGTCAGTTAAAAGATTATATGAAGTGTCTTAAGGAATTTTGGCCAGATATCAATATAAAGCCAAACATCCACTTAGCACAACATTTTCCTGAAGTTCTGAGAAGATTTGGGCCAGCACCATCAACTGCAGCATGGGCCCATGAGCGTATAAATGGAATGTTAAGCTCCATTCCAACCAATAAGAAAACATGTATGTTTTCCTTAATTAAAGCTACTTAACTTTATTAATTTCATTTTTTTTAAAGATAAAATGGACAAGACCATTATGAAAAGGTTTATTTTGACCAGTCAGCTTCAATCATTAATGGACAGAACTAATGATCGATTTGAGAATGAAATGAAAAATGTCTTCAGTTCAGAGAAAAGAAAAATTCCCTCAAAATCATCTCAACTACTGTTTGAAGACTATGAATTGTAGATAGAGTATCTCAAAATGATTGATGGTAAAAAAATATTTTCCAGTATTTTTACAAAAAATCAACCATCTGTTTCATCTCAAATTCTATCACCTCAAATTATTGAAGTAGATAACTTGTTACTGGATGGAAAAAACTACTCATTATATTCAACAAATCAAGGAAATGGAAATGTTGAGGTAAATTCATCAAAAGGAAATGTTGTTGGGGTTATATTGAAAATTTGGCAGTCAACAAAATTTTCAGGTCAAAATTTTATTTTAGTTGGCTTATTTGACATTGTGGATCCTAAAATTGAAAATCCTTATTTAAAAGCTGGGCTTAATGTTTTTTGGTGTTATGATAAATGGTCAAAAAAAGTAGTTATGAATAGCAAGGAAATTATTGGTCATGTTTCAAAAACTACACATTGTAGTGGTTTTGCAAATGTTTTCTCAAATACTTGTTGTATGATATCATTAAAAAATATAGCCAGAAGCTATTCTGATTTTTAATGTGGTTTTAGAATTGTATATTCTTTGTGGACAATAAATATATATACAAATATTTACTGCCAGTGATTGAGCTAAATAATAAAATTAAAAAGTATGCACTCCAAATTTCATTCCCTGATTCATGAGAGGCAGTTTTGAATATGGATCACTTGAAGTTCTAACCAGGTTACAGCAAGGTTAGTCAGAAATACAAAAAAACGACTTGCCTACCAGTCCTCATTTTTCCCCCCTGTGATGCTACCTTACAAGGTGATAAATATATCAGCTGCTTAGATGGTAATAAAGGGTATCACCAGGTACCTTTTGAGAAGATTTCCAGAATTTTCTGATGATTGCTACTCATATGGGTATTTATAAGTATGATAGGATGCCATTTGGCCCCAAAAATTCCCCTTCAGTTTTTCAAATGGTAATGGATAACACATTCCATCAAGAAATAATTGAAGGATGGCTGATGGTTTACATTGATGATATCATCATTCTCTAAAACATTTGAGGACCATCTTAACCACCTGTGTAAAGTGTTCCATAAGATGGATGAGACAAATATGACACTTGCCTTGAAAAAATGCAAATTTAGTTTTCATTCTTTGAAAGTGCTTGGTCATTTTGTCTCAGGTTTACAGATATGTGTTGATCAGAAAAATGTGGGAGAAATACAACAGGTAAAAGCTCCTACTACAGTTAGAGAGCTCCAAAGTTTTTTGGGAATGTGTGGATACTATAGACAGTATATTAAAAATTACCAAGTCATAGCTTTACCCCTTACCCAATTAACTAGAAAGGATGTTGCGAATGTGTGGATACTATAGACAGTATTTAAAGAAATTATCAGGTCATAGCATTACCCCTAACCCAATTAACAAGAAAAGATGTTTCTTTGTCTGGAACAGTGAAAGAAAAAAAGCTTTTGACACTTTGAAAAAATTATTGATGTCAGCACTAATTACTTCTTTACCTGACTTAAATAAACCATTTGTTTTATACACTGATGCCAGTTTTATTGGTCTTGGTGCTGCTCTCCATCAAAAACAAGTTATGAATGATAAAGTATTAGTTGTAGTAATTTTTTATATTTCAAGAACCTTAGGAAATAGTGAATTGAAATATGGTGCCACTCAACTGGAGCATTTAGCAGTAGTGTGGGCTCTAGAGAAGCTACATTATTATCTGGATGACCAGAAATTTGAACTATTCACTTACTGCAGTGCAGTGAAATCACTCTTGAACTTGAAGACACCTAACAGACATATGTTCAGATGGCAATTAGATGTTCAAGAATATAGAGGGAGGATGAAAATAACTCATAGGGCTGGTATTGTCTACTCAGATGTGGATATGCTATCAAGATTACCTTTTCCAAATGATGACTCAAATCCTGCATATGATCCTGAGGATGAAAGAGTTCACATTCATGGGATATATGTGGTTGATATGGAGGAACAGCTATTACAGCTTATTCTAGATTCATATGATAAATACACTGACTTAAAGGGGTTATGTAATATATTAAATGATCCAAAGAATGCTTCAATAAAAGCATTAATTAAAACCCTCCAACCAAAGTACTAGACTGCTTTGGAAAAAGGTGAATTTTCAATTGATGCAGGCTACCTCTACTATAGAAGAAATTTGAGTAATGTTATTTTTATTCCTCCTTTTATGAAAGATGTCATCTTTAAAGTTTGTCATGATGACATATTAGCTGTGTATTTTGATCTTAAAGAACATCAAACAACACCTAAGCATGATGTGTTCAAACATGCTTAAGGCCTTTGCTCTCCACGGTGTAGAGAGTTCTAAAGTACTAAGCAGTAGACACAATGTGAGATGGGTTGGTTCTTCTTTTCAATTTCTAAAAAGAAGTGCCTGCCACTCTTATTTTTAAAGACAGCACAATAATGTGTAACACTAATATGTGATTAGAAAGTTTACAAGTTGATAAATGAGTTTAAAAGATTGGAAAAAAACAAGTATTACTATCTGGATATTTCTATTCTTAACAAGCGCTAATATTCACAGCTACTCCCTCTTGAAGCGCTCTCTTTGAATATGCCTTATTATAGCAATAAAATAACTCTAATACTAGTCAATACTACTGAATCTATATATTCTCTCTATGTTGCAATCTTTCACTTATACTATAAGAAATACACACACAGACACATGAATGACAAAAAGACTCATAAATATCTCTTATATATTCTCAAACAAATGATTTCAGAAAATCTAATATCTTATACTTGACTCCACAATTATTAACTATTTGTTTGTTAACTAATTATTTGTCGATTGTTCTCCTCCCTTATTACTAGATGCAATACCCCTTTTTATATTTTTCCAGCACTCAAAACACAGTTCCCTAGTAGATCTCCAGCACTGACTCTAGCACCTATCCTTACTGACACTAGTATTAACTTGTTTCACTTATACTTCACATGCACACTCCTGACTGTACCTTTGTTTTGTTTCAGCACTACTTCCAAGTGTGACTCCTTCTAACACTGATCCTAGTTGCTTTGACTTTTAACTAGTTAACCTCCTATGTTACCTGTTTCAGTAAGTTACCACACTAGCTGCGGTGCAGTATACTTTGCACTTGAATCTTTCCTTGATCCATAATTCCTTCCTTAGTGTGTAACACACGATTATTGGAAAATCCAAATCCATATTGTTCAGTGCTTGCAGTCCTAAATTGATAACACACAATTCCCCATTGTGCGGCACATCCTGCTGCAAAATCCGAGCACACATTCCCTGAATATTCTTCTGCGCTTCTATTTCCCTTTGTTCTTGAAACATACAAATACGTTGTAGACAATCCTACAGTACTAGCTATAGGCCTTGACCAAGGGAGTTGGAGAAAAACCAGAGAGAAAATCCCCTGTCCCTTTAGAAAAATAGAGTGAGATTTACTTGCTAAAGTAAGTTGGTTGCTGTTTGCTAAAGCCCCTTTTTCAACACACTTGACTGCTTGATGAGCCAAGAAAGTAGTACCGAGACAGACTACCAGACCAAAGAACTGAAATGTAGACCAATGTCCACACCAGAGAAAGCAAAGATACTTGATGTAGGCTTCAAATCCACACCAGAGACATAAATAATACTTGATATAGCTTGCAAGACTATACCAGAGAACCTGTTGCTAAAGTTGAGTTAAATGAAGAACTAACCTTGCAACAAACACAGCCAATTGTGGCCAAAAACAGTGAAAACTGAGTGAGGAACAAGGATATCACCTCCGGATGGTTGTATGATAATTAAAGTTGCCCCAAACTGTCTTATTCACTATGTACACACAGACCACTATTTAAGAGCTCATGCACACCAACAAATTTGGCACCTGTATCAGCCAAATTGAATAAAAAAACCCTCCAGAAGTGCTCCCCAACCTTCTAAAACAGAGGCGGGTGGGCCGCCGGACATCGGAGGTGCCACCTGAAGCAGCCCGGCCTTCCTGAAGCCAGAAAACCAATAAAAATACCAAATCTACTTAGAAAAACTAGCTACAACTACTAAAACCCTTAAAACACAGAATTACGCTATACAACGTTGAGACATAAAATATAGAGCTAAATTAGCCCTATACAATGGTACTAAGTACTTAACCCTAAGACTTAAGGTTAGCCCATAAAACATGAAAAACAAAATTAAACAGCTATCTTTTGAAACTGAAGAATGAGGAAATGACCCCTTAAAACTTAGAATATGAAAAATATTGTCAAGACATGAAATATATAGAAGAACCAGGGCTATCCAATTCTAGTACCTACATACCCGCGGTCCCAATATTCACAGATTAAAACTAGAAAAATACCCAATTCTTCAACAGATGTCAATTAAGACATGCACAAACAGCGCCAAACCACACAACAAAGGCCCCTGCCAATGTTGGAAGACCACAACGTATTATAGTTTAGCACTACTTACTGTGCTATGAATCCCCTTTGTTCTTCCTGGACTATGCGAGCTGATTGATCCAAAATCAAACTACCTGCGAGGCGCATACCATATCCTCCCTCTACTTGCGACTGTCCCCAGGAGCCTATAAATATTCTGCGTCTCACAGCGCTTTCTTCCTTTACTTACTAAAAATCCTCATTTTTACTTTCTTAAATTTATTTCCTTCAATGAATACTAGAAACACTACCATTAACACCAAAAATACTTCCAATGTCGTGGACGCAATCCGGCAGTTTGTGCACACCCGGCCCGCTACTGCTCCACCTACAAAGCCAGTAACTACGCTGATGGGTAGGACATGATGCACCTGCTGCATTGAGAATGGCATAACTCCCTGCCACTTCTCAAAAGCCCGTTGTGGCAATACTTTCTTTAGTGTAAGTTTTCTTCATTTCTCTTCCTTCCCTTCTTCCTATTACTAAGTTCTTTTTCTTTCTTTCCTAGTCATGCAATTACTGTAAACAACGCAAAAAGAAGTGTAGTTACAATGGGCCGCCCACTTTTGTGCACATGGATCCCAACACTTCCACTTCAAATATGATGAGTCAGATGGCCATCAAGTGCCCTGCGCCCACTTCTTCAACGCCACCTGGAAAAAAGCAAGACAATGTTGGTTACTGCACACCTACACCTAGCAGTTTCGCCTCTATTCCTAACTCTCTCTTTTCAGAGGAGAGCACACAAAGTCTTCTTCTCCTTCTCCCTCTTCTGATCTAACACTAACATTCTCTCTTTCCTCTTTTAGAATGCGCCAGGCACACCTTACGCTGCATTGCCTCCACCTCCTAACGCTCCTCTATTTGTTCCAGTCTTGGAAGAAGATCCCACCTGGGATACTGACCCTATTCTGGAGTGTACTCCTCGTGCACCAACTCCTGACTGGACTGCTCTTCAGCCAGTTTATGACACCATCATCACAGATGATTGGCCAGCCAAAGTCCCTCCTAACGACAATGAGGAAGAGCCCACCATAGCTCAAAACTGGGATTTCACAGAGCACATTGCCTGCACACCATACAATTCAACCATGTGTTGTATGAACAAAATGATAGCTGCCGTCAAGGAATTTCTCAAGGCGGTACCAGTTTATACTTGTGCTGAGTATAATAAATGAAAACAGCTAATGACCACCTTGCAACAAAACATGCAAGATACTTTTAACGACTGGACCTTCTGTGTCCCGGTCTATGATGATGCAGAATACTTAAAAATCTTCCTTATATATTCCTAATAAATTGTACATAGCTTTGTAAAAAAAACGTAAAAATAATAATTTTTATTGTTAATTCTGCTTGACCCCAAGTTCCTTGTGAGAACCCAAAATTTGCAAGATGAGTTGCTCCAAAAAATATCATCCTTTTTCCAAACAGCGCACCTTACTACTAAGTGCCTATGAAAGATGAAACAATAAACACAAAATAAATTTAAGATCAGATCTACTCCCTATAGTAGCAAATACATCCCCTGCATCATATATGCATGTGTTCCCTTGAAATCTTCAGATCTTCGCAACATATGACTTTCCCTTGACTGCAACAGATTTGCTTTTCATTAGGTCCCTTATTTTTTTTTGATGAAAATTCTTCATATCCTTCTTAGAAACCATTCAGCGCTCATGTCAGTTATTGCGCAACTGATTTCTTTTCCATAATTCCATTATTGACCTATAAATAGCCTGTCTAATATCCTGGATTACCTTCATCCAAACATCATGACTCAATATCGCAAAGTTCCCAAAGATCAAGTGTGCTCATTTTGTAAACGCCGCAACTTTCATTGTACATTTACTAGACCTCAGGGGTATGCCTCCTTTAGACTTGCCTGTGACAACTGCTTTAGATACCACAAAACTTGCAACATCTCTCTGAACCAAAATACTCCTCAGCCTACTGGCTATATTTGCTTTCCACCTAGTTCTACCAGTAGCGCCCCCATAATTACAACCACTAGCCCCACTAGCCCCAACTCTTCCACCAATAATAACGCTCCTTATGAGTTGCCATTGCTTCCTACTTTTCCCAGGCACAAAATATCTATCCAGCCTAGCACTCTGCCTTCTTCCACTCCAAGCTCTAATGCTTCTATGCGCTCAGGCTCCACTACAGCTGCTCCTGACACGCTTGCCATTTCTTCACCATCAGCGTGCCCACAAGACTTATTAGCAAGTAAGTACCCTTCATTATACTTACGCTTCCCTTACCCGCTGACTCTTTTTCAGGCTTCAATGAATCCATCTCCCTGGGATGGGTTCCTATTCCTTTACCTTTCATTCATTCCATGCGAATGTTTTCCAGGCTTCATCTTATATATGATGCTATGTCTCTATTCTATTATAATGCACCAGCTTTTTCTGACGCTGAACTTGAAGCTTTCTAAACCCATATAGAAATGATAGTTCAACTAATGAACAAAATCAGCTCATCAAATATTCTTGGATTCCCCGCCAATCCTCTTTGTTTCGTCATGTCTGAGGACTGGAAAGGATATCCTATTAGCTTTCACCCCAATACTGAATAGTCCACTAGCGCTCTCCATATGAGCCTTCTCTGTCCATTATCCCTGTAAATAGTCTTCATCTTTTTTTCTTGCTATGCCTTTAAATAATCGTTTTAGACACGGCACTATTCTTCTACATCTGTCTTCCATACTACTTGTCCTCTAATTTTTGAGTGCCTAAATTTTCTCCCTCTACTTTCTTTAAAAGACTGTAAACCCTAAAAAAAAATTATAAATAAAATTTTAAATCATAAAACTGTACCGCCTTTACTGCAATACAAAAATACACGATTTAAATAAGAATCAAACTGTAGAGCACCCCATCTATAAATTGTTATTCCACTCCTGGTTAGTTAACTCATTAACTAAACTCCCAGCATCTTTTGCATTTATATGGTATGCGCCTCCTTTAATCCAATTGCCTATCTTGTCATGTCCCATCAAACAATGAAAATATAAGATTTCATTTTCCTCTACGCCCTCATCTGAGTGCTTATGCCAGTTGCCTGTTCAGCCATAGTGCACCTAACTTCCAGTTAGCGCCCTCTATCCACCACAACTGTGTCAAAGCCTCCTGTGAGTCCTATTAGAAAAACAAAGCTTAACATAACTTGTTAGTTTAACCTCTTCCCGGAGGTCATTCTGATAGTTTTTCCTCATTCCGGAGGTAATCTTGTATCACTGGAACACCCCTTGGGTAGAATCTTTTGATCTGATCTGCCGCCACACGTTGCTTCCATTCAGTACCATCCAGTTCCTCCAGTAAGTAAGACCCCCCTGTTATCTGCTTTCTTATCCTATAAGGACCATTCCATCTTTCAGCAAACATCTTTTCCCATTGGCTTTCTAAACTTCTATTATAAAACAAAACCAAATCTCTTGGTTTCAATGGCTTCCTTAACCTATGTGCTAAATGCTCATCCCAATATTTAACTGACTTGTCCCAGATCTGCATCATTCTATCATATGCCTTCTCCACAAACTTGTCATATTTTTCAAGCTGCGCTACCCTCGCTATAATCAAATCTTCAGTCAAGCGCACTTGATCCCAGTCAGATCCTAGAAAAGATCCAGCCTCTAGATCAATAGGTAATACCGCCCTTTGACCAAACATAAGTTCATACGGTGAAAACCCTGTTGTCCTTTTAACTGAAATGCTGTCCACAAACAAAACTAATGGCAAGTAGTTCTTCCACTTTGCCCCATTATTCCCACATAATTTAACTAGCGCATCCTTTATAACTTGATGCCCTCTTTCTACCATCCCCTCTGCTTCAGGATAATATGGTGTTGCAACTCGTAGCCTTGCACCAATACCTTTGACTACTTCTTGGAATTATCCAGAAAATTCAGTGCCACCATCTATGGTCACCATCTTCATTACCCCGTACCTATAAACCCATTCTTTCTTCAAGAATTCAGCTACATTACTTGCCTTAAGATTTACCAACGGCGCTGCTTCGACCCATCCTGATAGATCATCCCTGGCTACTACCAAGTATTTAAAGTGTCCTTCTTTTATATGAACTGCATCTAAACTAACCCTACCAAAAACAGTATCTTCACCTGTTGCTCTACCTTTCTCTTTTGGCTTTCTGTAACTCCTATTCTGACATTTAGGACAAGATTTAACCCAATCTCTTACTTCATTCTTCATATTGGGCCATCAGAATCTTTTCCTAACTCTGAGATATGTCTGATCTTGACCTCTATGTCCTAACTTCTCATGTAACTCCCTGAGTATCTTCTCCTTCCTTTTCCTAGTTTGCACAACTAACTGAGGAAACAAAGCATGATCCTTCAATAACTTCCCATTT
Source organism: Hemileia vastatrix (assembly GCA_030280995.1). Classification (NCBI taxonomy): domain Eukaryota; kingdom Fungi; phylum Basidiomycota; class Pucciniomycetes; order Pucciniales; family Zaghouaniaceae; genus Hemileia; species Hemileia vastatrix. Next base: position 15,971,803 of record JASXTE010000013.1, read on the forward strand.
TTAATAAAATAGCCTTTAGCGTGCTTTTAAATTTTGCACCAAACCTTTTTATTGCAAAAATCTGGTTGACTACTACCTTCCAGATATAACCTTAAAAACTCTACTCCCTCATCAGTAGATGTGTTGTCTTCAGAATACTCCCCCTCTTTTGGATGAGTACTACTATCTTGACTTCCCCTTGAATCATCTTTGTCATCTGACTCTTCCACTGCCTTGCCTAGCGCACTCCTTGTTGCTACGTTAGCTTCAGCATTCCCTTAATCCAGTTGCTGACTACCTTTGCTACAAACATCCTTTGCATCTTCAACATCTATTTTTATGTCTTTACCAACTTTCCACGCTACTAGTTTATTGTCATCGCAGACAAACTTGCCAAATCTTTCATAACAATAATCTATCCCGTTTACCCATCTCTTATCTTCTTCAAATTCTTTGGCTTCCAAGTCTTCTTCATAGGATGGTCTTCTAGATAATGAATCTGGAATATTGAACGACTTTCCCAGCATATGGACTAAATCAAAATAAAACAAATTAATCTGCGCCACCCACCTTGTCATGGGCGCATCTGGTAAACTTGGGCTACTAATCATTTGCACCAACGATAGTGCATCAACCTGCAACTCAAAATGTTGCCCCCAAAGCATCCATTGTAGCTTCTTAATAATCTTCGCTACTCCACATAACTCCAACTTAGACTGAGAGTACCTATACTCTACTCTATTAAAAGTCTTAGATTCATAAAGGACAGGTCTATCATTACCTTCCTCATCCTCCTGCATCAAAACTGTGCCCACTGCAGTCACACTAGAATCCACCGCTAGAGTAATTTTCCCAGTGCTTGGTCCATACTCCAATTTCTTCAAAAGAATATCTTTTCCTACAATCTTTTTCAATAACTTGAATGACTTGTTGCATTCCTCCGTCCAATCCCATACAACATCTTTTCTTGTTAAGCGCCTTAAAGGTGAAGACTAAAAAGCAAAATCTCAAATAAACATTCTTACATTTGTACAAATGCCTAAAAATCCTCTAACTTCCATAGTATTTCTTGGCCTGGGCCATGTAAGCACCTTATTCTTCTGCTTTTCCGCAATGATCCTCCCTTCCTTGCATACCACATGTCACACTATATCTAGCGCTGGAAAACAACAAGAAAACTTAGATCCAGAGATCCTTAATCCTGCCTCTTCTATCCTGAATAGCACTCTTTCCAGGGTAATTGCATATTCCCAAACAAACCTTCTAATTTACGGATTCTCCTCTAAAACCTCACCATTGTAATTTCTGGCTGGTCCTTTTATACCGCCATCATCAATGAAAATTCCCACATGTTCTGGAATTTCATCCTGCAATATCCACATTATCTGTTCTTGGTATACTGCCACAGAATTTGTTGCGCCTTGCGGTAATCTTGTCAACCTGAAGCGCCCCAGTGGGGTTTCAAACGTCTTCATGGGTCTGGATGATTTGTCCAATTTGGGCTCATCATATCCTCCCATAATATCACCTAATCCATAACATGCACATCCCACAAAAGAATCCACAAACTCCTCTGGCATTGGTGGAATTCCTGCATCCTTTACCGTAACCTTGTTCATCTCCCTAAGATCATGAACAACCCTTAATTTACCATTATGTTTAACAACACAAAACACTGGACTTGAATAACTAGACATAGACTGTTCATACAAGCCAGACCTTAATCTTCCCCTAATTAATTCCATATACTCTTCTCTTATAGCCGCTGGTATTGGAAAAGCCTTCTTTTGCCATGGCGCATGAGGTATAACTGGAACAATATAAGGTTTACCATAAGAGTGTTTCAACAAACCCCTTTTCTCTGAGAACCATAGAATGTAACAACAACTTCTTTTCTTCCTGCAAAAACCAATCCTTTGGTCCAAAATTAACCATCTGAACCCTCTCCATTGTGATTTTACTAGTAGGCGCAAATTTAGGTGGAAACTTTGTTAAAGGAGTATCATAAGAATTCCTAGACAGCTCCCGCCTCTGAAAAGGAGGATTCAAATCTGGCATTGGTACATTTACTGGTTTAAGATTGACAGCCACTGGTTTATACTTAGATGCTAAACAGCGCTTGCTGCTCCCTTCATTACTTAAAATCAAACCCTTTCTAATATAACTACGGGTTACACCTAAATCCTGTTTTTGTCTTTTCTTTATAATATAAGTATAACGAAATCCATAATCAAAGAAATCAAAAAGCTCAGGTATAATACATTCTACTGTAGTATTCCCAAGACACCTATCAAGTACCGCTTTACGTATCCCTTCTTCTTGGACTGACTGGTCACTATCTGGGTTCCTCTCATCCTAGGAGATAGTAACACCTAAAGTTCCAGTACCTAATGAAAATGTTGGAACCTTCCGGGAGGTCGCCCTATCTCATCATCTGAGACTTCCTCATAAAACTCTCTTTCTTTCTCTAATCGTGCAGCTCCAGAGTACTTAGTTTCCCAGCCACCAACCTTGGGCACTACTAAGACTGCTGTTACTGGAATACCACCATCACCCATAATCCTTATTCCAATAGTCTTATTTAAACAATAAGAAATAGTTGCAGAATAATCCATTAGAAATGGTGTGCCTAAAACTGGTTTAACTACACCCATTGGAACATAAAAATGTATATCCCTTGTTGCTCCTGAAACTCTAGTGCGTACATACTCTGCTACACCTATAACAGGCAACCGACCTCCACCAATTCCTGTGACAGTACCCTAACCATCTTTAACAGGAAGACCTAACTCCACAGCATCATCTACTGACACCACGTTGATTTACAAGCCTGTATTCACTAATGCTCTAATTTTCTTACCATTTACAGTAGTCGTTAAATAACCTAAGGGTCTTGCATAATGTGGCACCCTAGGTAATCCGATGACTGGATGAAATGACTGCTCTGAAACATCAAACTCAGAGCAATTAGAAACACTTTTCTTCCTGCACTTATCCACAATTCCATTTGCTACATCTGGTGCTACTGCTGTCAGCACCCCCAATGGAACAGAAACTGTAGTCTTCAAGCATTGTGCAACTAAATCCTCAGCTACCTTAGGAAAATCAGAATGAACCAGGCGCTGCATCCTCCATTTAGGTTGAGTTGCATTCACACCAGCCTTCACTCTTCCAGGTGGATTCTTTGGAGTATTGTGCTTCATTCCTGGCATTTCTTCAGCAGGTACTGCTCTTTGCTGTACTACCTCTGACTCCTCCATCATCATTGTTAGATCTTCTACCTGATAATCCACACCATAACCAACTGGTTCCATACCATCCATTTCAACATCCTCAATAGGCGCAGGTGTATTCTCTCTAGTATTATACCCTACTTCCTCCAAATCCTCTGGATTTGCATACCTAGCACCAGATCTTCTTGGCCTACTGATTGTAGGTGGGGCCATTTCCTTGTACTTTGCTGCAAACATCTCCAAACGCCCTTCAGTAAGTGGCGCTGCAACTGCTCCTTCTTTTACTTTAAAATCCAACACTGGGAAAGTAACTGCAAAATTGTCCTTGCCTTTCTCTTTAGCTTCAGGATCCTTGCCCTCCATAGAATTTTTATTAATATGATTGATTACCATGGCTCGCATCCCTCGCTCCTTGTATTTGAAAAGCTTAGTCCCATCTTCCAACATAAGTGTAGTTCCATCCTCGTAAACTACGCTCTCCTCTTTATCCTTTTGAAGCGCATTACACCTCATCCTAGTATGTCCCTCCTTATTACAATAGTAACATACCATAGTAGCAAAACGCAATGTTTGAGGAGAAATCTTGGCCCTAAACAATTCTTTCACCTTCTCCACTTCATTTATTTTCTTCTCCAACTCGTCAATCCTCACCATAACTGAATACGGCTCCTTAGTGAAAACTTTAACTTTAGGATACAACATCTGAGGAGGAGATTGCACACCAGACGCATCTTCGTCCATCTCTTTGTTATTCAAAGCAACTCTAGCTGCGCGACACTCAACTTGGCACAACTTCATTTCTGCTTCCACTTCCATTTCTACTTCTTCTAATCCAGGGTACTTATAATTACCGTCCCTCTTCTTGACTAGATTTCCTTTGTTATCCAAGCGCCTCTTTGCCCAGTCTTCAACTTCTGGTGCTAGCACTTCACAAAACCAAGTTAAAGACGCATTAGTATCACTAAAATCTTTGTTACTGACTAAATATTCCACTATTTAATCAAAATCTTCTCTAAAACTTTTAGATTCCCTAGGGTCTCGAACACCCCCTTTAACTTTGACCCTCTTTACCAAGACATCTAGATCCTTTATTGTATACTTAGTTTCCTCCGTAACCTTTTGCCATCTCTTGAGAAGCTGTTCTTTTAGCGCTGACAGATTGCGCTCTCCATGCCCCTTTAAATCCTCTAAATCGTCTTTGCACTCATTAGAGACAAAGAAAAGCACTTGACGCACCATATCATACTCGGTCGCTCCATGCACTTCAGGTGCTTGTTCAAACCTTTGTAAGAACTTCTTGGTATTAATACCCGCAAAATGCAAACTTTCATCTTTACATCTAATTATTGTAGTTACCGTCTGTGGCAATGACGCCATCAAATTAGGCATTTTAATTTTCTCCTAACATCCCTTAGATGTAGTTGCAGTAGGATCCATTTCCAAAATATGAAATCAAAACAGAGATCACAAAAATAATGAACACACACTTGGTAATTAAACCCGACTATATTCACAATACAGCCCTACGCTATCCACTGATAACGGCTATTTATCCATTTGTTGTAGACCCTACGACTCTTCCGCTGAAGAACCAGCTTGATCACGTCTTCTTGACAAAACCCTGAAAACCAAACAATCTAATCAAAACACTATTTACAATTAGGCCACTATTGGGACACCAATTGTAGAGAGTTCTAAAGTACTAAGTAGTAGACACAATGCAAGATGGGTTGGCTCTTCTTTTCAATTTCTAAAAAGAAGTGCCTTCCACTCTTATTTTTAAAGACAGTGCAATAATGTGTAACACTAATATGTGATTAGAAAGTTTATAAGTTGATAAATGAGTTTAAAATATTGGAAAAAAAACAAGTATTACTATCTGGATATTTCTATTCTTAACAAGCACTAATATTCACAGCTACTCCCTCTTGAAGCACTCTCTTTGAATATGCCTTATTATAGCAATAAAATAACTTTAATACTAGTCAATACTACTGAATCTATATATTCTCTCTATGTTGCAATCTTTCACTTATAATATAAGAAATACACACACAGACGCACGAATGACAAAAAGACTCAGAAATATCTTTAATATATTGTCAAACAAATGATCGCATTAAATCTAATATCTTATACTTTACTCCACAATTATTAACTATTTGTTTGTTAACTAATTATTCATCAATTTTTCTCCTCCCTTATTACTAGATGTGATACCTTTTTTTATATTTTTCCAGAGCTCAAAACACAGTTCCCTAGTGGATCTCTAGCACTGACTCTAGCGCCTATCCTTACTGACACTAGTATTAACTTGTTTCACTTATACTCCACATGCGCGCTCCTGACTGTACCTTTTTTTTGTTTCAGCAATACTTCCAAGGTTGACTCCTTTTAACACTGATCCTAGTTGCTTTGACTTTTAACTAGTTAACCTCCTATGTTACCTGTTTCAGTAAGATACCACACTAGCTGTGGTGCAGTATACTTTGCACTTGAATCTTCCCTTGAGCCATAATTCCTTCCTTAGTGCGTAACACAAAATTATTCAAAAATCCTAATCCATATTGTTCAGTGCTTGAAGTCCTAAATTGATAACACAAAATTCCCCATTGTGCGGCGCATCCTGCTGCAAAATCTGAGGGCACTGACCCTGAATATTCTTCTGCGCTTCTATTTCCCTTTGTTCTTGAAGAAACACACAAGTACGTATTATAGTTTAGCACTACCTACTGCACTATGAATCCCCTTTGTTCTTCCTGGACTATGCAAGCTGATTTGTCCAAAATCAAACTACCTGTGAGGCGCGTACCACAACAGTCCATTGAATGAGTTTGAAAGGAATTTGAGAAAACAGCTCCTTCATGACCACTGGAAGATGTCTAGAATAATCAAGCACACCTTCCAACACTCTATCCCCGCTTCTTCCACTTCTTCCAAAAATTTACCTTCTACTCCGGTCCCTGACCATTGCAACCCATATACGCTTTCCAGCCCTCTACATCACAAAGAACACAGTTATTCCTCCAATCCTAACAAAAAGCAAAAACCCCATCATAATCCGGACCAACCACCAGAGGCTTCTTCTTCCAGACATTAAAATAAAAGAAAGAAAGAAATAATTCACTAAATAGAGAGAACAATAATAATTAAAAGATATATATAGAAAATTAGTTTTATTTTTATTTTATTTTATTTTATTTATTTATTTATTTTTATTTTTATTTTTTATGTTATTCTATTTTTATTATTTTATTTTTTTTATTTGTATTTTTATTTAATTTTTATTTATTTTATTTTATTTTATTTAAACTACTAACATACTAAAAAACCTTGAAAATAAATAAACAAAATTACCCAAAAATATGAGAGCCAAAAAATTAAAATGAAATGAATAATAATAATAAGATGGGATAAATAATTATTACAAATGGTATCCCCCACCCAATTGATGAGCTGATCCCCTGATACCCTACCCACATCCAAGTGCACCTTGATGTGGATACACCTTTAAATAATTTTTAAATGAATTGAGATAAAAAATAAATTAAGAAAAATAATATCAATAAAAAAAGATGAAATAAATGGAAATCAAAGAAAATAATATTAATAATAAAAATTAGATAGAAGTAAAAAACTGAAAATAGCATTGCTGGGCCAATTGATGAGCCTTTCCCATTAATTCTTGCCCACATTCAGGTGACCCTGATGTGGTGACACCATATAATATAATTTGAGATTTTTCCACTATTATATCCTAATAACCCCCATAACAAAATTAAAAGAAAAAAGAGAGAAAAAAGAAAATAATCTAAAACTACTATCTAACACAACCATAGACACAAAAATCAAGGAAGAGAAAAAGAAAAGTCTGGCTCCATAGAAAGTCCCATCCAAGGAAATGATCACTGGGTGGGCTCCCTCCAATAAGTAAAAATGATGGGTGACCACCATTGACTTACCACCAATCCAAAAAGACCAGAGAAGCCAGTCCCAAGCCATTAATCCAGTTTAAAATCATACTGGACTTAAAACCTGTATAACAAAAACCAGAACTAGGATTCAACTAAGACAAACAAAAACTTGAAACAGACATTATGGGGTAACTGTTCTACAGAGAAGCCAGATCATTCATTACCTCCACACTTGCCAAAATAAAATCTAGAAGCCCCCCCTGGGTACCTTCTAAAAAAACACAACATCCAACACAATAAATTAAAACCAATTAGAATAAAGAGTCAGGCACTTGAAGACCAAAATAATTTCCAGTTTAAAGTCATAGAGGACTAAACCTTGTGAAGAGAAGCCAGTACTAGGGTTCAACCAAATTAAGAGAAAGGGTTGGAAACAGACAATCTGGGGTAACTGTTGATAGAGCATCCAGTCCATCAGTTACCCCCACACTTGCCAAAATAAAATCTAGAAGCCCCACCCATGGGTGCGTTCTAACAAGAAAAAGTTTCCAAAAAAACAGATGCACAGAATCACCAAAATACAAAATTAAAGAATTGTCCATAGTTTATCCTCATTGCAGAGTCAATCTTCTTTGCTTTTAGTGCCTTTTGGGTAAAATCTCTTCACCTGATCAGCGGCCACTCTCTTCTTTAAGACTGTGCCATCTAACTCCTCCAAAACATAAGAACCTCCACACACCTGAGATCTGACTCTGTAAGGTCCATTTCATCTGTCAGAAAATATCTTTCTCCACTGACTCTCCAAACTTCTATTATACACCAAAACCAATCAACCAGTTTTCAAGGGATTCCTGAGTCTGTGAGCAAACTTCTTGTCCCACTATCTGACTTATTAATTTCTTATCTTCATCATTCTTGACTATGCCTTCTCTTGACAATCCTCTCTACATTCCACTTGTTGCATCTTGGCACAGAGAAAATCTTCAGTCAAGCACACATCATCCCAATCAATTCCAAGATAAGAGACAGCTTCCAAATCCACTGGTAGAACAGCTTTCTGCCCAAACATTAATTCATAAGGGGAATGGCCAGTTGTCCTTTTAACAGTGACCCTATCAGCAAATAACACCAAGGTTAAATAATGCCTCCATTTTTTAGCACTATCCCCACACATCTTCACCCAAGAATTCTTGATAACTTGATGGCCTCTTTCAACCATGCCTTCATCTTCAGGATAATTAGGTGTAGCCACTCTGACTTTAGAACCAATACTTGCCACAGCTTCTTTAAATTCAGCTCCAAACTCTGGCCCACCATCAAAAGTCACCAACTTCATCAACCCATACCTAAACACTCATTCCTTCTTTAAAAATTCTGCCAAATTTTTGGAAGTCAAATTAACCAGAGGCACTGCATCAACCCAACCAGACAAATCATCCCTGGAAACAATCAAGTACTTATACTGCCCTCTTTAACATGGACAGAATCCAAACTGACTGTTCCAAACACAGTTGATTCACCAGTAGCACGGCCAACCTCTTTAGGTTTCAAGTGACTTCTTCTTTGACATTCTTCACAAGATTGACCCAACCCTGTACAGCCAACTTCATACCTGGCTACCAAAATATATCTGCTACTCTTCTATAAGTCTCCCCAAAGCCTCTATGACCAAGGTCTTCATGCAAAGACTTCAACACCACCTCTTGACCCTTCTTCTGAGTCACCACCACTTGAGGATTTGGATGTCTCCTCCTCATCAACCTTCTTCCTGACACATAGAAGCCAGGACTCTTATTCCTGATTGCCACCCAAGTATCAACATCACAAATATCTGTCCTCTCCAAGGTTTACAGATATTCAATCATAATAAAATAAAACCCAGTCTGACCCCAGGTCTTATCTTCAGAATCCAACAAAACAACATCCAAGGGTACAACCCTGTCATCAAAATCTCCAGTGTACACATAAGCAACACGACAAGCACATCCAGGACATCAATTCCTAAACTTTGGTAAATCATTTTCCTTCCAGTGAATTTTAAGAGAATCCAATTCAAAAATAAAAACACCATTTTCCAATTTTGAGCCATCCTAAACCACAGCCCCATCTTCATCATCAAAAACATCCTGATCACCAGAATCAAGATCAGAACCAGCCAGTTTAACCTCATGGAGGAGATAAAAATTATCCAGTTTAGCCTCACGGGGAAGGAGAGAAAAATCTTCAGCACCCTTTGTGCTGGCCCTAACCACTGGGACATCTTCATCAAATTCTTCAGAATCTGAATCTTCATCCGTGGGTGGTCTTCATGATAATACATCAGGAATTGTAAAAGTTTTTCCAGGTTTGTGTACCAGGTCAAAAGAAAAATGCTGAATAAATACTACCCACCTCGTCATTGGAGCATTTGGAAGACTAGGTGTATTGATCATTTGAACCAGAGATTTTGCATCCACCTTCAGCTCAAAATTCTGCCCCCACAAAACAGTTTTTAGCTTCTTCAAACTTTTTGCTACATCACACAATTCCAACTTGGGTTGAGAATATCTAGATTCAACCTCATTAAAAACCACAAACTCATACCTTACTTGCCTGACCCTCCCAGATTTATCTTCCAGAGACAAAACAGCACCAGCAGCAATATAACTTTAGTCCACTTTCAGATATATTTTTCCAGCACCAACACCATAATCCAACTTGTGAAGAATAATATCTTCACCCACCACCTTTTTCAACTTCTGAAAAGCCTCTTCACACTCTTCAGTCTATTCCCACTCCACATCTTTCCTGGTCAACCTTCTTAAAGGTGAATCCAACAAAGAAAAATATTTAATAAAATTTCTGAAGTGCATACAAATCCCCAAAAATCCCCTGACTTCAGTAGTATTTTTAGGCCTTGGCCATGACTGAATTTTATTAACTTTTTTCTTTGCCATAATTTTTCCTTCTTTACATACCACGTGACCCATAATTTCCAGAGCAGGAACACAACAACAAAACTTTGACCCAGAAATAGTCAAGCCAGCCTCTTCAATCCTAAGAAATACTTTCTCTAGAGTAATTGCATATTCCCAAACAAATATCCTTATACCTGAATTCTCCTTCAGCACCTCATTTCCATAATCAGTGGAGGGTCCCTTGATACCACCATTATCAATAAAAATACCAGCATGAGTAGGAACCTCATCCTGTAAAATCCAAGCCATTTGTGCTTGATATAATGCTACTGAATTAGTTTGTCCTTGAGGCAACCTAGTAAGCTGAAATCTCTCCAGAGGAGTCTCAAGCATTGTAAGTGTCCGTGAATCTGTGTGAAGTTCCCTTTCATTATAAACACCCATAATATCACCCAAACCATAACACACCCTTCCAGCAAAAGCTTCCACAAAGTCCTCTGCACTTGGAAACATTTCTGCATCTTTGATAGTGACTCTATTCAAGGCCCTACAATCATGCACCACCCTCAGCTTCCCATTCTGCTTCTTTACAAAGAAAACCAGACTTCAGTAACTAGATGTTGATTGTTTGTATAAACCAGTCCTGACTCTTCTCCTAACAATCTCTAAAAAATTACCCCTAATAGCAGCTGGAACTGGAACAGGTTTGATTTGCCAAGGTTCATGACAAACCACAGGAATCAAGTAAGGTTCCCCATAAGAGTGTTTCAACACACCCCTTTCCACCTCAACAAATGCCACCGGTTCCTCCCTCAGAACAATAATGTGCAACAACAACTTCTTTTACTCATCAGACAACCACCCATCAGGACCAAAATTAACAGCTTTCAATTTTTCCACAGTCATCCTAGCAGTTTCTACAAAATCAGGAGGATCCTTCACCAGAGGAATACAGTACAGATCTCTTGACAAAGGAGGTCTCTTCAAAGGACGATTCAAACCTAAAGGCATATGCTCATTGACAGGCCTAATCTTCTGTGCTACCTTCTTGTACTTTGCAGCTCCACCTTCAACTTGAGGGATCTTCAGGATGTCTTCACCACCATACCTGGAACAAAAACCAACGGTTTCCCCATTTCTCACATGTGTGGCCAAGGTAATGTTTTTGAAAGTTGTAGAAGAAACCCTAGCGGTGCACAATTGGGAGGACTTACTTTTATTCCCCAATCTCACCACTCCAAAACTTTTCCCCAATTCCACATCTTCATCCTTTCTTCTATCTTCTACATCTTCAAATCTTGATTCATCTTCTGAATCACATCTTCTAAAATTGTGCAGTTTATCCTCATGGAAGAGGCCCAAAAATTGATCTTGCTGATCTTCTTTCTTTAAAAATTCGCGCATTTTAACCTCATGCCATAGGCCCAAAAATTGATCTTTCTAATCTTCTTCCTTTAAAACTTTGTGCAGTTTAACCTCATGCCAGAGGCCCAAAAATTGATCTTGATGATATTCACAAAAATAATTCTTTTCTTCTTTCTTGATTATCTTCAGATTTTTTTCTTGATTTTCTTCAGTTATCTTGAAATTTTCATTTTCTTTTCTTGAGTTTTCTTCCATCCTACATAAATAACCAGGGGTTTCCCCAATGCTCACAGACATGGCCAAGGTAATGTTTTTGAAAGGCATAAAAAAACCCTGGCAGTGCACAATTGGGAGGACTTACTTTTAGGCCCCAATCTCACCACTCCACAGATTTTCCACATATCTTTCAATAAAGATATATAACCAATCTTCTTTTTTGAACTTGAATTAAAAATAATTAAGAATCTTCAGAGAGAACAGATACTTGATAAAAAATGAAGAATACTTTCAGAGAAAAGAAACATTAAAAAGAGAAAGTTGAAAATCCACTTGGTATATCTCCAAGGGAGCTGACATACTACAACCTAGGATTTCCTCATCTTGGGGAGAGGTTATAGCACTTGGTTGATCAGCCTTCATGTCAGTGTATCTAGTATATAAGTATGATTTAATAGTATCTATTAATGGTCCTACTACTTATTTATAATTTATTTAGTGATTAAACCTCAGGGGAAGACTAATAAAATAGTTATACTCAAATAAAACTCACAATACTTGGATTTAAATGTGTGCTAGTGGTGGAAAATAGATAAATAGAGTATAGTTATAGCTTATATAATGATAATATCAATTTATAAAGGCTTTATAATATATTTCTAAATGGTAATAATTGTGTTTAAGTGTTTAATTGAATTGTAGTAAGTAAGTGATGATCAATAACCTGTCAAATCCCTCCTTACTTATACCACAATCCACTAGAGTGCATAGACCTTCAATCCAGATGATGTCACTGCTATCCCCGGAAATTACAGTACTGTGAGGGCCCATCACCTCCCCATGGAGCCCACTTCAAGAAGATTCAACACCCAGACCTCCATTAAGGACCCTCCATCACAATTAATGATAACACAGACCCATACCATAAATAGAAAATCCAGATAAAAGCGGATACCATAAAGAAACAGGTAAAATAACTAATCCAAAAGGAATAAAATGAAACCCAAAGCATATAAAGGAAACAAATTAAATTTACAAGCCCCCAATAACATCCTAAAGCATCCATTTTAACCCAGAAATGACCTCCCAGCCCATCAATCTGTGAATATCCATCCAAGGAAACATATTAAGTTGTCCAAACTGAGTACATGCACCTGAAATAGATGTATATGCTTCTGTAGGCATTGTGAATCCACTGAATATGTCCATATGGCCTAAAATAAGCAGAAAAACGAATTTTATAGGCTATTAAGAGGCTAAACCCCACTTATAGACCTAAATATACATAATATACTGCATATTTCACTGAATATGAGATTTATGTATACATATAAGCTTATGTATGTCAATAATACCTTAATATCACTTAAGATAAATATATTATGACTCCATTAACACCTTAAAAAGTATTATTAGGCTATGGATAAGCTATTTAAACTACTATAGGTTATATAATAGTGTAATAATTATATATACACCGCGCAATACAGGGGGCGGACTTGTTAGCAAGTCCGCAACCTTGGACTCAAATTCACCACAGATTGAACACACATTGAGCTATTGACAAAGGAACCATACAATCAGGGATGAACACCACTCAGCAGAACAGTTTTTGTGGGTCTTCAAGTAGAGCTCAGTAGGAGTTCAGTATGAGTTCAGTCTGAGTTCCATCTGAGTTCTGTCTGAGTTCAGGTTGGGGACTTGCTAGCAAGTCCACCCCCTTTATTGCGTAGTGATATATGTATTATAACATATATATAAGTTTTTTAACCTTATTTTTTAGATATAAGCTTAATGTATTTAAGGTTATCTTATTTTAAACATAATAATTACTCAGTCCTGGAGATACTTAGGCTGACACTCCCTCACCCAAAAAAACAATAAAAAAAATGTTGAGACATTTTAATTAAAAGTAAGGAGTGAATAGAAATTTTTTTAAATTTTCTGTAATACATATACTGAATAAACAGTATTATTTTTATTTAAATTTTTTCAAGAGATTTTTAAGATCAGATATTTCATTTTCTGGAATCCACTGGTCATATTCACTTGATTTCTTTTTAAATCATAATAGATACTCAACTCCCTTTTCTTTTGTAAGGTGTCTCTTTTTATGTATCTTTTCAATTGCTGCCTTTTCAACTATTTCTTCAGGTTGCTGGTTATGCCTTCCTGATATTCTTGGAAATAGAGAAGTATCATTAGAATGGTACGGTTTTTATAAGAGAAATAGGAAATACTGGATGTTTTCTATCATATGGTGCATATAGAATAACCTCAACAGCACTGTTACCAACCATATTTTTAACTACAAATGGTCTAATGAATGTATCCTTCAATTTAACATTACTATTTAAATTGAAATGTAGTGTAGAAATAAGGACTTCATCACCCTCTTTGAACATTTTTTCTTTATGGGCTTTATCCCATCTTTTCTTCTCATACTCAATCACCTTATTTATACATTCTTGAGCATGTTTTCTGCATAATTCTTGCATCTGAGGAAAAGACTTAGTACCTGGATGGATATCCAATCTAGGTAATTTATTAAGAGTTTTAGCAGGGGTATTAGTTACATAACCCAACCATAACTCAAATAGCTTTTTGCCAGTGACAGAATGTACTGTACTATTGTATGCAAATTCTAAACCTGGGATAAGGGTTACCCAATCATGCATGAATTTGTCATTGTCTTTAAAATTAAGACAAAAAGTACAATATCTTCTTATCATATCTTCTAAATTTTGTATCATTCTTTCTGCTAGCCCATCAGTTTGTGGATGGTGTGCTGTAGAAAGTTTTAATTGACACCCTGAAACATCCATAAGTGATGTCCAGAATTCAGAAGTAAATTTATGATCTCTGTATGAGACTATTGCTTTGGGAAAACCTGCTATATTTAACATTTGTGTCCACCATAAGAAAGCTAAGTCCTTTGCAGAAACCTCTTTGTGGGTAGGAATAAATTTACACAATTTTGTAAATCCATCTACAATTACCCAGCAGGAGTTATAACTCTTATGCCCTGCCATTGGAAAACCTGTTACATATTCCATGTCAATTATTTCCCATGGAGCTTTTGGTTGCTCAACTTGTTGTAATAAACCAGCTCTTTTGCCTGTTAATCATTTAGATTTTTTACAAGAATCACACGTCTCAACATATTTTTGAACATCCTCAGACATGTTTATCCACCAAGCTGTGTTTTTTACTCTGGTTAATGTTTTATGGTAGTCAAAATGACCTTCTAAGATATTGTCATGACATATACTTAACATTAACTCCTTCATTGAAGGGGAAATTACAATTACATTACTTAATTTTTTCCTGTAATATATAAAACCATCCTCAATGGAAAATTTTCCTTTTTCTAATGCCTCTTTATACTTATTTGGTAATTTTTTTATTGAAACCTTTATTGAAGAATTAGACGGATCATTTAATATTGTAGTGAGTTTACTCAAGTTAGGATCTGAAGCATACATGTCAAGAATTGATTGCATGAATTCATCCTCAAGATCTACAATATAAATGCCATAAATTTTAATAATCTCTGGCTCAGGAACATAAGCAGGATTATTATCATTATTAGGCAGAGGTACTCTGGATAACAAATCTACATTAGAGTTTAAGGTTCCTTCTCTATGTGTAATAGTCATCCATCCTCTGTATTTTTGTACATCTAATTGCCATCTAAACATGTGTCTATTAGGAGTTTTTATGTTTAAGAGTGACTTAACTGCACTACAGTCAGTTATTAACTCAAATTTTTGGTCATCAAGGTAATAATGTAGCTTCTCAAGAGCCCATACTACTGCCAAAAATTCAAGTTGAGTAGCATAATATTTCAATTCACTACTTCTTAGAGTACGCGAAATATAGCAAATTACTACTTCTGACATTTTTCCTTCAATAAGTTGTTTTTGATGCAAAGCAGCACCCAGACAAATAAAACTTGCATCTGTATATAATAGAAAATGTAATTGGAAATCTGGTAATCCCATGATAGGAGCTGTCATCAAAAATTCTTTCAACTTATCAAAAGCCTGTTGTCTTTAATTATTCCAAATGAAAGCTTCTGATTTCTTTATCAGTGTGGTCAATGGTGCAACAATTAATTGGTAGTTTTTTATATATTGTCTATAATAACCACACATACCAAGAAAAGATTGTACATCCTTTACATTTTGAGGAATGCCAATATTCTTGATTGCAGCCACCTTATTTTGGTCTACACATATTTGTAAGCCAGATACAATATGGCCAAGCACTTTTAAAGACTCAAACCCAAATTTACATTTTTTGATGCAAGGGTCATTTTTATTTCATCCATTTTCTGAAATACCTTCTTTAAATGGATTAAGTGTTCATCATATGTCTTAGAGAACACTATAATGTCATAAATGTATACCATTAACCATCCCTCAATCATTTCATTATGGAATGTTATATCCATTAACTTCTGAAATACTGATAGAGAATTTTTTGGTCCAAATGGCATCCTGACATATTTATAAATTCCCATGTGTGTTGTTATCAACAAAAAGTTCTGTGAATTATTTTCAACAGGAATTTGATGGTACCCTATATTTCCATCTAAGCAACTTATATACTTAGCACCTTTAAGGGTAGCATGTATAGAGACAAACCTTGGCAATGGATAAATATCATCTACTGTAAATTTATTTAATGCTCTATAATAACCACACAGTCTTGCTTTATCTTTTTCATAAGAAATTAGCACTGGTGATTTTACACAATATTTTGGTGTAGTTTCAACCTTCTCAAGAATGTTCATTTTTAGTAAAATCTTAATATTATCCTCTATGTCTTTCCTCTTCATTGGTGAAGCAGGATATGGTTTCTTTTTAAGACTAGCAGGAATGTTATCCATATCACAGGTTAAACTAATTTTCATCTCATGATCTTTTACAAGGCCAAGTTCATTTGTACCATGTGCAAAAGCCATTGGAAATGCTTTAATTAAGTCCAAAATATTATTTTTCTCAACTTCTGTCAGCCAGGCTATACCAGGAGCCCAGTAAATGATATGTTGATTTATTGGACCTGAAAGAGGGCGTAAGAATTGCATTTGATGTATATAAATTAATATTTTATTGCATAATAAAATTATATAAGTATCTTATTAAATATAAGTGTTAAATTAATTTTATTGTTATATAAATTATTTATACATTTAAATTAAGCATAATATATTTTGTATTCTACAAATAATGGCGCATTTTTATGTATTTAATAATTATAAATTAATAATTAATTAATTTCAAACATATATTATAATTATATGTGTAAGATTGACTTATAATGTAATTAAATTAATTAATTAAATTTATATATTAAATAAAACTTTTCATATATTATTAAACAATAATATTGGGCACTTTTTTGACTCTTAATTGTGTCAGTAAAATTATTAAATAAATTATAACACTTATTTAATAACATGGTATTAACATTCTCAATTTAAATAAGGAATATTATTAAATTAATTATATGTTTCATTTAAACTAATTAGTGAATTAATTACATAGTTAAAAAAATTAATTAAAATTGCTTTATACTGGATTGAATTGATTATATGGATCTTGGCGTGAAAATAACTCTAATTGATTTAATTAAATCCTTTACATCTCACTGTAATAACTGTTTTGGGTTATTTTACTAACTGTTCTCATGTTTCAGACTTACTTGGTTACTAATTATTTTAATTAAGTGTTTTGGGAAGTTATGGTGGGAAAATGGTAAATTACTCATGGTTTTAGTTAATTGTTTCATATTTTTCTCTTAATATCTATGTTTCATTTCTATTCTTTTATATTCTTGTTTTAGCTTATTACTATTTTGTATATACTTATTTGTGGAACTTCAGAGGTCCCCTGGTCTATAAAAGGGCCTTGGTAATCCCCTTTAATGCATCACTTATTACACTCACAATTTATTACATATTTAAATAGTATACAAATTATTATTATTATTATTTGTCTTATAGTTCTAATATAAATCTTAATAAATTTCAAGGTTGCCTTAAGTCTATCAATAATAACAAGTGTCTTCTGCGCATTGAAACAACTACTTATTAAATACTTGTATTAGATTTTAGGAAACCTCACTTTTGTATAAAGTCCCTAAAATCTACTTGTTGCCTCTCCTTTGAAATAATTCTACTATTTTATTATTTTATTAAATTCCCTTTTACATTACCTTTTCCCTCCTCTCCATTTCCTCTCCTTTTTTCCCCCATCTTCTAGACGACTGGCCAATAATTGGAAGCCTTTCCAAACGATGAAAATGACTATGATACTTGTGACAAACAACATAGCGCATGGACCACCCAACCAAAAAGTAAATTTTTGCCATGACTGTGTTTCAAACTTGGGTTCGATCATTTAGGTTTATATTAAATTAAATCATATAGTATTTTGAAGTGACTTTATCATCACTATAGTAAGTTAACCTTTGAGCCTCTCACTCATATTATTATATTTTTACTGCAATAACAGTGTTTGTGGCTCAATTGCTGATTCACTGAGTGTAAGTTTTCTTTATATTAATTTTTTTTACTTCCCTAGTTGACCATAATAGAGTAACACTCTTTGTCCTAGAATACAATTAATATTTAATAAATTATTTAATTAATTTTATTAAATCTTTTTTGTTTATTGGTTGACCATACTAGTACTCAGTATTTAGTCCCAATATTACCATTATATTAATTTTTGGTATTAATTATTTTGGTTGACTTATAAAACCTTTGTTGGTTGGTCCCATTTTAATTATTGTTAATTCTTAATAAATAATTCTAATTACATTTATTTGTATTACATTTTTTTGTTAATTAATTGATTTTTTGATAAAAATTAAAAAAAAATTTTGTTAAAAATTCTATAAATTATATTTTATTTTGAAATAACAATTTTAATCATTAAATAATTTTGATTCTATTTTCACAGTTTAAATGTCCAGTAGTTTGGCTAACAGCATGGATAACTTACATGTGGATGAGATTGAAGTGGATGTTGACACTGAATCTGTAGGTTCTTCTAAATTAACTTACAAAAATTATTCAGCTGACAAAAATCCTTCAGGATGTGGAAATGGCAGGAGAAATGGAAAACCCCCCTCACCAAACACCTCTGAAAGAAGTAAAACCTCTAATAAATCAGGACAATCCACTCAAAGGTATAAAAATAAAAAAGATACCTCTAACCCAACAAGTAAACAATCTGTCCACTCACATCAAAGAACTGAAAGCAGAAAGCATGAAGTACAAGGCAAGGGTAGACACACTCTGGCAGCAGATGCAGGAATTATTAAATCCCAAACAGGCTCAAACTCCTTATTTCCCAGCTTCCCAGCCTCAGCCTCAGCCTCAACCTCAGCCCAATCAGGTACCCAGCTCCTTCACACAAAATCAAAGCACTCTGCAGGTGGAGCAGTGGAAATGGGATTACTTGATGAGCCATTACCAACAGAATGTTCAGCAACCAACAGCTCAACACCCTGGCCCATCCAGGACACCAACCTACCATCCATCTCCTCAGCCCCATCCTTATCAGGGAGGCAGAAGAAAGAAGGCACAGGGGAAGTTTCCTCACTTGCCATGGTGAGTAATTTGTTTGATAAACATGTTGGTATGTATAATAACAAATCTTCTTCAGGTAATATTGTGGATACTGGTGAAAGAACAGTTAAACCCTTAAAAAGACAGCTTCCTTTAATAAGTAGCCCCAATGATGTAATTAGCAAATTATCAATTGATGAACCTTTACATTTGAATCTACTTCTTTAATTAACCCTTCTGTTGCAATTAAGAATGATTCTGTTTCCCCTGAAGTCTATACTTTAATTGAGAACACTTCTGAAGAAATATTGAAAGACACACTTGATTTTAATGTTGTGAAAGATAAACATTTGAGAGATATGTTAATACATGAGAGTGATAGATTAAATAATTTGCATTTACATTGCAAAGTGAGTTCTTCTGTTCAAGAAAATGCTTATTTTAAATTGAAAGACACATTAAATAATGTCCTTGCTCAACAAAAGTCTATTAAATCTGATCACAGATCACTTTAAGATAAATATAGTCACCTACGCAAAATTATTGATTATCTAAAAGATGAAAACACTGCTTTGAAGAAAGACAATATGCTTCTGCATAGTGAATTAAGAAAATTGAAAATTGATTCTCAGAATTTGAGTAATAAATGCTGTATTGATGAGGACAGAAATGTTCTATCTATTTCTAAGATTAATGATCAACTATCTTATCTTCCTGATTTGAGAAATAAATTATTGGATCTTGAGAAACTATTTTCTGCATTACAGGCTGTTCAAACTACTCATTATCATGAGTTAAGAAATATTGCTCAAACTGCTGTTAATCATAATAATAAACAGCCTGAACAGAGTTGTTCTTCTCTCCCTTGTAATGTACCAGTTTTACCAGCTGAAATTCATTCTGAGAAATCTGTTACATCAAACAGAAATAATTTAAATGCTCACAATGAGCCAGCTACCTCTGTGAATAATGAAATATCTGAACACCTTTTAAGACTTCAAGAATTGATAACCTTGAATAATTCAAACCAGAGGATGGAACATTCCAGTAGCCAGAAAAATTGGCCTAAGTTGGATCAATATCCTACCTTTGATGGTGATTCTTCATCTGATTGGAAGCACTTTATCCAAAGAATTGATAATTTAAAGAGATCTTATAAACTACCTGATGAGGAAATTGTTTCTAAGCTAATTTCTTTATTTTCCAATGTAGCCTTGATGTGGTATGAATCTGTTTTTTTAAATAAAAATCATTATACATGGAATGATTGGAAATCCTTGATTGAGAATCAGTTTGGTGGTTCAAAATTCAGGTTAGCTCAGCAAAGACTGTATGAGAATAGTAGATATGTACCCTCATCTGTTGAAAAACCCATTGTTTTTCTTATGAAAGTAACAAAAATCCTAAGAGCAGTTGATACAAAGATGAATTATGATATTTGGAGAGATAAATTCTTGTATAAATTGCCAAATTCTCTTAGAGATTTAATTGTAGCTAGAACTGAGCATGTGAGGGAACACTCTTCTTTCATTAACATCTTTAATGAGGTACTGCTCAACCATAGATATGAACCAAAGAATTACCTTGGAAAATCTTATCATGATCAAAATAAACCCCCTAAAAAATCCCCAGATAAATCTGGTAAACCCTCTGCCCCAGTTGCACCTAAAAAATATGCAACAAATACTTGTTATAAATGTAACAAGCCATGGAAAAAGGGTCATGTTTGTGACAAGAAAATTCATCTTGTTGAACAAAATGAAGACACTGATGAGGCTGAAATTGATGTCAATAATTCTTCTAGTGACTGTGGAAGTAATATCTCCTATGACAATGACTCTGTTAAAGATGTTTTAATGTTGGAACAGGATGTCCATTATTTAGATAATATATCTGAAGAATGTGTATTGGATTTATCTTCAGTGGAAAATGCTGAAGTAATTAAAGATGTTACTAACAATTCTATAGCCATATCCCCTTTGAAAGCACCTGTTATCATTAATGGTAAAAATGTTGATGTAGTTCTTGACTTGGTTGCTGGAGGAAGTGTAGTGTCTGAAAGAGCTTTAGCTTCAGTAGATAAGGATTATTTGAGTAAATTATTACCTATAGCTTCTGAAAAATGGAGAGGGTATGGTTATACCTTAATTCCTATTGGCAAATAAAAAACCTCTGTATTCTTCAAATATAACGGTGGTTTTGTCAGAGCTATTTTTGAATTTGTTTTCATGAAAAATGATAATTTAAGCAATTGGTTTATTATGGGTAATGATATTTTGACCATGTTTGGTGTGAAATCGGACCCAGAAAATAATTGCTTCACCTTAGTATTGAATGGCAAAAGAGAATTCAAAATTTCCTCCCCTAGAAAACCTTCTGGGCATCTGTTAAAGTCTTGTAACTCACTGATCCAGTGTAAAGACAGAACAACAATTGAAATGGATGATTTATTAAATGAAATAAATACTGCCTCTTTTGGTGATCAGTTAACTAGTGAACAAAAGTATTCTACCATTGCCTCAATTACCTCTTTCCCTATGGCTTTTGCTCATGGTTCTCATGTCTTAGGAAGTGTTCAGGAAGAAATGAAAATTACCTTATCCTGTAACTTGAGTGATATTCCTCCTAGTCTTAAGAAAAAACCATATCCTGCTTCTCCAACAAAAAGAAAGGATATTGAAGATAATATTGCCACATTATTAAAAATGAATATCATTGAGAAAGTGGATTTCACCCCCAAATATTGTGTCATCTCCCCAGTCTTAATTTCTTATGAAAAAGATAAGGCTAGATTATGTGGAGATTATAGAGCATTAAACACTTATACTGTTGATGATATTTATCCTTTACCCAGAATTAATTCAATACATGCTACCTTGCAAGGTGCAAAATTTATTAGTTGTCTGGATGGTAATAAAGGGTATCATCAAGTTCCAGTTGAAAAAAATTCTCAAAATTTTTTGCTTATTGCTACTCATATGGGAATATATAAGTATGTTAGAATGCCATTTGGCCCTAAAAATGCCCCTTCAGTTTTTCAAAAAGTCATGGATAACACTTTCCATCAGGAAATAATTGAGGGATGGCTCATGGTGTATATTGATGATATCATAGTTTTTTCTAAAACTTTTGATGAACATATGGTTCATTTACATAGGGTTTTCCAAAAAATGGATGAAATCAATATGACCTTGTCCTTGAAAAATTGTAAGCTTGGTTTTCAATCTTTGAAAGTCCTTGGCCATGTTGTGTCTGGCCTACAAATTTGTGTAGACCACAACAAAGTTGCTGCAATTCAAAATGTGAAAGCACCAGCTTCTGTAATAGAAATCCAAAGGTTTTTGGGTATGTGTGGCTATTATAGATAATATATTAAAAATTATCAGGTCATAGCCTTGCCTCTTACCAAACTAACTAGGAAAGATGTTGCATTCATCTGGAATATTGACTGTCAAAAAGCTTTTGATACATTAAAATGTTGCTTAATGACAGCCCCTATCTTAGCTCTTCCAGATTTTAACAAACCATTTGTCCTGTATACAGATGCTAGCTTTGTTGGTCTGGGTGCTGCCCTCCACCAGAAAAAAATTATTAATGATAAATCCTCAGAGGTTATAATTTGTTATATTTCAAGAACCTTGAGAAATAGTGAATTGAAATATGGTGCCACTCAATTAGAGTGCTTAGCAGTTTTTTGGGCTCTTGAGAAGCTTCATTACTATCTAGATGACCAAAAGTTTGAATTGGTAACTGACTGTAGTGCTGTGAAGTCCCTCTTAAACCTGAAAACACCTAATAGACATATGTTCAGGTGGCAACTTGCTGTTCAAGAATACAGAGGACAGATGACAATTATCCATAGGGCTGGAAATGTTCACTCCAATGTTGATATGCTCTCCAGATTGCCTCTTCCAAATGATGACTCCAATCCTGCTTATGTACCTAAAGATGATACTTTTCATATCCATGGTATATTTATAGTTGATATGGAAGAAGAGTTATTACAATTAATACTGGATTCATATGATAAGGATTTTGATTTAAATAAATTAGTTACTATCTTAAATGATCTTAAGATTGCTTCAATTCAAGCATTGATTAAAACTCTTCCTGCAAAGTATCAAAATGCTTTGATTAAAGGAAAGTTTTCTATTGAAGATGGTTATATATATTATAGAAAAAAGCTTACTAATGTAATTGTAATTCCTCCTTCTATGAAAGAAATTATCCTCAAACTTTGTCATGATGAAATATTAGCTGGTCATTTTGATCTTGAAAAAACATTGATTAGAATCAAAAACACTGCTTGGTGGGCTAATATGTCTGAAGATACAAAATTATATGTTGAATCTTGTGATTACTGCCAGAAATCTAAAAGGTTGACAGGTAAAAGAGAAGGTTTATTACAACATATTGAAACACCTGATTCTCCTTGGCAAATAATTAACATGGATTTTGTCACTGGTCTTCCTGTAGCAGGTAAAGACAGTTATAACTCTTGTTGGGTAATAGTAGATAGATTCACAAAAATGTGCAAGTTTATTCCTATCCACAAAGATGTATACACAAAAGAATTAGCTTTCTTATGGTGGTCTTACATGTTTAATATTATTGGTTTTCCAAAAGCCATTATCTCTGATAGAGATCCATAATTTACTTCTGAGTTTTGGACCTCTTTGATGGATATTTGTGGCTTTGAGTTAAAGTTGTCTACAGCTCACCATCCTCAGACTGATGGTCTAGCTGAGAGAATGATTCAAACTCTGGAAGATATGATTAGAAGGTATTTTGCCTTTGGATTAGAATATAAAGACAATGACAGATTTACTCATGACTGGGTCACTCTATTGCCTGGTCTTTAATTTGCATATAATAGCACTGTTCATTTTGTCACTGAGAAAAAGCCTTTTGAGCTTTGGTTAGGTTATGTGCCAAACATTCCTGCTCACACTCTCAATAATAAATTACCTAAGTTGGAACTACACCCTGGTGTAAAATCTTTTATTCAAATGCAACAGCTATGCAGAAAACATGCTCAAAGCTGTATTGATAAAGCATTTGAATATGAAAAGAAAAAATGGGATAAATCCCATAAAGAACACACATTTAACAGTGGGTAATGAAGTGTTCATATCTACTTTCCATTTCAATTTACTAGGTAACAACAAATTAAACAATCCATTTGTAAGACCATTTGTTGTTAAAATAATGTTTGGAGATAATGCAGTAGAAGTTGTATTGTATTCTATATATGATAGAAAACATCATGTTTTTACCATTTCTTTGCTTAAGCCTTATACTTCCAACAGTGACTTATTTCCCAAAAGAGGGGAAGACCTACTAAAAAACCTCAGGAAGTCACAGAAACTGCAGAAATTGATAAAATTCTCAATGATAGAATTATCACTTTTGAAAGAGGTACTGAATATTTATTGAGATATAAGAACAAATCATCTGAACATGACGCATGGATACCTGGCAAGGAGATTTCAAATCTTCCTACTCTGTTAAAAAAGTACAAAAAGAAAAATCTTAGCATTTTTTTATTGTTTTTTTAGAGTGAGGGAGTGTCAGCCAGGCTATACCAGGAGCCCAGTAAATGATATGTTGATTTATTGGACCTGAAAGAGGGCTTAAGAATTGCATTTGATGTATATAAATTAATATTTTATTGCATAATAAAATTATATAAGTATCTTATTAAATATAAGTGTTAAATTAATTTTGTTGTTATTTAAATTATTTATACATTTAAATTAAGCATAATATATTTTATATTCTACAAATAATGGGGCATTTTTATGTATTCAATAATTATAAATTAATAATTAATTAATTTCAAACATATATTATAATTTTATGTGTAAGATTGACTTATAATGTAATTAAATTAATTAATTAAATTTATATATTAAATAAAACTTTTCATGTATTCGTAAACAATAATATTGGGCACTTTTTTGACCCTTAATTGTGTCAGTAAAATTATTAAATAAATTATAACACTTATTTAATAACATGGTATTAACATTCTCAATTTAAATAAGGAATATCATTAAATTAATTATATGTTTCATTTAAACTAATTAGTGAATTAATTACATAGTTAAAAAAATTAATTAAAATTGCTTTATACTGGATTGAATTGATTACATGTATCTTGGTGTGAAAATAATTCTAATTGTTTTAATTAAATCCTTTACATCTCACTTTAATAACTGTTTGGGTTATTTTACTAACTGTTCTCATGTTTCAGACTTACTTGGTTACTAATTATTTTAATTAAGTTTTTTGGGAAGTTATGGTGGGAAAATGGTTAATTACTCACAGGTTTAGTTAATTGTTTCATGTTTTTCTCTTAATATCTATGTTTCATTTCTATTCTTTTATATTCTTGTTTTAGCTTATTACTATTTTGTATATACTGATTTGTGGCGATTCAGAGGTCCGCTGGTCTATAAAAGGGCCTTGGTAATCCCTTTTAATGCATCACTTATTACACTTACATTTTATTACATATTTAAATAGTATACAAATTATTATTATTAGTCTTATAGTTCTAATATAAATCTTAATAAATTTCAAGGTTGCCTTAAGTCTATCAATAATAACAAGTGTCTGCCGCGCATTGAAAACAACTACTTATTAAATACTTATATTAGAATTTATTAAATGTCACACGCCACATGACACTCAAGGCAAAAGCAGCTCATTAAATCAATAATACAGAGGTCTAAATCCATACGCAAAGCACAGAAAGCAATTCTGCATAGCAACTGCAACTTTCCTTGGTGTACTCACTATTCAACCGCGCTAGTCTAAACTCTAAATCTAAATTAGTCAATCTCTCAATAGTGTGTCTCAGTCTTTTCCTCAATAAGCAACGCACAGCGCAATAGTCAATATAATAGTCCGCTAAAAGGTTTATTAAATGTCTGTGAATTATTAAAAGGGGTAGTGAGCATGGACGGAATGGATAGTGGAGGATTAAAGGGTTGAAGGATGTTAGTGAGGAGGTACCAGGTGTAACAGGTGTATTTTTTAATGGTCTGTGGTGTGCGGAATAGTGGATGGGTATGAGGTCAATGCGAGGAGGAGTAAAGGATATAAAAGGGGTTGGGTTTTTGGTTCAAAATTCTTTAGAATTAAATTATAAAACGTATATATAGTTAATAGTGGTAAAGCTTTAGGTTAAATCATTATTATTGTATCTTTCCTTATTTTCTCAGTAATCATTTCTAAATACTAAATCTTTGATTATTGAGTTTCCAACCCTTTGTGAGATCTTTAGAATTTTAATATTACCTTTAAATTATATTAGAATTCTTCTCGAAAATATCTTGAAGCATTAGCTCTTCCTTTGATTCATCTTTGAATCACTTCCTTGAACATTTCCTCTGTGCATTGAAGAAGTTTCTAAACTCCGCCCTCCATCTCACTTCCCAGGAACACCCTTGACCTTGTGCGTAGGTCACCCAGTGACACTAAACCTCACTGTCATATAAAGTCCCTAAAACCTACTCGTTGCCTCTCTTTTAAAATAATTATACTATTTTATTATTTTATTAAATTCCCTTTTACATTACCTTTTCCCTCCTCTCCGTTTCCTCTCCTTTTTTCCCCCTTCTTCTAGACAACTGGCTGATAGCTTCACTTATCTGAGTGCCAAATGATGCTTTAGAAATTTCTGTTTCCAGAAGTTCCATCTCATTGGATTCTCTTCCTTTGAAAGGAATATCTATTACTGACTCAATGTGTAAGACTGTGTTAAAAGAATTTATTTTAAATTTCCTTTTACCATTCATGCCAATTGTAAAATTATTATTAGCAGGGTCTAATTTCAGGCCAAACTTAGTCAGAATATCATTTCCAATGATAAAACAGTTACTAAAGTTAGTATTATCCATTACTAGAAAGTCACAAGTTACTCTTACATAACCATGTTGATGTTTAAAGAAAACAGCAGCTTTGTATCTACAAATTGAGTGCAGTACTGATGTAAACCCTCTCCAATTTTTTCCTTGAAGGGGCTTAAGCTTTGACTTATACTCACTATCCATTTTCTGTAATGAAAATGCAGAAACAACAGAACCAGCAGCTCCTTTATCCAATACTATATGTACAGTTTCTCCAGAAATTATTGATGGAACTATGATAGGTTTCATTTTTAAGTTATTAGCTTGTATATCCTTAATGAAATCAGCATTTTCAAAGTTCATCAATGATACATTTAAGTCCATACTTAATATTAGATTTTCAAAGATGGAAAAATCATCTTCCAAAATGCAGACCTCATTTTCATCAATATATGAGATATTTCTGTCAAAATCACTTGAATCTTTACTTTTTTCTGTTTTGTTTTCAGATTCTTTCTGATTTTTAACAGGTTCAATATTTTGTTTATAAGTGGAATACCTTGCTTCATACTTATGGTTTAACAATATTTCATTACAAATATTAATAAAGTCAGAATATTCAGTAACATTAATTTTTCTAGCTACATCAATGTCTCTGACAGATATAGGTAATTTATATATTATCTTATCTTTCCATAAGTTAAAATCCATATGAGGCTCAATGGCTTTTAATATTTTATTTCATTTCATTAAAAATACCATAGGTTTTTCACCATTCAATGGATTATACCTAGTTTTCTCATATAATCTTTGCTGAGTGAGTCTGAATTTAGAACCTACAAATTGTTTTTCAATTAGTTGTTTCCATTCAGCCCAAGAGTAATCTTTACCCTCACTAAAAACAGCTTCAAACCATAATAAGGCAACATCCTTAAAAAAAGAAATTAATTTTGATGTTATTTCTTCATCTGGTTACTCATATGAGAATTTCAAGTTGTCAATTATTTGAATAAAATTTTTCCAATCAGGGCTGTCTTTCCCATCATAAGTTGGGTACTGATCTATCTTAGGCCAGTTTTTCTGATTGGATTTTATCTCACTAATCTTAGGTAAATTCAACAACTCATTCACTTTTGATAAATGGTCTTGTATTTCCTCCTGTATGGATTTGTGACTTAAATTTTCAGATTTGACACTACCACTAGATGGTTTTAGTTGTGGTGGTATAGGGAAGGAATGAGATTCACTTTTTCCAATGAAAGGATTATTATTATACTGAGTATACTTATGATTATCCTGGTTCATTAGTAGATTGTAAGTTTCAATCTCAACTTTAGTCAATCTTTGTAGAAGCTCAGAGACACTTTGATTTTTCTGGGCAAAAGATAACTTACTTCTTGATTCACTTTTCAATAGGTTTGCTTCATACAAATTTTCTAACTCACAGAATTTGTTTGAAAGTTCACTATATTTATTACTTAATGAATCATACTTAAGAGTTAGAGACAGATGTTCATTCTCTGATTCTTTATTTTGTGTTGCCAGTTGAGAAATGTTCAATGTTAAGGATGAAATTGTATCACTTGTGAGCTTAACTGTCTGTTCCTCACAATCAGTCATTATATTCCACAATTCTGAAACAACTCTATGGACAGTTGGATTATTGTTAAAATACTCCATGTCTTCCTTTTCAATTCTCTCAATATCTTATGAACTTCTCATCTCACTAGTAAATGGTGGCAACTGAGGATTAACTGTATCATTATTATAAATAGTACTGTTGTTATTGAAAAAAGACAAGTCAGGGGTATCTACATCAAAACCTAATTTTCTTAAGTCCTCCTCAATTCTCTGTACAGATTTGACATCAATAATATTACCTATATTGTAATCATCAGTATTTTGTTCAATCTGAGAGGGTAATCTACTTACCACGGGATTTGTGCCAGTCCTGATTTTTGGCGCTTTTGTTTTCCTTTGTAGGGGTGAACTGAGGAAGTCTGAGGAGGAGGAGGATCCTTGTTGCAGTGGTTACTGGATCATTGTTGATGGAACCAATCCCACTTCCACTTGTCTACAAGAATTTTCTCCTGGGAGTGATGTGACCCTCCTGGGGTAGGGGATTGCTGAATTGGCTGGCCTCCCTTTAGCTCTGCCAGTGATTGGTTCATCTTCTGGAATCCTACCTTGCAATTGTTCTGCAATTGCTCTACTTCCTTCAGCATGAGAGACTTTGATTCCTCCAACTTCAGGACCTGTTTTTCATGATTGGACTGTTGATCCTGCAGAGGAGGAGACATCTTTTTTATGGTTATCTTTTTTAAAAGGGCATCTTTTTCCTCTATGCTCATGTTCTCTGCCTGGGGGTATTTCTGACCCTCCATGGTTATGTCCTGGATAGTTTTTGTTAGCTTTAGACCTGGTATTATAAGCAGGCTTTTCCTTTACATTGTCCTGGGGAGCACTCATATTGATAAGAATAAAAATATTTTACGTCTACAAAAGAGAAAACCTATATGGTAATTAGTAGAGAAGAATTATTAGCAATACAATTACTAATAAAAACTCTGGAGCTTACCCTGAAGTTATATCTTTATTTATTTAAATAAAATATAGGAAAAAATTGAAAAAATCTGGTAAAAATAAAATAATAGGTTTTACTAGACCTTTATAAGGGTGAATAATTAGCTTAACAAGCTTTAACCAAATACCAATTTAATTTGGTGTTATATTGGTGACCAAATACCAAGTGAAATTGGGTTTATATTGGGTAAAGGTACTACTGTAAATACCTAATTTTTATTAAAAAAAATTAGTAAAATTATTATAAGGGTTTTTTTCCACAATCACTGAGTTATGATGACCCACTAATGTGCAGCTGACCCAAATATTTGGTTTTTTTGAGCTATACTAAAGTAAAAACCATGTCCCAAGGCTTATACTAAATAATAAGTAATAACTAAGGAAAGGCCCCCAATTGTCAGTGTATCTAGTATATAAGTATGATTTAATAGTATTTATTAATGTTCCTACTACTTATTTATAAATGATTTAGTGATTAAACCTCAGGGGAAGACTAATAAAATAGTTATACTCAAATAAAACTCACAATACTTGGATTTAAATGTATGCTAGTGGTGGAAAATAGATAAATAGAATATAGTTATAGCTTATATAATGATAATATCAATTTATAAAGGCTTTATAATATATTTCTGAATGATAATAATTATTTTATAATGTTTATTTGAATTAGAGTAAGTAAGTGATGATCAATAACGTGTAAAATCCCTCCTTACTTATACCAAAATCCACTGGAGTGCACAGACCTTCAATCCAGATGATGTCACTGCTATCCCCGGAAATTACAGTACTTTGAGGGCCCATCACCTCCCCATGGAGTCCACTTCAAGCAGATTCAACATCCAGACCTCCAGTAAGGACCCTCCATCACAATTAATGATAACACAGACCCATACCATAAATAGAAAATCCAGATAAAAGCAGATACCATAAAGAAACAAGTAAAATAACTAATCCAAAAGGAATAAAATGAAACCCAAAGCATAAGGAAACAAATTAAATTTCCAAGCCCCCAATAACATCCCCAAGCATCCATATTAACCCAGAAATGACCTCCCAGCCCATCAATCTGTGAATATCCATCCAAGGAAACAGATTAAGTTGTCCAAACTGAGTACATGCACCTGAAATAGATGTATATGCTTCTTTAGGCATTGTGAATCCACTGAATACATCCATATGGCCTAAAATAAGC
Organism: Hemileia vastatrix; assembly: GCA_030280995.1. NCBI lineage: Eukaryota > Fungi > Basidiomycota > Pucciniomycetes > Pucciniales > Zaghouaniaceae > Hemileia > Hemileia vastatrix. Next base: position 16,002,623 of record JASXTE010000013.1, read on the forward strand.
AGAAAAACAAATTTTATAGTCTATTAAGAGGCTAAACCCCACTTATAGACCTAAATATACATAACATACTGCATATTTCACTGAATATGAGATTTATGTATACATATAAGCTTATGTATGTCAATAATACCTTAATATCACTTAAGATAAATATATTATGACTCCATTAACACCTTAATAAGTATTATTAGGCTATGGATAAGCTGTTTAAACTACTATAAGTTATATAATAGTGTAATAATTATATATATATGTATTATAACATATATATAAGTGTTTTAACCTTATTTTTAAGATATAAGATTAATGTATTTAAGGTTATTTTATTTTAAACATAAGAATTACTCAGTCCTGGAGATCCCTAGGCTGACACTTCATCACTCTAAAAAAGACAGACTCTCACTAGAGCCTGAGCCACACTCCAAATAACCAGAGGTGGCACCCACTTCTCTTCTTCTCCTACAACAATCCATGCACTGGCACATTGAAGAAAAGCCAGGCATGGTCTCCCAACCATCATCTCCAGGAGATGACAGCCTCATGTGAAGCCTTCTTTCATCTTCACCAGTTGACTCCAAATTGATTCCCATATCAAACTGATAACTAATTCTTTCCTGGAAATCCATTAAGAATGGCCCACCCAAAACAGCTTTTACATTACCTTTGGCAATGTACAAATGAACCTTCCCTGAGGCTCCACCAACATCCAGCTTCAGAAATTCAGCTGTTCCAATCAACTCAATGACATGGCCACCAATTCCTGTCTTGATGGGGAGGCCCAGATGAGTAGCCTCAAAAAATGAAATCAGGTTAATCTGAGAACCTGAATAAACCAATTCCCTAGCCTCCCTGCCATTCAGAGTGACATTGACATAACCCAGAGGTGCAGAAAAATGAGTCTTCAACCCCTCACCAAACTTCTCAACAGAATCAGAAATGTATTCCACCTCCCCAGAAGAAACCCTTCTCCTGGTCAACAAAGTTTTCTGTCTATCAGCCAACCCAGGACTGATAGCATAAAATTCCTTATAAGAAAGGGAAACCTGACCCTGATTCATCCTTTCCAGAACAGAGTCCATAACATTAGATTGGCCAGAAACTAATGGCCTCTCAAAGTGAGCCTTTGGCTTGACTACCTTGGTCCTAAAAGATTCTTAAGGACCAGAACCGCCAACAGATTTACCATCAACAGGAATCAAACCAAATCCCTCACCAGAACCTCTAACTCCAGAAGGCTTTGGCAATTAAGCCAAAGGGAGATCCTCCTCAGAGTCAGAGTCAACATCCATAAGCTTCGCTCACCATTCATGTCCAATGTACCAAAACTAGGGGGGGCCATATCAGCAATCCCCTTCTTCATATTGTACAGCTCCTCTTTGCTGTACTTCTCCCTAGCTGCACTGAGTTTAGGATCCACCTTTGAAGCGTTAGGCTTTGGTTGTGCCTGAGAACTGCTCTTAGGCCTTCCCACCTTCTACCTCATAAACACCAGCCAAGCATTCACCACTTGACTGTCAACCACAAGAAAAAAACTCCAATCCACAAAAGGAAGTAGAAAAAGAGACCTTATTAACCTCCTTCACTTTTCCCTTGACATCATCATCTTCCTTACCAGAAGGCTTCCCCTGATCAGGATTCTCCTCAAACCTTGGCCTCCTCTGATTGAGACCACTCCTTCTCCTGACCAAATCAACAGGCACCTGCCCCTCACTGAGCTTCACAAATGAACCATCAGGAAACTTGAACACCCTGCCATAAAACTCCACCTTTCCCTCTGACACATTTGTTTCATACTTCTCCAGAAACCACTTCACATCTTCACCATTAAACTTGGTACCATCCCAAGTTTTAATCCTAACACACTCCCTAACCATCAGAGCAGGAGGACCTTCCCCCCACTGACAGTCACCACATGAATAGAAGAGCCAGAAGCCATTCAAAGACAACAGATATTCCAAAGAACTATCAGGTTCAAACCCCCACGTTGGGCACCAGAAATGTAGACAATCCTATAGTACTAGGTATAGGCCTTGACCAAGGGAGTTGGATAAAACCCAGAGAGAAAATCCCCTGTCCCTTTAGAAAAATAAAGTGAGTTTTACCTGCTACATTAAATTGGTTCCTGTCGCTAAAGCTCCTTTTCAAACACATGTGACTGCCTGATAAGCCAAGAAAGTAGTCTCCAGACAGACTACCAAACCAAAGAACTGAAATGTAGACCAATGTCCACACCAGAGAAAGCAATGATACTTGATGTAGGTTGCAAATTGACACCAGAAACATCAATAATACTTGATATAGCTTTCAAGACTATACCAGAGAAACCAGTTGCCAAGTTAAGTTAAATGAAGAACTCACCTTAAAACAAACACAGCCAATTGTGGCCAAAAAACAGTGAAAACTGAGTGAGGAACAATGATATCACCTCCAGATGGTTGTATGATAATTAAAGTTGCCCCAAACTGTCTTATTCAGTATGTACACACAGACCACTATCTAAAAAATCCATGCACAGTAACAAATTCGGTGCTTTTGGAAGCCAAATTGAATAAAAACCCTCTAGAAGCACTCCCCACCATTCTAGAACCAAGGCAGGTGGACCACCTGACACAGGCAGCCTGCCTAGAAGTGGCCAGACCTCCTTGTCAGAAAACCCCAAAAAACCTCTAAAAAAGCCCAAAATACTTAGAAAACTCCACAACAACTACTAAAACCCTTAAAACACATAATTAGATCATAACAACATTTAGAAATTAAATGTAGAGAAAAGTAGCTCATTCTAATGGTACTAAGCACTTAACCCTAAGACTTAAGGTTAGCCTGTAAAACACAAAAAACTAAATTAAACAGCTATCTTTTTAAATAAAAAATGAGGAAATAACCCCTTTATACTTAAAATATGAAAAATATCATCAGGACATAAAATATAGAAAAAACCTGGGGCTATCCAATGGTAGTACCCACATCCCCAAATTCCCAATATTAGATGAAAAAATCCAGAAAAACCAACAATTATTCAACCAATGTCAATTAAGACATACCAAAACAGTGCCAAACAGCCCAACAAAAGCCTCTGCCAATGTTGAAAGACCATATCCTCCCTCCAATTGAGAATGAACACATTCTCCTTCATAAAAACCACCATGTTCATACATTTTTCAAAATCCATCTCTGAAATGGGTCCCTGTCAATACTGTATTGACCCACTGACAATTGGGGGTCTTTCCTTAATTATTACTTATTATTTAGTATAAGCCTTAGGACATGATTTTTACTTTAGTATATCTCAAACAAACCAAATATTTGGGTCTGCTGCACATTAGTGGGTCATCATAACTCAGTGATTGTGGAAAAAAACCCTTATAATAATTGTACTAATTTTTTATAATAGAAATTAGGTATTTACAGTAGTAACTGTACCCAATATAAACCCAATTTCACTTGGTATTTGGTCACCAATATAAAACCCAATTAAACTGGTATTTGGTTAAAGCTTGGTAAGCTATTTATTCACCCTTATAAAGGTCTAGTTAAACTTATTGTTTTATTTTTAACAGATTTTTTTGAATTTTTCTTATATTTTATTTTAAAAAATAAAGATATAAATTCAGGGTAAGCTCCAGTGCTTTTTTATTAGTAATAACATTGCTAATAACTTTTGTCTACTAATTCCATAATGTTTTTCCTTTCAGTAGACATGATATATTGTCATTATTAACAATATGAGTGCTCCTCAGGACAGTGTAAGTGAAAAGCCTGCTTATAATACCAGGTCTAAAGCTAACAAAAACTATCCAGGACATAACCATGGAGGGTCAGCAATACCCCCAGGCAGAGAACATGAGCATAGAGGAAAAAGATGCCCTTTTAAAAAAGATAACCATAAAAAAGATGTCTCCTCCTCTTCAGGATCAACTATCCCACTTGGCCAAACAGGTTTTGAAGTTGGAAAAATCCAAGGCACTCATGTTCAAAGAGGTAGAGCAATTACAGAACAATTGCAAGGTAGGGTTTCAACAAATGAATCAGACACTGGAGAGCTAAAGGGAGGCCAGCCAAGTCAACAACCCCCTATCCCAGGTGGGTCAACTCACTCCCAGGAGAGAATCCTGGTAGACAAATGGAAGTGGGACTGGTTCCATCAACAATGGACCAGCCACAGCTGCAACAGGGATCCACCACCTCATCTGACTTCCTCAGTTCACCCTTACAAAGGAAAAAAGCGCCAAAAATCAGGACTGGCATCTATCCCATGGTAAGTAGATTACCCTCTCAGATTGAACACAATACTGATAATTACAATATAGTTAATCCTATTGATGTTAAATCTGTGCAGAAAATAAAGGAGGACTTGAGAAATTTTGGTTTTGATGTAGATACAGGTAGGATTCCAACAGATGAATCAAACCTTGACAGAGCTAAAGGGAGGCCAGCCAAGTCAGAAACCCCCTACCCCAGGAGGGTCACATCACTCCCAGGAGAAAATCCTGGTAGACAAATTGAAGTGGGATTGGTTCCATCAACAATGGTCCAGTCACAGCTGAAACAGGGATCCTCCTCCTCATCAGACTTCCTCAGTTCACCCCAACAAAGGAAAAAAGCACCAAAAATCAGGACTGGCATCTATCCCATGGTAAGTAGATTACCCTCTCAGATTGAACACAATACTGATAATTACAATATAGTTAATCCTATTGATGTTAAATCTGTGCAGAAAATAGAGGAGGACTTAATAAATTTAGGTTTTAGAGTAGATACACCTGACTTGTCTTTTGTCCACAATAACAGTACTATTTATAATGATAATACAGTTAATCCTCAGTTGCCACCACCTACTAGTGAGATGAGAATTTCACAGGAGAGTGAGAGAATGGAAAAGGAAGACATGGAATATTTTAACAATAATCCAACTGTCCATAGAATTGTTTCAGCATTGTGGAATAGAATGACTGATTGTGAGGAACAGACAGTTAGCTCACTAGTGATACAATTTCTTCCTTGACATTAAATATTTCTCAACTGGCAACACATGATAAAGAATTAGAGAATGAACATTTGTCTCTAATTCTTAAATATGATTTATTGAGTAGTAAATATAATGAACTTTCAAACAAATTCTGTGAGTTAGAAAAATTGCATGAAACACATTTATTGAAAACTGAATCAAGAACTAAGTTATCTTTTGCCCAGACAAATCAAAGTGTCTCTGAGTTGCTACAAATATTAACTAAAGTTGAGATTGAAACTGCTAATCTACTAATGAATCAGGATCATCATAAGTATACACAGTATAATAATAATCCTTTCAGTTGCAAAAATGAATCTCAATCATTTCCAATTCCACCACAGGCAAAATCATCTGGTGAAAGTGTCAAGTCTGAGAAGACAAATGTAAGTCACAAATCCATGCAAGAGAAAATACAAGACCATTTGTTTAGAGTAAATGAGTTATTGAATTTACCTAAGATTAGTGAGACTAAATCTAATCAGAAGAACTGGCCAAAGATTGATCAGTATCCAACTTATGGTGGGGAAGCCAGCTCTGATTGGCAGCATTTTATTCAAAGAATTGACAATAGAAAGTTCTCATAAGTTACCAGATAAAGAAATAACATCAAAATTGATTTCTTTATATAAGGATGTTGCTTTATTATGGTTTGAAGCTGTATTGAGTGAGGGTAAAGATTACTCTTGGGCTGAATGGAAACAACTTATTGAAAAACAATTTGGAGGTTCTAAATTCAGGCTTACTCAGCAGAGACTTTATGAGAAGACTAGGTATAATCTGTTGAATGGTGACAAACCTATGGTATTTTTAATGAATTTAAATAAAATATTAAAAGCCATTGAGCCTAATATGGATTTTAACTTATGGAAAGATAAGATAATATATAAATTACCTATATCTGTCAGAGACATTGTTGTAGCAAGAACATTGAATGTTACTGAATATTCTGACTTTATTAATATTTGCAATGAAATATTATTAAACCATAAGTATGAATCAAAGTATTCCACTTATAAACACAATGTTGAACCTGTAAAAAATCAGAATTCAAAAACACTTCAGGAGAAGCAGAAAAAACCTACTGCACCTGTAGTACCTAAAAAGTATGAGACTAATACTTGTTATAAGTGTAATAAACCTTGGGTTAAAGGTCACAAATTTGATAAAAATATAAATATTGTTGAAAATCAACATGAATCTGAAAATGATGCACAGAAAAGTAAAGATTCAAGTGATTATGACAGTAATATCTCATATAGTGATGAAAATGAGATCTGTATGTTGGAAGATGATTTGTCCATCTTTGACAATCCAATATTAATTATGGACTCAAATGAATCTTTAATGAATTTTGAGGATGCTGAAATCATTAAAGATATACAAGCTGATAACTTTAGAATGACACCTATCATGGTTCCAGCTATCATTTCTGGTGAAAATGTTAATATAGTATTGGACACAGGAGCTGCTGGTTCTGTTGCTCCTACTAATACATTACAAAATATTGATAGTGAATATAAGTCTAAGCTTGAACCCCTTCAAAGTAAAAATTGGAGAGGTTTTGGACCAGTACTACCCCCCATTGGTAGAGACAAAGCTGCTGTTTTCTTTAAACACCAACATCGTTATATAAGAATAACTTGTGACTTTGTAGTAATGGATAATGCTAACTGTAGTAACTGTTTTATCATTGGAAATAACATTCTGACTAAGTTTGGTGTGAAATTAGACCCTGCTGATAATAATTTTACAATTGGAATGAATGGTAAAAGGAAATTTAAAATAAATTCTTTTAACACAGTCTTATACATTGAGTCAGTATTAGATATTCCTTTCAAAGGAAGAGAATCCAATGAGATGGAACTTCTGGAAACAGAAATTTCTAAAGCATCATTTGGCACTCAGATAAGTGAATCTGAGAAAACAAATATGTTGGACTTAATTAAAGCATTTCCAATGGCTTTTGCACATGGAACCATGTAAAAGATCATGAGATGAAAATTAGTTTAACCTGTGATATGGATAATATTCCTGCTAGTCTTAAAAAGAAACCATACCCTGCTTCACCAATGAAGAGGAAAGACATATTAATGGAAGAAAATGCTTCAATTCACACCTCATACCTTGCTGCTCAATTCCAAGATGCAATTAACTTACAAAACATGATAGACTGGCCAGCGCAGTCCCCAGATCTCAATCCGATTGAGAATGTATGGCAAGAAATCAAAGATTCTGTTTCTCAACTTTATCAACCAAGAAAAATCCCTCAGATGCACAAGGCCATTCACAAATGGCTTGGGATGACCTTCCGAGCAACATACTAGACATCTTAGTTGCATCCATGCCTGCTAGGATGCAGGCTGTAGTTGATGCTGAGGGTGGCTCCACCCACTGGTAATGTGACTTATATATATTTTTCTCAATCATTTTTCAATAATTTTTTTTGACGAAATGTCTTATCATACTCTCTAGTTATAATGCTGAAAGGCACAGTCTTGTCACCTTGCTCGTTCTCAAATTTCGAATTTACAAAATTTCAAATTTGGGGTTTTTTTTATAAAAATGTTATCCAATTAAAAAATAAATGTTATGGCTGTTTTCTACATGGTGGTTAGAGTCGGAAAGATATTAGGACCATGTATGTAGCATGGATAATCGCTGAGTTATGAGAAAAAAAAAACAGGTGGAAATTTTTGTCCGGCCACTGTACATGTCTAAGTACATAACAGATTCAAATTCAAGCAAACTTAGTGCACAGATCTGGGTTCCTATCAACACTTGTGAAGGATGAGCAAATTCGACAAATCAAATCAATCCGGTAGAAGTGACCTTTTTTCCCAACTTGACATTAACTAGATCTATATATATATATGTTAAAAAATATATAGCACCACTTGTAGTACTTCAATCCCACCATAATAATTACAATTGGAATATAATTAAGGCAAGTAAAGCGTGGAAGGGGGCTGACCATTAAAGGATTGTTTTTCCACTTTGAATACTGGATGAACACATGATATGAGTATTGGTTGTGTTGAACAACTTATACTATCACAGTTCAACCCCACTTGTTTTATCAAGCAGGCTGCCTAAAGCCAGATTACCTCAAGATAATGTGGCAAATAGGATGCAGTGAGTGGGTTGAATGCATCAGCCTACTGTATTAAAATAGAGAGAGGATACATGGCAGATTAAAAAAACGTAAAGAGCACAACCAACACTTTTTACCAACCACAAAATCTTATCGTCTAACAAATATGAGGATTTGTGTCTGATGATATAGATGATGATATAGAACGCAAGACCATTCTCTCTCCCTTTTTGCACACATGTGATGAAAAAGGATGTCATTGTAAACGGAGACCCACTCAGGATAGTTTTCAAACAGCTGAGCACGTATTGGCAAACTCGTGAATCAAAGAAATTTCATCAAAAATAAAATCCTTTTGCCCTCCCTGCCAGTGTCATTGTAACCTGTAATTGCTGCAACCCATATAACACCAACACCTTGCCCTTTAATGAAAGAATAAAGGCATTGTGCCCTTCAAGCCAAGCATGAACACCATCTATATTTTTCTTCTGTTACGCACCCATACATGTACCCAGGATGAAAATTCAGTCGCACATTTGGTGAAATATGTTTGAGCGATGTATTTGACAATATTGCATATACATATTGCATATACATATTGCGTATATATGTTGCATATATGTATTGCATAGTGAACCAAACTAATCTATTCAACTTTATTCAATGGGATATAATACAAAGTAGAGACACAAAGGAAATCGTAGATGGATCGTATTTTAAAGCTCGCTCTCATCATTTTATCTTCACTCTGACATACAGAGTGTAACAAAAGCTGTCAAATATATATGTCTATTTTATATTGGTCTTTTATATGTCATATGTAACCTATACTTCCTTGCTGCCAAAAATTGTTCATCAAAAATAAAATAAAACAACAAAAAACGAAAGAGTTTTTCTTATACTTTTAGTCTTAATAAACCCATCTCCTTGTGAAAGGCATATACTAATAACGAATCCAAATATATCTCTGTGTAATACGGTACAGAGGGTAGCCACACTGTCCAAGTTTCTCTAGGGTGATAATTTGGGTCGATTGTGTACAAAATCTATCGATCTAATCCAGCCTCATATCACTACCAACACCATTCGTTAAGCCACAAGGCATAACAAATGCGTAACAGTAGTGCAACGGTTGCATAATAAATACATGACAATCTTTATGTCCCCTAGTAATCTATAATAATTGTTATGTATTTGTTACACAACCGTTACGCCGTGTGGCGTAACAAACAAATTTGGTAGTGTGTTGCACAACTGTTGCTTAATTGTTGCGCTCCATGGCGAAACGAAAATGTGTCGTAGTATATATATATATATATATATTCTATGCGCTCCCTCTTGAATATGGAATTGAAATGAAAAGGCGAGTGACAATGTAAGATATTGAGAAGTAATGTGATAAATGATGAGAGGAATAAGCATGATATAAACGAGTACACGAAAAGGAGGAGGGAGAACGTTCCTAGAGTAATATTTTGGCATTGGTATTATTTTAAAAGCGTAGAGTGAGATATAAAAAGCGTTGCAATGTGAAGTAGGCTCTGTACGTCTCTGAGGAAAAGGCAAAAAATAGTTGAAACAGGAACCGAATCAATAGTGTTTGCAAGGTTTTGTATCAAAGACAGAAATCGGTAGAAAAAACATTGTTGCGGTAAAACAAGGCATGGACAGAAGTATCACCGTAGCCAACTGAAGGCAAAATGCTGAATTTTTCTCAATTCCTCAACTTTTAACCATGACAACATAAGATTAGAAAGACATCATAAGGAATACCAACATGACTAAAACGAAGCCTCTAAACAATTGAAAACTGTTATGATAAAAAAACAATGTACATACAAGGAAGAAGAGGAACATCAAAGGGCCCAAATTTCGCTGATGTGTATAAATTTCAGGAAATCTATCCTGTTCTTCACACCACACGCAAACAAATGAGGCTTCATAAAAATCATCACCCTGAGGATTACCTCAAGTCTTGAAATCCCATTTAAAATCATGCTTTAAAACAGGTATTCACATTACCGTGCTCATCCGTTTTTCACCGAGTGATTCATAAAACCGCAACATCAATCCTCATTTCCCCAGTGTTACCTCACTCCGTTTATATCTGTGTCACCTTGCCTTTTAGTCACTATTTTTTTATCAAAAGGAAGAAGACACTATTCAAACATATAGCCAAGTGATATTGGCTGCTCAGTTCTTCCTTTCAGGTGCTGAATGGAATATCTTGTCAAATAGATGGTGGAAACGCCAAAAGGTAGTTGCGGAGAGGGTGGTAGACCACTTCAAATGTGCCAAGAGGATAGCCAGGAGGTGGGATTGCAAATTTTGAAGTAGGGTTCGTTAGAAGAGGTGAGATGACAAACGGGACATGATGAAAGTTTTTGCACTGGGTGAAATGACATGGTATGCAAGAAATACAAAAGCTAAAAAGGATTGATTGCTAATTCAATTTCGTAGTGTAGCCCTTGGGTTGATGAATTTTGGCAGTATCCAGCCAAACAACCAAATCTTCCAGTATTGATAATGTATTTGAATAACGAAGAGAGAATAGCTGGAGAAGACAAAAACTCTTTCACATTTCTCGTAACGTTTAGGTTGATCATCCCTCTTCCCAGTATTTTCCTATTCGTCTCATATTGATAGCATAGCGACAAGTAATGTTCCGCCATTGTAGTTGAATCATTGTGTTCACATTTCACTGACTCGTATGCACCTATCGTTACAGTTACTGAAATGTCGGAAGGTGGATGAGGGACGTCTTTTGTAGCATTAAAAGCAGCAGATTCTCGGGGGTGGCAAACGATCTGGGGAGATGGGTAGATAGATCCTGAAATTTCGGTAAGAGATTCGATATGTTTGTTTAAAAAAGACGCTGATGGGACGAATGAGGGTGTCGTCAATTGTGGTGAGACATGAAGGAGTAGGGAGGTGGGACACATGAGCCAGGAAGAAATCTGCCACGTTTACTGCTTGGGACACCCTGACCCCATACCTCCAATTAAGGATGGAGGCTAGGTGAAGGTGGATATCGATTGCCTTCGGAGAGTGGGTTTATGGGAAGGTGAGTGCGTGGAGAAAGAGAGAGTGACCGGCATGATTGATTGACAACAAGAATGATGAAAGAGTTAAGTTTAGGGATTAGAAGATTGTCTGTCAATTCTGCTTTATATCAGGAGCAGTGAGTTGTAACAACATGGCGACAATTTGGCATGGCTCACGGTTGATTAAAGATTCCAGAAGTTCAGTGTAGGTTCTAATATCGCTCTTATTTTCATATGTATCTTCCATAGAGTGATGAGAGGCCACTTGTCAGTTCTAGGAACTATTAGGCCTAGACTCAAGTGGGGAAAAATCAGATTCACGTTGATCAGTCTCTCATTCAAAAGGTATTGTAAGAACATCCACAGCCGTTTCAGCAAATATTCAGTAGCTATATGCATTTTACTGGTGCCATTTGTTACTTGATTGCAATATTCATTAGCCGTATGCAAATTCTTTAACTAAACGCGCGTTAAAAAATATTCATCAATCGTGTAACTCATTCAATAACTACTAGGGCATCCATTTCATACTTCGACTCATACACACACATCCTCAATAACATGGCACAAAGATTTATGCACATTATAGGAGAACTACAATCTATTTAAGAAGAAGAAATAATATTTAGAGATCTTTAACAGTCAATGAAATCAAGTAATAAAGCCCATAAGAAATTATTTATTAATTGCTATTGCATTGATGGACATCACCAGCTTATAAAAGACTACTGTAATACAAATAGTACCTACAACTCAGCCATGTTTCACCTCCATTTTTGCATAGGGAAAACTCTATTTCTTTAAATTTCTAATAATCTATAGCTACATAATGTGTATATTGGACACGGAGGACTATAAGTCAAATGTGAAGCACTTGGGTTGCTTGCTAATGCTTATCCATGACAAAGCAAGTTGTTCTTCTTGGGGGTGTCAATTAGGAGACCTTTTTTTCCTAGATTCAGTCAGCATAAATGAGTTATTATTGAACTATTATAGATGAGAAGGTGTGGCTGAAGTGTTTAATGCAAATATATGTAGTAATTGAATGAATAGTTGCCAGAAAGTCATCTAGAAAAAGAAGGAAAAGTACAACAGAAAGAGAAGGAAAAAAAGGAACTAAGAAGAAAAGAAAAACAACAGCAAGTAACTACAAGATTTAACAAGGAAAATAAGGAATTTAACAAGAACAACTTTTGGACGTAAGGATTTTATTTCAACTAGTAAGTAAGTTTTTATGTCTCTTCAATAACAAAACAAAACAAAACAATTGAACTGCTCTTATAACAACATGTATATAGATTTATTTCTGAAATTTTATTTTGTTATAACACAATAATAATATTGATAGAAAGAAATTTATCAAAGCAACAAAAAATGATAATTGTAAATTGTAAAGTAATGTAAGTAATACGGACTACAGAGTGAGAAACAAAAGCCTTTAAATAGGCAAATGAGGCCCTCTAAGACATTACTAAGTGTATAAAAGAAAGAAACAATTTAAATGAAGTGTTAGAAAGAAGTAAGGGTTGCTATGTAACTATTTACAAAAACATTATAAAAGAACCCAATGTATCTATCCCTTTAAACCCTGTAAAATTTAATGGTTTAACTAGGATACTGATTTAGTAAACAACAGAAAAAAATGTAACTATAGTAATTACTAAACATGTTACATTTTGCTGTATTGTAAAAAGTTCAATTTTCAGTGAAACAAGGAAATTATACTATTTTTGATGTAAAATTTTTTATACTTAGTTAATATAGTTTAAAAAAATATTGAGTAAGTAAATTAACCAGTTGTACTAATATAATAATTATTGAAATTTAAACAAGTAAGTATTTTAATAAAAGTTTTTTTTAAACTAATCAAATCAAGTATTTTAATTTTTTTAATTAATTAATTTATGGATTTATTGACCCCATTGTGAGTACAAAGAGTGCTCAATAAATTTGTAAAGTACTTTTATTTTTATAATTTAATCTATATAATTAAATAATTAGTTAATTACATTATAAGTTTACATTACTACTTGTAATATTATGTAATTAATTAATTAATAATTTATAATCATTAAGTACATAAAAATATAATAACCTTTTTATAGAATATATTATTTTATTTAAATGTATATAAAGTATATATAATAATAAAATTAATATAACAATTTATTTAAAAAATATTGGTATATAATTTTATTTTATTATAATATTTAATAGGGGGTCTCAAACATTATCAAATACGCCACATAAACATGCCACAAAAAAGGTACCGAACCCACCATCAAAAAATGAAATACACCTGCCCTGGACAGGTGTTTTTCAACAGCGTATTTGTCCCCAAACATGTCTTCTTTTGGGTCAAAAAAGTCATCAAAACACTTCCCTTTATCATCATGATAAGTCAGAACTAGGTACAAAGACACCAACACCTAGATTTTTTTTCAACTAATCATTGAGGGCTTATTCATATGAGCAAGGTATATGACTTACCAGAACTTAATCAATCCCATAATCATACACTTACTCTTAATTTTTAACACTGTTCAATAACATAACATGCCACTTTCAGTCCGCCAAGAACTTGAGATCAATGCTGCAGCTTCTCATTTTGAGGGCCTAGCTTAACTGATTTAAATTTTTTTTTGTGTAATAACTTTTGCCAATGAAATTCCCCAGTTTCTCAGTTTCATTTGTTTTGGTTCAGCTCCCAGACTTGAAATTGCATAAAACTTACAAATGCATAACATTTCTAAGATTCAGTCTCACTAAGATATTTCATATTCTCTTCATCTCTAACTTCCATCATACATTGTTGGTTCTGATACTTCTCACTTCACAGCACTCAAAGTAAGTCACTTTCTCATTTTTTTAAATTTAATTGCTAGTTAAAATGTCTTTTTTCTTGTCTCTTTTTGTTGTTTATTTTTTATCATATTTTATGTTTGATTGTTGATTTAACTGTTCTAATTTCCTTTTCACTCCCCATTTTTTCCATTTTTTCTGTTTCTCTATCATTTTTATTCTTTATTTATTGACTTTTTGGTGTTTTTTGGTCATTTTTAGGCATTTTCACTTTTTTGGCCTTTTTCTTTGCTAAATTGCTTTGGAACCATTTGGAAATGATTCTGAAATGTTTTAACAGAAATTTACACCTACTTTGAGGTGTTTTTGGCCTGTTTTTGGTATTTTATTTGGTTAAAACCTTCCAGAAACATTTTCCAAGCATTTCTCAGTGAATTCTAGGTGTTTTTTTTGGCTATTTCAGGTCTATTATTTCCCCAAATCAATTCAGAAATGGTTGGAATTCTTTTTGAACCATTTGGAATCATTGAAAAAGCATTTTAAAGTGTTTTTAAGTCATTTTAGCACATTTTGGGACGATTTCTGAACCTTTTTTTTGGCACTTTTTTCAACTTTTCTTGAAACTTTTTGGCACGTTTCTGGAAATTTTTAGGGAGGTTTTAGGGTACTTTAAGGACACTATTTTGGAAATTTTTGGAACACTTTTTGGGCACTTTTGGGACACTTTTTTTTGGCAACATTTGGGGCTCTTTTGTTGAACTTTTGGGACTCTTTATTGGCAATTTTTAGGACTATTTCTTTCAGGTAGTTTGAGGAGAGCTTTTTAGGTAAGTTCCATCCAATTTGAAGACAAATAAAGAACCACCTGGCTTATAATCCTGTGAAGAATTTACTCACTTTGGATGTTCTTTTCAAATCAATAGGGAGCTAGTCATTAGGATTGATAAGGTATGAGAAAAAGGTGAGGTAAAAAAAGAAACATTAAATAGAAAGAAAAAGTATGGGCTGTAATATAGGTTGTCAGCTTTTATTTTTATTTCACAAATTAAAATTTTAAAAGTCATATATGATACTCTATTTACCTTAATTAACGAGCTATCCAGCATGTGTCATATAATGGTAATCATGAGGAAATTTGTTTTTCTTATGAGGTTCATGTATACATTTGTGTTTGATTTCATTGAATTTGGTCACAGACTATTTCCACTCACATTTTTACTTGAATTGTCATTAATTTAGGTTTGTAAATTATTTTATAAAACTTTTTTACATGCTAATTTATGCAATGAACATAAATTTTGGCAATCTATGCCCCTACTTCAATAAAAACAGGAGAGGGTATTTCCATTTTTTGTCATAAATTTTTTTATGACTTAGAAAAAAAATGGTGATCCCCTCCCCCTTTTATGGTAAATAGCAAGGGAGGCTATTGCCAAAAAATTTTTTTCCACATAAATCATTTTTAATTCATTGGCTTGTAACTGAATTTCGGTGTTTTCCAATTGAAATTGATTATTTTTAAATTTTTCATCATTCTCTCTTTGAATCCTAACATTTTCCCTCTTCAAATCTAAACAATCTTTATCAATTTCTAAAAATTATTCTTCCTTTGATTGTGAATTAAACTACTTCATTTACTCAAAAATTAGTTGACATTCTGCAGTTTTTTTCATGAGACTCTAACTTCATGATTTTAATTTGTGCTTGTTCTTTTTCTGCAACAAGATTAACTTTTAAGAGTAAGAGAAATAAATTAAGAAAAATTCTTTAGTCAAAAAAAAAAATTTAACCTTGTTTGCATTTATTAAAAATCTCCCCATAAGCAGAAAAAACAGCCTTTGAGGGTTGATGTCAGCCAGGCTATCTCAGGAGCCCAGTAAATTGTTATAATAATTTATTTGAATCATATAAGGGAATAAAATTAT
Organism: Hemileia vastatrix; assembly: GCA_030280995.1. Taxonomy (NCBI): domain Eukaryota; kingdom Fungi; phylum Basidiomycota; class Pucciniomycetes; order Pucciniales; family Zaghouaniaceae; genus Hemileia; species Hemileia vastatrix. Next base: position 16,018,493 of record JASXTE010000013.1, read on the forward strand.
GTATTTTATGTATTTAAAATACAATATTTTATTGAATAATAAATATATATAAATATTTTATAAATAAGTAAAATAATTATTATATTAATTTTATTAATAAGTAAATTATTTATAACATAAAAATATATTATATTCTATAAAATAATGATACATTTTAATGTATTTAATATTTATAAATTAATAAATAATTATTTATAAAAATATATTAAAAGTGTAATGATAAAATTAACTTATAATGTAAATAAAAATTAATTAATAAAATTTATATATTAAATAAAAACTTGTCATATATTTTTATTCATAAATATTGGGTGCTTTTTGGATCCTTAATTGTGTCAGTAAAATTATTAAATAAATAAAAATACTTCTTTAATAAAATGGTATTAAAATTCTCACTTTAAATTACTAATATCATTAAGTTAATTATTTGTTTCAATTAAACTAGTTAAAACAATTAATTAATTTTGCTTTATACTTCAATAAATTGATTACATAAATTTTGGTGTGAAAATAAGTTTATTTGTTTTAATTAAACCCTTTACATCTTTCTTTAATAAATGTTTGGGATTTCTTTTCTCAAATTTCTTATGTTTCATACTCACTTAGTTACTCATTATATTAATTAATTGTTTTTGGGAATTTATGGTGGGAAAAATATTTACTTACTCATGGGTTTAGTTTATTGTTTCATATTTTTCTCTTAATCTCTATGTTTTAAGTATTCTTTTGTTTTCTTGTTTTACACTATTATTCTATTGTATATACAGAATTATGGCGCTTCAGAGGTCCCCTTGCCTATAAAAAGGCCTTGGTTTTCCCCTTTAGCTGCCATCACTTACATTACATTATTATACAAAATTAAATTACTTTTATTATTATATTTTTTGTGACACTATAAGTTCTATAAAAATATTATATAAATACAATAAAGGTTTCTTTAAGTCTATTATTAATTATAGTTGATATTTAAGCAGAATAAAAAATACTTACTTGATTATAATTTCCTATTAAACCATTGTCTTGAGTCGTGCCTATATTCCCAATCATTGTTGTTGCACTTTTCTTTTAAATAATACTTTTTATATTTCTTTTCTCCTTATTCCTCTCTTTCTTCTTCTTCTCCTTCTTCTAGACAACCGTCCAACAACTGGAAATCTTTCCAAACAACAACAATGATTTTTGACAATCAACTCAACACACGGACCACCTAGTGCAAAAAAATTCAAACCTTGCCGCAACCATGTTTTGAACTTGGGTTCAACTTTTTAGGTTTATATAATATTAATTTATATATATTTTGAGTTCATTTCTTGATCACTATAGTAAGTAAATCTTTGCACCTATAAACTATATTATTAAACATTTATTGCAATAACAGTGCCTTGGCTATTTTTCTGAGTCACTGAGTGTAAGTGATCTATAAATTTCTTAGAATAATTTTTTTTCCTAGTTGACCATAATAGAGTTATTCTCTTAGTCCTAGAAGATCATTATTTTCTTAAAGAAATATTAAATTAATTTTTTATTAAAATTTTGATATTATTGGTTAACCATAATAGTACTCAGTGATTAGTCCCAATATTACCAATATATTTTTGGTTGATATCTTAAACCTTTTTTGGCTGGTCCCAAAATAATTATTGTTTATTTTTTAATAATATAATTTGTAAATACATATTTTTTGTATTACATTATTGTTGATTAAATTATAAAATGAATAAAATAAATAAAATTTATATTTAAATTTTTAAAATAATTTGAAACTTTTATTTTATTTTGAAAAATATTAATTTAAATCATTGATTATATCCAATTAATTTTTTTTCACATTTTTTATGCCCAGTAGCTAAACAAGCAGCATAGATAATCTTCATATTGATGAAATTGATGTGGATGTTGATAATGAATCTGTAGGTTCTTCAAAATTGACTTACAAAAATTCTTCAGCTGACAAAAAAACCTTCAAATTCTTCAGGACATAGAAATTTCAGGAGGAGTGGAAAGCACCCCTCCCGCAATAACTCTGAAAGAAGTAAAGCCTCAAATCAGTCAGGAAAATCCTCTAAACGGTATAAAAATAAAAAATATCCCTCTGGAGCAGAGAGTAAACAACCTGTCCAGTCATATAAAAAAGCTGAAAGCAGAAAACATGAGATACAAGGCAAAAGTAGACAACATCTGGGAACAGATGAAGGAATTTTTAAGTCACAAACAGCCTCAGCCCCATCATGCACCCAGCTCTTTCCCTTAAAATCAAACCACTCCGCAAGTGGAACAATGGAAATGGGACTACTTGATGAGACATTACCAGCAGAATGTACAGCCACCAGCAGCTCAACACCCTGGCCCATCCAGGAAACAAAATTACCATTAACCTCCTCAGGCCCCTCCTTATCAGGGAGGCAGAAGAAAGAAGGCACAGGGGAAATTTCCTCCCTTGCCATGGTAAGTAATCTGTTTGATAAACATGTTGTTATGTATAGTAATAAATCTTCCTCCACAGGTAATCTTGTTGAAAATTGTGAAAGAACTGTTAAACCTATTAAGAGAAAAATTCCTGTAATGAGTAGCCCTAATGATGTAATTAGTAAATTGTCATTTGATGAGCCTTTACATTTAACTTCAACTTCTTTAATTAATCCTTCTCTTGAAATTAAAAATGATTCTGTTTCCCATGAAGTCTATGCCTTTCTTGAGAAAACTTCTGAGGAAATATTGAAAAATTCCCTTGATTTTAATGTTGTAAAACACAAAATTTTGAGAGATGTATTAGTGCATGAAAGTGACAGATTAAATAATTTGCATTTACATTGTAAAGTGAGTTCTTCTGTACAAGATATAGCTTATTTTAGAATAAAAGAAACCTTGAATATTTTTCTTAGTCAACAAAAACAAATAAGAAGTGATCATAGAGATATCTCAGATAAAAATATTCATCTGTATAAAACCCCTTATTGATGAGAATTCTTCCTTAAAGAGTGAAAATAAGTCTCTACACAATGAGTTTAAAAAGCTGAAAATTGATTTCCAGGCTCTGAGTAACAAATACTCAGTTTATGAAGACAGAAATGTTTTTCCTTCCAAAAATCAATGACCAAATGTCTGGAATTCCATGGATAAAAATTATTTGTCTGACCTACAGGAAAAATTCTCAGCCTTACCTGTAAATCATTATGGTTTAGATAAAAATGCTGCCCATAAGCTGAATAAAAATAAAGGAAAAGAGCCTGAACAAAGCAGATCCTTTCTTCCTCCTATTTCAGCCATTAAACAACCTGAAAATGAGTCTTTTAAATCTTTTGCAACTAGCAAAAAATATTGTAATGGCCATGAACCAGCTGTTTCTGTAAATAATGAAATTTCTGAAAACCTGTCGAAACTTCAAGAATTATTAATCTTAAATAATTCTAATAAAAAAATGGACCATCCTGGAAGCCAGAAAAATTGGCCTAAACTGGATCAGTATCCCACCTTTGATGGTGACTCTTCATCTGATTGGCAGCACTTTATCCAAAGAATTGATAATCTAAAACATTCCTATAAATTGCCAGATGAAGAGATGGTTTCTAAATTAATTTCTTTATTTTTGAATTTAGCCTTAATGTGGTATGAATCTGTCTTATTAGACAATCAACAATATATTTGGAAAGAGTGGAAAACATTGATTGAAAATCAATTTGGCGGTTCAAAATTCAGACTTGCTTAACAGAGATTATATCAGACTGCTAAATATGCATCCTCCTCTCCTGAAAAAACTATTGTTTTCCTCATGAAAATAACAAAAATTCTTAGAGAAATGGATCCAAAAATGGATTATGATATTTGGAGAGACTAAATTCTTTATAAATTGCCAAATTCTCTCAGAGATTTGATTTTGGCAAGGACTGAGTATGTGAGAGAAAATACTTCCTTTATTAATATCTGTAATAATGTTCTACTTAATCATAAATATGAACCAAGGAATTATCCTTTAAAATCTTATCATGACCAGAAGAGGCCTTCAACAACACTTCCAGACAGAGCTGGTAAACCCTCTGCCCCAGTTGGACCAAAGATATATACAACAAAAACTTGTTTTGAATGTAAAAAACCATGGCAGAAAGGACATGTTTGTGACAAGTAAATTCATCTTGTTGAACAAACTGAAGAATCTGAAAATACTCAAGCTAATCTTGATGATTCCTCAAGTGACTGTAATATTAATATCTCTTATGACCATGATTCTTCTCAAGAAGTTCTAGTCTTAGAAAAAGATATCCAATATTTAGATAATTGGTCTGAAAATTGTGATGTTGATTTATCTTCTGTAGAAAATGCTGAAATAATTAAAAATATTACTGACAGTTCAATTTTAATATCACCTTTGAGAGCACCAGTTATCATAAATGGCAAAAATGTTGAGTAGATTCTTGACTCTGGTGCTGGAGGAAGTGTAGTGTCTGAAAAAGAACTAGCTTCAGTGGATAAAGATTATCAAAGCAAATTGTTGCCTATAACATCTGATAAATGGAAAGGTTATGGTTATGTTTTATGTCTTATTGGAAAATACAAGACTACTGTGTTTTTTAAATATAATGGTGGTTTTGTCAGAGCTATTTGAGAATTCGTTGTGATGAAAAATGATAACTTAAGCAATTGGTTTATTATCAGAAATGACATTTTAACCATGTATGGCATTAAATTAGATCCTTTAAACAATTGTTTTACCTTGGACATGAATGGGAAAAGAAAATTTAAAATTTATTCCTCTAAAAAGCATTCTGCACCCTTATTAAAATCTTGTAATTCATTGATCCAATGTAAAGGTATACAAACAGAAGAAATGGATGTATTATTGTCTGAAATAGACAAAGCTTCATTTGGTGATCAATTAACTAATGATCAAAAAGAATCAATATTTGCCTTGATTACATCTTTCCCTATGGCTTTTGCTCATGGTTCCCTTGTGTTAGAATTGGTTAAAGATGAAATGAAAATTTTTTTATCCTGTAATCTAAATGAAATACCTCCTAGCCTTAAGAAAAAGCCTTATCCTGCCTCTCCCACAAAGAGAAAAGATATTGTGGATAATATCTCAACTTTATTAAGTATGAATGTTATTGAAAAAGTGGATTTTACACCTAAATATTGTGTCATCTCTCCAGTTTTGATCTCCTATTAGAAAGATAAAGCTAGGCTATGTGGAGATTATAGAGCTTTAAATACCTATACTGTAGATGATATTTACCCTTTTCCCAGAATTAGCTCTGTACATGCTACCTTGCAAGGTGCAAAATTCATAAGCTGTCTGGATGGTAATAAAGGTTATCATCAAATACCTGTTGAAAAAACCTCCCAAAATTTTTTGCTAATTGCAACTCATATGGGAATTTAAAAATATGTTAGGATGCCCTTTGGCCCTATAAATGCCCCTTCAGTATTCCAAAAAGTAAGGGATAACACATTTCATTAGGAGATAATTGAAGGATGGTTAATGGTTTATATTGATGATATCATAGGTTTTTCTAAATCTTTTGATATAAATATCCAACACTTAGGAGGAGTCTTCCAGAAAATGGATGAAATTAATATGAATCTATCCTTGAAAAAGTGTAAATTTTGTTTTCAATCCCTGAAAGTCCTAGGTCATGTAGTTTCTGGCTTACAAATTTGTGTAGACCAAGGTTAAGTTGCTGATATCCAGAATGTAAAAGCACCAACTTCTGTAAGAGAAATACAAAGTTTTTTGGGAATGTGTGGCTACCATACACAATACATTAAAAATTATCAAGTTATAGCCCTGCCACTTACAAAATTGACTAGAAAGTATGTGGCTTATATATGGAATATGGATACTCAAAAATATTTTGATACATTAAAGAAATGTTTAATGTCAGCTCCAATCCTTGCCCTTCCAGATTTTAATAAGCCTTTTTTCCTCTATGCAGATGCAAATTTTATTGGAATTTGAGCTTTTCAACACCAAAAACAAATTATCAATGATAAAATTTCAGAAGTAATAATTTGTTATATTTCAAGAACCTTGAGAAATAGTGAATTGAAGTATGGTGCCACTCAATTAGAGTGCTTAGCAGTTTTATGGTCTATAGAAAAGCTTCATTACTATCTAGATGATCAAAAGTTTGAATTAGTTACCAATTGAAGTGCTGTGAAATCCCTCTTGAACTTTAAAACACCAAATAGACATATGTTTAGGTGGCAACTTGCTGTTCAAGAATACAGAGTTAGAATGACTATTATTCACAGAGCTGGAATTTTCATTCAAATGTAGATATGTTGTCTATATTACCTCTTCCAAATGATGTATCCAATCCAGGTTATGTACCCAAAGATGATACAGTACATATACATGGTATATATATTGTTGATATGGAGGAGGAACTATTGCAATTAATTCTGGATTCATATGATAATGATTGTGATTTAAATAAATTAGTTACAATCTTGAATGATCCAAAGAATGCTTGTATTTAAGAATTTATAAAAAATCTTCCTCCAAAGTACCAAAATCCTTTGAGTAAGGGAAATTTTTCCACTGAAGATGGTTATATTTAATACAGGAGAAAACTTACAAATTTCATTGTTATTCCTCCTTCCATGAAAGAAAACATCTTAAAAATTTGTTGTGATGACATATTAGAAGAACATTTTGATCTTGAGAAAACCATAATCAGAATTAAAAACAATTCTTGGTGGGCTAATATGTCTGAGGACACTAAATTAATTCTTGAATCTTGTGATTCTTTTCAAAAATCTATAAGATTAACAGGTAAAAGAGCAGGATTTTTGCAACATATTGAATCACCAGATGCTCCTTGGAAAATCATTAACAAGGATTTTGTCACTGGTCTTCCTGTAGCAGGAAAAGACAATTATAACTCTTGTTGGGTAATAGTGGATAGATTCATTAAATGTACAAATTTATTCCCACCCACAAAGATGTATCCACAAAAGAATTAGCTTTCTAATGGTAGTCATACATGATTAATATTGTTGGATTTCCAAAAGCCATTATCTTTGACAGAGACCCTTAGTAATTATATTTGATATTTAAGCAGAATAAAAAATACTTACTTGATTATAATTTCCTATTAAACCATTTTCTTGAGTCGTGTCTATATTTCCAATCATTGTTGTTGCACTTTTCTTTTAAATAATAATTTTTATATTTCTTTTCTTTTAACTTTTCTCTTGTTACTCCCTTATTTTTTCCTTTTCTCCTTAGTCCTCCCTTTCTTCATCTTCATCTTCTCCTTCTTCTCGACAACTGGCCAACAGTTGACATTGGGCCTTTGTCCAAAGAGTTCATCCATTTGATCATAAAGAGGACACATAGAGTTGAGTTTTCTGAAACAGATGTGATTCCATGCTTTTCATCATCTTCAGTAATTCCAAACTCAGTTGAAGAAGAAGCCATCTTTTCTTTCTTGTATTTTGTTTGATAGTTTTTGAATCTTTCCCACATTTACTTTGTTGTCAAATACATTCACCTTTAGTTTTTTATTTAAACTCCGCTGCCATTTTATTAAAGCCATTCCATTTTGATGTGAGTGGATGACCAATTTGAGTAGACTTTGCATAGCTAAAACAGGCATCAAAATTAGATTTAATTTTCAGCCAGTTTCAGCCAGTAATTTCAGTCAGTTAATTACAATCTGTAGGTCAGACAGTTTCATTTGAGTAAATGTTTGAGAAGTAAATTTGGGCAAGGAATGATAAATTAACACTAAACAAAGAAATTAATAAAAAAAGAAAATTTTGTTGAAGAAAAAGAGAAACTAAAAAAGATTTTAGATATTTTTTATGCCTTGTATAAAAATAAGAAGTTGTGAGTATAGAAATTCGAGCAGGAAAACTTTCTAAAAAGCAGAAAAGATGTAATAGACTTACTGTGGTGTGAAAGAGAAAGATTTGATTTGGAAATGAAATGGGGGAGAAGAGTTGTGACATGGAGTATATGAGTGAGGATGGAAGGAAGGTGATTTGAAGCTGATTGGGCGGATGTGGATACTTGTGGGCTGAATTGTGGTTAAGAAAATTGTACCAAAGTAGGATGTATTTGACCCCATGTTTGAGACCCCAAGTACTAAATCAGCCATGTTTCACAGCGTGTTTGTGTGGCATTTTTTAAAATGAAACACACTAGGCATCTTTTTTAATGTTTGAGACCCCCTAATTTGTATATATTTAAATCCAATTTTTCTCTTATTGTAATTTAACATAAGATCTTACTTGAATCTCAATATAGCCTGGCCAACACTCCCTAACTCTAAAAAACACTAAAAAAATGCTAAGATTTTTTCTTTTTATACTTTTTCAAAAGAGTAGAGAGTTTAGGAATTTCTTTTCCAGGTATCCAAGTATCATTCTCAGATGATTTATTTTTATATCTCAATAAATATTAAGTACCTTTTTCAGAGGTAATAATTCTATCATTGAAAATTTTATCAATTTGTGCAGTTCCTGTGATTTCCTGAGGATTTTTCTTAGGTCTACCTTTTCTTTTAGGAAATAAGTCATTGTTGAAAGTATAAGGTTTAAGTAGGGAGATGGAGAAAACAGGATGTTTTCTATCATAAGGAGAATACAATACTACTTCTACTGCATTATCACCAACCATTCTTTGAACAACAAATGGTCCCACAAAAGGATCTTTTAGTTTTTTATTTCCCTGTAAATTGAATTGGAATGTATATATCAGTACTTCATCACCCTTTTTGAATGTGTATTCCTTATGATATTTATCCAATCTTTTCTTTTAATATTTAAATTCCTTGTCAATACAGCTTTGAGCATGTTTTCTGCATAGTTTTTGCATTTTTATAAAAGATTTAACACCAGGATGAAGTTCCAACTTTGGTAACTTATTATTGAGAATTTGAGTGGGAGTATTTGGGACATAAACTAGCCAGAGTTCAAAAGTTTTTTTTCAGTGACAGAATTTACAGTTCTATTATAAGCAAATTGAAGGCCTGGTGATAGAGCGACCCAGTCATGTGTAAATCTGTAATTATCTTTATATTCAAATCCAAAGGCGCAATACCTTTTAATCATATTTTCTAGAGTTCGAATCATTCTTTCAGCTAAACCATCAGTTTGAGAATGGTGAGCAGTAGATAATTTTAACTCACAGCCACATATATCCATTAAAAACATCCAAAATTCAGATGTAAATTTTGGGTCTCTGTCAGAGATAATGGATTTTGGGAAACCAATAATGTTAAACATTTATGACCACCATAAGAAAGCTATATCTTTGGTGGAAAAATCTTTTTGGGTGAAGTAAAGTTTCACATTTTGGTGAATCTCTCCACTATTACCCAACAAGAATTATAACTGTCTTTCCTGATACAGGAAGACCAGTGAAAAAATACATATTACTTATTTCCCATGGACCATCAGGTGCTTAAATATGTTGCGTTAATCCTGCCCTTTTTCTTGCAAATCTTTTAGATTTTTAGCAAGAATAACAAGATTCAACATATAACTTTGTGTCTTCAGACATATTAGCCCACCATGCAGTATTTTTTATTCTTACCATGTTTTTTCTAGATCAAAATGACCTTCCAATATATCATAATGGCAAAGTTTTAAGATAGTTTCTATCATGGAAGGAGTAATTACAATAACATTAGTAAGTTTTTTCCTGTAATAAATATAACCATCATCAAGTTAAAAATTTCCTTTATTAAAAGCATTCTGATACTTTGGGGGGAGAGTTTTTATTAATTCTTGAATTGAAGCATTATTTGGATCATTTAAGATTGTGACTGATTTATTTAAATTGGGATCTTTTTCATATGAATCCAGAGTTAATTTCAATAACTAATCTTTCACATCAACTATATGTATACCATGTATATTAATTGTATCATCTTCAGGTACATAATCTGGGTTGGAGTCATCATTTGGCAGAGGTAATCTAGACAGCATATCTACATTGGAATGAAAATTACCAGCACTGTGAATAATTGTCACTCTACCCCTGTTTTCTTGGACAGCTAGTTGCCACATAAACATATGTCTGTTTGGTGTTTTTAGGTTTAATAGAGATTTAACTGCACTAAAATCAGTAACCAGCTCAAATTTTTGGTCATCTAAGTAATACTGAAGTTTTTCCAAATCCCATACAGCTGCTAAACACTCTAATTGAGTGGCACCATATTTCAATTCACTATTTCTTAAGGTCCTTGAAATATAAAAAATAATTACTTCTGAATTTTTATCATTAATAATTTGTTTTTATTGGAGAGCAGCACCTAGTCCAACACAACTTGCATCTGTTTAGAGTACAAAATTTTAATTGAAATCTTGGAGAACCAGAATTGGAGCAGACATTAAAAATTTTCTGAACATATTAAATGATATCTGTGATTCATCATTTTATTATTTAAGCAACATATTTTCTGGTTAATTTAGTAAGAGGTAAGACTATGAATTGATAATTTTTTATATATTGTCTATAATAGCAACACATTCCCAAAAAACTTTGTATTCCTTTGACAGAATTTGGTGCTTTCACATTTTGAATTGAAGAAACTTTGTTGTGATCTACACAGATTTGTAAACCTGACACAACATGACTCCTGACTTTCAAGGATTGAAAACCAAATTTACACTTTTTCAAGGATAAGGTCATGTTAATATCATCCATCTAATGAAAAACTCAGTTCAAGTGGTTCATGTGCTTATCAAAGGATTTAGAAAAAACTCTTATGTCATCAATATAGACCATTAAACATCCTTCAATTATTTCTTGATTAGAAGTATTATCCATCACTTTTTAAAAAACTGAAGTTGAATTTTTAGGTCCAAATGGAATTCTAAAATACTTATATATTCCCATGTGTGTAGCAATTAGTAAGAAGTTCTGAGAGCTCTTTTAAACAGGGATTTGATGATAACCTTTATTACCATCTAGACAACTAATAAATTTTGCATCTTGCAAGGTAGCATGCATTGAGTTTATTCTGGGTAAAGGGTAAGTATCATCTACTGTATAAGTATTCAGTTCTCTATTATCTTAACATAATCTAGCTTTATCTTTTTCATAAGAGATTAAGACAAGGGGGATGACAAAATATTTTGGGGTAACATCAACCATCTCAATAATTTTCATTTTCAAGAGGGTAGTGATATTATCCTCAATATCTTTTCTCTTTTTTGGAGAAGCAGGATATGGGTTTTTCTTAAGTCTGAGAGGGATTTCATTCAACTTACAGGATAAAGAAATCTTGAATTTCTTCCTTAAAAGCTACTAATTTATGAGATCCATGAGCAAAAGTGGTAGGAAAAGATGTAATCAAAGCAATTATAGAGTTTTTCTGATCACCAGTTAAATAATCACTAAATGAAGCAGTTTTTATTTCAGAAAATAAACTATCCAATTCTTCTGTTGATCTACCTTTACATTGAATCAATGAATCACAAGATTTTAAAAGGTGTGCAGAAGGTTTTTTAGAGGAAGAAATTTTAATTTTTCTTTTTCCATTCTTACCCAATGTGAAACAATTGTTTTTAGGATCTAATTTGATACCAAGTATGGTTAAAATGTCATTTCCCATAATAAAACAATTGCTTAAGTTGTCATTTTTCATAACAAATAATTCAAAAACAGCTTTGAAAAAACCACCATTATACTTAAAGAATACGGAGGCTTTATATTTTCCAATAGGACATAAAACAGAACCATAACCTTGCCATCTTTCAGATATCATTGGTAATAATTTACAATGATAATTTTCATCTAAAGAAGCTAGTGCTTTTTCAGACACTACAATTCCTCCAGCACCAGTTTCAAGAACAAACTCAACATTTTTACCATTTATAATAACAGGTACTCTCAAGGAAGATATTAATATAGAAGTGTCAGTAATATCTTTTATAATTTCAGCATTTTCTACTGAAGATAAATCTAAATTACAAACTTCAGATATATTATCTAGATATTGGACATCTTTTTCAAGCATTAGAACTTCATTTAAAGAATCATTGTCATAAGAGATATTACTATCACACTCACTAGAGGAATCATTAATTTCAACTGTAGGATTATCTGTTTCTTCAGGTTTTTCAACAGGGTGAATTTTCCTGTCACAAACATGTTCTTTTTGCCATGATTTTTTACATTTTAAAAAAAATTTGTTGCAGATTTCTTTGGTGAAATTGGGACAGAGGGTTTCCCAGGCTTTTCTGGGAGTTTTGATGAAGGTCTCTGTCGATAATTGTAAGATTTTAATGTATAATTCTTTGGTTAATATCTATTGTTTAGTAATACTTCATTACATATATTAATAAAAGAAGAATGTTTTCTTGCATTCTCAGTTATAGCTACAGTCAAATCTCTGAGAGAATTTGGTAATTTATAGAGAACTTTATCTCTCCAAATATCATAATCCAATTTTGGATCTATGGATCTAAGAATTTTTGTTATTTTCATAAGGAAAACAATAGATTTTTCAGCAGAGAAGGATATATATTTAGAATTCTCATATAATCTCCGTTGTGCCAACCTGAATTTTGAACCACCAAATTGATTCTCAATTAATGTCTTCCACTCATTCCATTTATAGTGATTTTTATCCAATAAAACAGATTCATACCCCATCAGGACTACATTGGAAAATAAAAAAATTAGTTTAGAAACAATTTCTTCATCTGAATATTTATTAGAACTCTTTAAATTATCAATTCTTTGAATTAAATTTTGCCAGTCAGATGAAGAATCACCATCAAAGGTAGAGTATTGATCAAGTTTAGGCCAACTCTTATTGCTACTAGGCTTGTAAAATTTAAGATTGAAATTATCCATAGTAATTAATTTTTGAAGCCTAGAAAGGTGTTCAGAAATTTCATTATTTAAAGAAAAAGCTGCTTCATCGTAAGTATTATATTTTTTTTTGGTCACAAAAGATTTCATAGACTCACTGTCAGATTGATTTATGCCCACATTAAAAGAGGAGACTCTTTCTTCAGGCTGTTTACCTTTATTTCTAGTAGTTGTATTTTTTATCACATCATAATTTAATTGGGAATAATCAGTAATGTAGAAAGTTTTAACTCAAGATTTGATAAATTTTTTTTAACATAGGAATATAAGAAATTTACTCATTAATTTTTGCAAGAGATAAAAAATTTCTGTCCTCCTCTACTGAGAATTTATTACTCAAGGCTTGGAAATTAATTTTCAATTTTTTCAATTCACTTTGTAAGGTCTTATTATCATTTTTCAATGAAGTGTTTTCATCTATGAAAGGTTTTAATTCACTAATAACTTTATGCAGATAGTTATTTTTATCCAAAAGTGATTAATGATCATTTTTTTAGCTTTTTGTTGATCCAGTAAATGATATAAAGTATCTTTTAATTAAAAATAATCTGTATCTTGTACAGAAGAGCTCACTTTAAAATTTAAATGCAAAGTATTTAATCTGTCATTTTCATGCTTTAATAAATCTTTTAAAACTTTATCTTTTATTATTCTAAAATCAGGAGAATCTTTTAAGATCTCTTCAGAAGTTTGTTCAAGTAAGACATAAATTTCAGGGGCAACAGAATCATTTTTAATTGAAAGAGAAGGACTTAATAAGTAAGTTGAAGTTAAATGTAAAGTCTCATCAAATGAAAATTTACTGATTACATCATTTAAACTACTCATAACAGGAATTTGTTTTTTAATCTTGTTGTCTTCCAGCATTAGAAATCTTATGTCATGTGGTATGTAGAGAGGGTAGGATTATGTCAAAGAAGAAGGTGAATAAAATTCAGTCCTGGCCAAGACCCAAGAATATGACCTAAGTTAGAGGTATTTTAGTCATGTGTGTCTATTTTAGAATGTTTATTAAGGATTTTTCTTCATTGGCTACTCCTTTGAGACGGTTAACTAGAAAGGATGCTGACTGGGAGTGGGATGAAGAGTGTGAAGAGGCATTTGAAGGACTGAAGAAGGTTTTTGGGGAAGATATTATCATGAAAAAGTTAGATTATGAGAAAGATGCAGGTTAAATTCATTTAGAAGTGTATTCTATTCAGATTGCTGCTGGGGCGGTTCTGTCCCAAATGGATAAAGCTGGTTATATAAGACAAGTTAAGTATGAATCTGTAGTATTTACTGAGGTGGAATCAAGATATTCTAAACCTAAATTGGAACTTTTTGGTGTGTCAAAAATCTTAAAGAAACTTCAAAATATCTTATGGGGACAGCACTTTGAATTACAAGTTGATGCTAAAACTTTAATTCAAATTATTAATTCACCAAGTTTACCAAATGCACCCATGACTAGATGGGTATCTTTTATTCAGCAGTTTTCTTTCAAGTTAGTTCACAAGCCTGGAAAGACATATTCTATTCCAGATGGATTAGCAAGAAGACCACCTACTGAAGAGGATTCTGACTCAGAGGAATTTTCTCAGTATAGTCTAGTATAAAAGTATGATATAATAGTATTTATTTATGGTCCTACTACTTATTGTTAAATGATTTAGTGATTAAACCTCAGGGGAAGACTAATAAAATAGTTATACTCAAATAAAACTCACAATACTTGGAATTAAATGTGTGCTAGTGGCGGAAAATAGATAAATAGAATATAGTTATAGCTTATATAATGATAATATCAACTTATAAAAGGCTTTATAATATATTTCTAAATTTTAATAATTGTATTGAAGTGTTTTATTGAATTTTAGTAAGTAATTAATGATAAATAACCGTCAAAATCCCTCCTTACTTACACCCAAATCCCCTGGAGTGCACAGACCTTCAATCCAGATAATGTCACTGCTATCCCCGGTAATTACAGCATTGTGAGAGCCCATCACCTCCCCATGGCGTCCACTTCAAGCAGATTCAACACCCAGACCTCCAGTAAGGACCCTCCATCACAATTAATGATAACACAGATCTATACCATAAATAGAAAATCCAGATAAAAGCGGATACCATAAAGAAACAGGTAAAATAAGCAATCAAAAAGAGATTTAATGAAACCCAAAGCATATAAAGGAAACAATTGAAATGTCCAAGCCCCCAATAATATCCCCAAGCATCCATATTAACCCAGCAATGATCTCCCAACCCATAAATCCGTGAATATCCATCCAAGGAAGCAGATTAAGTTGTCCAGACTGAGTGTATGCGCCTGAAATAGATGTTAATGCTTCTGTAGGTGTTGTGAGTCCACTGGATACATCCATATGACCTAAAATAAGCAGAAAAACAAAGTTTATAGGCTATTAAGGGGCTAAAACCCACTTATATACCTAAATATACATAATATACTGCATATTTCACTGAATATGAGATTTATGTATACATATAAGCTTATGTATGTCAATAATTACTTCATATCACTTAAAATAAGTATATTATGACTCTATTAACACCTAAATAAGTATTATTAGGCTATGGATAAGCTATTTAAACTACTATAATTTATATAATAGAGTAATAATTATATATACATGTAATATAATCATATATATTATTATTTTAACCTTATTTTTAAGATATAAGCTTAATTTACTTACGGTTATCTTATTTTAAGTATAAGAAATACTCAGTCCTAGGGATATCTAGGCTGACACTCCCTCACCCAAATAAAAAAACAATAAAAAAATGTTAAGACATTTTAATTAAAAGTAAAGAGTAAATAGAAAATTTTTTAAATTAATATAATACATATACTGAATAAACAGTATTATTTTGATTTAAATTTTTTCAAGAGATTTTTAAGATCAGAGATTTCATTTTCTGGAATCCACTGGTCATATTCACTTGATTTATTTTTAAATCTTAATAGATACTCAACTCCCTTTTCTTTTTTAAGGTGTCTCTTTTTAAGTATCTTTTCAATTTCTGCCTTTTCAACTATTTCTTCAGGTTGCTGTTTATGACTTCCTGATCTTCTGGAAAATAGAGCAGTATCATTAGAATGCTATGGTTTTATAAGAGAAATAGGAAATACTGGATGTTTTCTATCATAGGGTGCATATAGAATAACCTCAACAGCATTATTACCAACCATCTTTTTAACTACAAATGGTCCAATGAATGGATCCTTCAATTTAACATTACCATTTAAATTTAAATGTAGTGTTGAAATAAGGACTTCATCACCCTCTTTGAACATTTGTTCTTTATAGGATTTATCCCATCTTTTCTTTTCATACTCAAATGCCTTATTTATACATTCTTGAGCATGTTTTCTGCATAATTCTTGCATCTGAAGAAAAGACTTAGTACCTGGATGGATATCCAATCTAGGTAATTTATTAAGAGTTATAGAAGGGGTATTAGGTACATAACCCAACCATAACTCAAATGGATTTTTGCCAGTGACAGAATGTACTTTACTATTGTATGCAAATTCTAAACCTGGGATAAGGGTTACCCAATCATGCGTGAATTTGTCATTGTATTTAAAATTAAGACCAAAAGCACAATATCTTCTTATCATATCTTCTAAAGTTTGTATCATTCTTTCTGCTAGCCCATCAGTTTGTGAATGGTGTGCTGTGGAAAGTTTTAATTGACACCCTGAAACATCCATAAGTGATGTCCAGAACTCAGAAGTAAATTTAGGATCTTTGTCAGAAGCTATTGCTTTGGGGAAACCTGCTATATTTAACATTTGTGTCCACCATAAAAAAGCTAAGTCCTTTGCAGAAACCTCTTTGTGGGTAGGAATAAATTTACATATCTTTGTAAATCTATCTACAATTACCCAGCAGGAGTTATAACTATTATGCCCTGCTATTGGCAAACCTTTTATAAAGTCCATGTTAATTATTTCCCATGGAGCTTTTGGTTGCTCAATTTGTTGTAATAAAACAGCTCTTTTGCCTGTTAATCTTTTAGATTTTTGACAAGAATCACATGTCTCAACATATTTCTGAACATCTTCAGACATATTAATCCACCAAGCTGTGTTTTTTACTCTGGTTAATGTTTTATGGTAGTCAAAATGACCTGCTAATAAATCATCATGACATATACTTAACATTAACTCCTTAATTTAAGGGAGAATTACAATTACATTACTTAATTTTTTCCTGTAATATATAAAACCATCCTCAATAGAAAATTTTCCTTTTTCTAATGCCTCTTTATACTTATTTGGTAATGTTTTTATTAAAACATTTATTGAAGCATTAGGTGGATCATTTAATATTGTAGTGAGTTTACTCAAGTCAGGATCTGAATTATAATTATCAAGAATTGATTGCATAAATTCATCCTCAAGATCTACAATATAAATGCCATAAATGTTAATAATCTCTGATTCAGGAACATAAGCAGGATTATCATCATTATTAGGCAGAGGTACTCTAGATAACAGATCTACATTAGAGTGTAAGATTCCTGCTCTATGTGTAATAGTCATCCGTCCTCTGTATTCATGTACAGCTAATTGCCATCTAAACATGTGTCTATTAGGAGTTTTCATGTTTAAGAGTGACTTAACTGCACTACAGTCAGTAATTAACTCAAATTTTTGGTCTTCAAGGTAATAATGTAGCTTCTCAAGAGCCCATACTACTGCCAAACATTCAAGTTGAGTAGCACCATATTTCAATTCACTTCTTCTTAGAGTACGTGAAATATAGCAAATTACTACTTCTGACATTTTTCCTTCAATAAGTTGTTTTTGATGCAAAGCAGCACCCAGACCAATAAAACTTGCATCTGTATATAATACAAAAGGCAATTGGAAATCTGGTAATCCCAAGATAGGAGCTGTCATCAAACATTCTTTCAACTTATCAAAAGCCTGTTGTCTTTCATTATTCCAAATGAAAGCTTCTGATTTCTTTATCAGTGTGGTCAATGGTGCAGCAATTAATTGGTAGTTTTTTATATATTGTCTATAATAACCACACATACCAAGAAAAGATTGTACATCCTTTACATTTTGAGGAATTCCAATATTCTTTATTTCAGCCACTTTATTTTGGTCTACACATATTTGTAAGCCAGATACAATATGACCAAGCACTTTTAAAGATTCAAAACCAAATTTACATTTTTTTGATGCAAGGGTCATTTTTATTTCATCCATTTTCTGAAATACCTTCTTTAAATGGATTAAGTGTTCATCATAAGTTTTAGAGAACACTATGATGTCATCAATGTATACCATTAACCATCCTTAAATCATTTCATTATGGAATGTTATATCCATTAACTTCTGCAATACTGATGGAGCATTTTTTGGTCCAAATGGCATTCTGACATATTTATAAATTCCCATATGTGTTGTTATCAACAAAAAGTTCTGTGAATTATTTTCAACAGGAATTTGATGGTACCCTTTATTTCCATCTAAGCAACTTATATACTTAGCCCCTTTGAGGGTAGCATGTATAGAGGCAATCCTTGGCAAGGGATAAATATTCTCTACTGTAAATTTATTTAATGCTCTATAATCAGCGCACAGTCTTGCTTTATCTTGTTCATAAGAAATTAGCACTGGTGATATTACACAATATTTTGGTGTAGTTTCAACCTTCTCAAGAATGTTCATTTTTAATAACATCATAATATTATCCTCTATGTTTTTCCTCTTCATTGGTGAAGCAGGGTATGGTTTCTTTTTAAGACTAGCAGGAATATTATCCATATCACAGGTTAAACTAATTTTCATCTCATGATCTTTTACATGGTTCCATGTGCAAAAGCCATTGGAAATGCTTTAATTAAGTCCAAAATATTATTTTTCTCAGCTTTACTTATCTGAGTGCCAAATGATGCTTTTGAAATTTCTGTTTCCAGAAATTCCATTTCATTGGATTCTCTTCCTTTACACGGAGAATTTGTTACTGACTCAATGTGTAAGACTGTGTTAAAAGAATTTATTTTAAATTTTCTTTTACCATTCATGCCAATTGTAAAATTGTTATTAGCAGGGTCTAATTTGACACCAAACTTAGTCAGAATATCATTTCCAATGATAAAACAGTTACTAAAGTTAGTATTGTCAATTACTACAAAGTCACAAGTTACTCTTACATAACCATGTTGATGTTTAAAGAAAACAGCAGCTTTGTATCTACCAATGGGATGTAGCACTGATCCAAAACCTCTCCAATTTTTACTCTGAAGTGGTTCAAGCTTAGACTTATATTCACTATAAATTTTCTGTAATGTATTAGTAGAAACAACAGAACCAGCAGCTCCTGTTTCCAATACTATATTAACATTTTCACCAGAAATGATAGCTGGAACCGTGATAGGTGTCATTCTAAAGTTATCAGCTTGTATATCTTTAATGATTTCAGCATCCTCAAAATTCATTAAAGATTCATTTGAGTCCATATTTAATATTGGATTTTAAAAGATGGGCAAATCATCTTCCAACATACAGACTTCATTTTTATCACTATATGAAATATTGCTGTCATAATCACTTGATTCTTTACTTTTTTCAGTTTCAGTTTCAGATTCACGTTGATTTTCAACAATATTTATATTTTTCGCACATTTGTAACCTTTAACCCAAGGTTTGTTACACTTATAACAAGTATTTGTTTCATACTTTTTAGGTACTACAGGTGCAGTAGGTTTTTTCTGCTTCTCCTGAAGTGTTTTTGAATTCTGATTTTTTACAGGTTCAACATTTTGTTTATAAGTGGAATACCTTGCTTCATACTTATGGTTTAACAATATTTCATTACAAATATTAATAAAGTCAGAATATTCAGTAACATTAATTTTTCTAGCTACATCAATGTCTCTGACAGATATAGGTAATTTATATATTATCTTATCTTTCCATAAGTTAAAATCCATATTAGGCTCAATGGCTTTTAATATTTTATTTCATTTCATTAAAAATACCATAGGTTTTTCACCATTCAATGGATTATACCTAGTTTTCTCATATAATCTTTGCTGAGTGAGTCTGAATTTAGAACCTACAAATTGTTTTTCAATTAGTTGTTTTCATTCAGCCCAAGAGTAATCTTTACCCTCACTCAAGACAGCTTCAAACCATAATAAAGCAACATCCTTAAATAAAGAAATTAATTTAGATGTTATTTCTTCATCTGGTAACTTATATGAAAATTTCAAGTTGTCAATTCTTTGAATAAAATGTTGCCAATAAGAACTGGCTTCCCCATCATAAGTTGGGTACTGATCTATCTTAGGCCAGTACTTCTGATTGGATTTTATTTCACTAATCTTAGGTAAATTCAACAACTCATTCACTCTTGATAAATGGTCTTGTATTTCCTCTTGTATGGATTTATGACTTACATTTTCAGATTTGACACTACCACCAGATGGTTTTAGATGTGGTGGTATAAGGAAGGAATGAGATTCACTTTTGCCAATGAAAGGATTATTATTATATTGATTATACTTATGATTATCCTGGCTCATTAGTAGATTGGCAGTTTCAATCTCAACTTTAGTTAATCTTTGTAGCAACTCAGAAACACTTTGACTTGTCTGGGAAGAAGATAACTTAGTTCTTGATTCAGTTTTCAATAAATGTGTTTCACACAATTTTTCCAACTCACATAACTTTTTTGAAAGTTCATTATATTTACTACTCAATGAATCATATTTAAGAGTTAGAGACAAATGTTCATTCTCTAATTCTTTATTACGTGTTGCTAGTTGAGAAATATTTAATGTTAAGGACAAAATTGTATCACTAGTGAGCTTAACTGTCTGTTCCTCACAATCAGTCATTCTATTCCACAATTCTGAAACAATTCTATGGACAGTTGGATTATTGTTAAAATACTCCATGTCTTCCTTCTCAATTCTCTCACTTTCTTGTGAACTTCTCATCTCACTAGTAAGTGGTGGCAACTGAGGATTAACTGTATTATAAATACTACTGTTGTTATTGACAAAAGACAAGTCAGGTGTATCTACTCTAAAGCCTAAATTTCTTAAGTCCTCCTCTATTTTCTGCACAGATTTGACATCAATAATGTTAACTACATTGTAATTATCAGTATTGTGTTCAATCTGAGAGGGTAATCTACTTACCACGGGATAGATTCCAGTCCTGCTTTTTGGCGCTTTTTTCAATTGTAGGGGTGAACTGATGAAGTCTGATGAGGTGGTGGATCCCTGTTGCAGCTGTGGCTGGTCCATTGTTGATTGAACCAGTCCCACTTCCATTTTTCTACCAGAATTTTCTCCTGGGAGTGATGTGACCTGCCTTGGATAGGGGGTTGCTGACCTGGTTGACTTGGTTGGCTTCCCTTTAGCTCTGCCAGTGTCTGATTCATTTGTTGAAACCCTACCTTGCAATTGTTCTGTAATTGCTCTACCTCTTTGAACATGAGTGCCTTGGATTCTTCCAACTTCAAAACCTGTTTTTCCAAGCGGGATAGTTGATCCTGTAGAGGAGGAGACGTCTTTTTTATGGTTATCTTTTTTAAAAGGGCGTCTTTTTCCTCTATGCTCATGTTCTCTGCCTGGGGGTATTGCTGACCCTCCATGGTTATGTCCTGGATAGTTTTTGTTAGCTTTAGACCTGGTATTATGAGCAGGCTTGTCACTTACACTGTCCTGAGGAGCACTCATATTGCTAATAATGACAATATATCACGTCTACAGAAAGGAAAAACTCTATGGAATTAGTAGACAAAAGTTATTAGCAATGTTATTACTAATAAAAAAGCACTGGAGCTTACCCTGAATTTATATCTTTATTTATTTAAATAAAATATAAGAAAAATTCGAAAAAATCTGTTAAAAATAAAAAAATAAGTTTAACTAGACCTTTATAAGGGTGAATAAATATCTTACCAAGATTTAACCAAATACCAGTTTAATTGGGTTTTATATTGGTGACCAAATACCAAGTGAAATTGGGTTTATATTGGGTACAGTTACTACTGTAAATACCTAATTTTTATTATAAAAAATTAGTACAATTATTATAAGGGTTCTTTTCCGCAATCACTGAGTTATGATGACCCACTAATGTGCAGCAGACCCAAATATTTGGTTATTTTGAGCTATACTAAAGTAAAAATCATGTCCCAAGGCTTATACTAAATAATAAGTAAAAATTTAGGAAAGACCCCCAATCGTCAGTATATTCTAGTATAAAATTATGATATAATAGTATTTATTTATGGTCCTAATACTTATTGATAAATGATTTATTTATTAAACCTCAGGGGAAGACTAATAAAATAGTTATACTCAAATAAAACTCACAATACTTGGATTTAAATGCGTGCTAGTGGTGGAAAATAGATAAATAGAATATAGTTATAGCTTATATAATGATAATATCAACTTATAAAAGGCTTTATAATATATTTTTAAATGTTAATAATTGTATTGAAGTGTTATATTGAATTGTAGTAAGTAATTGATGATAAATAACTGTCAAAATCCCTCCTTACTTATACCCAAATC
Source organism: Hemileia vastatrix (assembly GCA_030280995.1). Lineage (NCBI taxonomy): Eukaryota > Fungi > Basidiomycota > Pucciniomycetes > Pucciniales > Zaghouaniaceae > Hemileia > Hemileia vastatrix. The sequence continues at coordinate 16,040,886 of JASXTE010000013.1, forward strand.
CCCTGGAGTGCACAGACCTTCAATCCAGATAATGGCACTGCTATCCCCGGTAATTACAGCAATGTGAGGGCCCATCACCTCCCCATGGCGTCCACTTCAAGAAGATTCAACACCCAGACCTCCAGTAAGGACCCGCCATCACAATTAATGATAACACAGATCTATACCATAAATAGAAAATCCAGATAAAAGCGGATACCATAAAGAAACAGGTAAAATAAGCAATAAAAAAGAGATTTAATGAAACCCAAAGCATATAAAGGAAACAAATTAAATTTCCAAGCCCCCAATAACATCCCCAAGCATCCATATTAATCCAGCAATGACCTTTCAACCCATGAATCCGTGAATATCCATTCAAGGAAGCTGATTAAGTTGTCCAGACTGAGTTTATGCGCCTGAAATAGATGTTAATGCTTCTGTAGGCATTGTGAGTTCACTGGATACTTCCATATGACCTAAAATAAGTAGAAAAACAAAGTTTATAGGCTGTTAAGGGGCTAAAACCCACTTATATACCCAAATATACATAATATACTGCATATTTCACTGAATATGAGATTTATGTATACATATAAACTTATGTATGTCAATAACTACTTCATATCACTTAAGATAAGTATATTATGACTCTATTAACACCTAAATAAGTATTTTTAGGCTATGGATAAGCTATTTAAACTACTATAATTTATATAATAGAGTAATAATTATATATATATGTAATATAATCATATATATTATTATTTTAACCTTATTTTTAAGATATAAGCTTAACTTAATTAAGGTTATCTTATTTTAAGTATAAGAAATACTCATTCCTAGGGATATCTAGGCTGACAAATTTGATGAAGATATACCTGTGATTAAGGCCAGTACAAAAGGTGCTGAAGATTTTCCTTACCTCCCCCATGAGGTTAAACTGGCAGGATTAATATTTGTGGATAAAGATGATGAATACCTCTACCATGAGGATTAACTGGAAATAAATAAAAATATGATAAATTATGTGCTTGGGGAGTTTGATGATAGTGTAGATAAATTTGGTAAAAAAGAGGTTGGAGATGTTGTGTATATGGATGAGGATGGAGAAATAGTGTAGGATAGTAAAAATTTAGTGAATGGTGTAAATGTTAGAGTTTTAAAAAATTTGGTTAAAGAGAGGTTGGGTGTTTATAAAAATTTGGTTAAGAGGAGGTTGGACAAAGATGAAGATGGTGATGCTGAAAAGTGTAAAAAGTGAAAAGAAGAAAATGTGGTAGATAAAATGTTGGAAGGCTCAAAGATTAAAATTTCAAGATCTTTAATGATAAAAAGGCATAGTCTAGGAGTAAAACTATTGGCTTATTCATGTGCAGGTGATCTAGGAATTAGGGAGGTGCCCATAGATATAATATTAATGGATTTTCAAGATGATGTCTGGAGACAGACAGGATTTTATATTAAAATGGTTAAATATTTTTTAATGTTAGAAAGGCTGGATAATTGTGATAATGATAAATGGGTGGCTATCAAAAGGAGCTAAATGGTATTTTATCTATCTGGTAGAATATTAATGAGGAGGAGGTATCCAAATCCTCAAGTAGTTATTACTCAAAAGAAAGGGCAAGAATTAGTTATGAAATCACTGCATGAATATCATGGGCATAGAGAAGTGGGTGAAACTGAAAGACAAATTGCTGATAGATTTTGGTGGTCAGGAATGAAATTGACTGTTAAAAATTGGTTTACTCATGTGAAGAATGTCAAAGGAGAAGTTATTTAAGGCCAAAGAAACCTTGACATGCAACCAGTGAAAATTCTCTTTTTGGTAGGGTTAGTTTGGATGCTGTTCATATTAAGGAGGGAAGATACAAATATTTGATTGTAGCCAGAGATGATTTATCTGGATGGGTAGTGTCAGCACCTCTTATTAATTTGAATGCAAGGAATATGGCAGAATTTTTAATAAAAAATTGGGTATATAGGTATGGAGTGATGAAGTTGATGATTGTTGATGTAGGTCCTGAATTTGGGACAGATTTTAGAGAGGCTATATCGAAATTTGGATCAAAGGTTATGGTAGCAACCCCATAATATCCCAAAGCTGATGTAGTTGTGAAAAGAGGGCATCAAGTTATCAAGGATGCTTTAGTTAAAATGTGTGGAGCAAGTGCTGAAAAGTGGAGGCACTATTTACCAGTAGTTTTATTTGCTGAAGGAATCACTAAAAAAAACAACTGGATATTCACCATATGAACTAGTTTTCAGACAGAAAGCAGTTTTACCAGTTGATTTAGAGGAAGTATCATCTCTTGGAATAGGCTGGTACATGGTCAAAACTACTTAAGAATTATTTTGTGCAAGAATGGTTCAGTTAGAAAAGAAAGAAGAAACTCTAGAAAAGGCATATTCAAAAATGATGAATATTTGAAATCAGTCAGTTAGCTATTGGGATAAAATTTTAACTCATAGGTTAAGGAAAACTTTGAAAATTGGAGATATGGTCTTGGTGTATAATAGGAGTTTGGAAATTCAGTGGGGAAGAATTTTTTCTGATAGGTGGAATGGACCATACAGAATTAGAGAAAAAGTATCTTGTGGTTTATATGTATTAGAAGAGTTGGATGGAGCTATATTAAAGTAGAGGGTAGCTGCTGATCAGGTCAAGAGGCTCTATCCTAGGGGCACACAGTGTGCCAAAAATTAACTCCAAAATGAGGATAAACTACCAACCATAGTTATGAAGTCTGATTCCAAAATGAGGATAAACTACCTACCATCTCTTATGAAGATTAACTCTGAAATGAGGAGAAACTACATCAATATTGTTTAAAGAAGATATACTCTGCAAGAGAGTATAAAATAAAACTCTCATCAAAACTACAATAATTGAAGTCAAATGTTGAAATTTTATGGTGGAGATTTGTGCAGGAATTTAATTATTTTTTTTGGTAGAAGGGTTCACAGGGGAACCTTCTAAATTCAATATTGGCAAGTTTGGGGGTGATTGATGGGCTGGCTGCTCTTTACACTTACCCCACAATTTTTATTACTATAGTTTCCCTGTTTCAAGTTGAATCCTGGCTTTGTTTTTTGTTATATAGGAAGTCCACTAAGACCATAAAATGAATTAATACAATTTCAATCAATTACACTTATTTGAAGCGGGATTCAAAGAATTTTTTTATTTTTCATTTATGAAGTTTTATTTTTTTAATTTTTATGTAATAATTTTATTTTATTTTCATTTTAAATTTATTAAAATTAACTTCTTCAGAGATGATTATCACTGATGGTCTCCTATCATTTTTACAAATTGGAGGAAGCCCACCCAGTGATCATTTCAATTTTTTATATTATGTCTTTCAAATTTTTCAAAAAAAAATTATTTATGTTTATTTTCAATTTCTTTTCTTGTTTATCCCACATCAAGGTGCACTTGAATGTTGGTCTGATGTCAGGGGTATGTGTCAGGCTAAGGTCAAGTACAAGGACGTGAACTAGCTTGAATAGTCAGTTGTCTAGAAGATTTTAATGGTCCTATATGAATACTGTAGTTTTAATCCACTAAGTTGTAAAATATAATCAAATATAAAGGTCTCAGTAATATAATTCTCACTATTCTTATATATGGCTTACAATCTTTATAGTTGGTAGAAAAATAGATTATATAAATTCAGATAATATTCAAAAGTCTTATAAAAGTACTAATTGATATGTATGGTAATTGATTTGGTTATATTGGTTAAATTGTAATGATAAAGAATGAAGAAATACAACCCAAAAACCTCCTCCTTTTATACACACTGAGTTCCCCAATGATTCCCTTGATGTACCACCCAATACACAGTTAATAACGCCTCTAAACAACTAATAGACATTCCCATCAACATTCCCAGTAACCCTTGACATAATTAGAAGAGTAACAACTGCCAAAATCCTGAAATAATAAGGGAAATCCATCAAAATTAAAGAAAAAGACAAAAAGAGAGTATATGCGTATAAAACAATAATATTAAAGACTAAAGGAGACTTTTTAAGGTTAATAATAGCTTAATAATAAGGGGGATCGACTGTAGAAATAATGGGGCTAATCCTGACATTATACTACGTGAAATTCCCATTCAAAAATAACCAAAATTGACTGAGAAACCACCCAAAAACTTAAAAAAGAGCGTGAGATGTGGGGTAACTACATGCAGTTCTTGGCAGGCTCTTGCATGGGTAAATCCTTGACTAAAATTAGGCGAATTTAAGCGTGGTGATGAAATAAAGTGCCAAGAGTGAGGTTATTAATGAAATTAGTGCATATAAACAAGGTCAATGCATTATTAATTAAGCTAGGACACTAAATAAGCGCCTGTCGCCTATTTTAGTGTGTTTCCCCACAGTGGGCGTAGAATGTGGGGTAATTATAGTGTGAAAAAGCTAACTTTGCTAAAAATGAAGCTATTCACACGGGAAAAAAGCAGGCAGTATGTGGCCAGTACACAGAAGCCATTTCTGGCATAAAAAACACCAAATTTGAAAAGTGTTATTTTTATGCATTTAAATAGCCAAATCAATAGTTCTAAATGAGCCCAATTGATCTGTCAAAGCGCAATTTTGATATTCTCAATTTTATAGCGCATATAGTCAACTTTTAAGTGAAATAAAGCGCATTTCTTGTTTTTTGCATAAAACAATGAATATAACAGCTTTAAGTGTACTTAAAAATTATGTAGCCTTATACTTAAGGTTCTTAAGATTACTCTAACATATTCCAACTTAATATTAAGTACATAAGACCTATAAAAGGTGGATATATGCGTGTATATAAGGTGTTATAATGGCATTTTTTGTGTATTATCATAATTTTACTTATGTATACTATTTGTGTACTCTTATTTATTATTCCCATGTATAGTTCATGTGTTTAACATAACTTATAATTACTTTTTACTCAGTCCTGGAGATATACAGGCTGACAGTATGGCTCATCTATTTCCTGTGGGGCATCTTTAAAAAAATAATAAATAAATAAAATAAAATAAAATAAATAAATAAAAAATAAAAAATAAAAAATAAAAAATAAAAAATAAAAAATAAAAAATAAAAAATAAAAAATAAAAAATAAAAAATAAAAAATAAAAAATAAAAAATAAAAAATAAAAAATAAAAAATAAAAAATAAAAAATAAAAAATAAAAAATAAAAAATAAAAAATAAAAAATAAAAAATAAAAAATAAAAAATAAAAAATAAAAAATAAAAAATAAAAAATAAAAAATAAAAAATAAAAAATAAAAAATAAAAAATAAAAAATAAAAAATAAAAAATAAAAAATAAAAAATAAAAAATAAAAAATAAAAAATAAAAAATAAAAAATAAAAAATAAAAAATAAAAAATAAAAAATAAAAAATAAAAAATAAAAAATAAAAAATAAAAAATAAAAAATAAAAAATAAAAAATAAAAAATAAAAAATAAAAAATAAAAAATAAAAAATAAAAAATAAAAAATAAAAAATAAAAAATAAAAAATAAAAAATAAAAAATAAAAAATAAAAAATAAAAAATAAAAAATAAAAAATAAAAAATAAAAAATAAAAAATAAAAAATAAAAAATAAAAAATAAAAAATAAAAAATAAAAAATAAAAAATAAAAAATAAAAAATAAAAAATAAAAAATAAAAAATAAAAAATAAAAAAATAAAAAATAAAAAATAAAAAATAAAAAATAAAAAATAAAAAATAAAAAATAAAAAATAAAAAATAAAAAATAAAAAATAAAAAATAAAAAATAAAAAATAAAAAATAAAAAATAAAAAATAAAAAATAAAAAATAAAAAATAAAAAATAAAAAATAAAAAATAAAAAATAAAAAATAAAAAATAAAAAATAAAAAATAAAAAATAAAAAATAAAAAATAAAAAATAAAAAATAAAAAATAAAAAATAAAAAATAAAAAATAAAAAATAAAAAATAAAAAATAAAAAATAAAAAATAAAAAATAAAAAATAATATAATATAAAAAAAGAAATAATAATAAAGAAATAATATAAAATAGTGGTATGGTGTTTTAGGATTTTTTATATATAGTTTTTGGTAGGCTGAAGTTTGGGTTATAGAGGTTTTATTGGTGTTTTGTTAGTTTTGAGATGTTTTGTTGTGTTTTTGTAGGCTTAAGCTAGGGGCACTTATTTTGTCTCAGCTTAATTTCCTTTCTCTTCTCATCTTTTTTGTATTTGTTACATGTGATTACCTTGTTTCTACATTTAGTTTTTGTTGTTTTTGCTGTTTAGAGGGTGTTTTTGGGTGTTTAAAGGCCTAAAAGCTGCTGTCCCTGTGTCAGGTGGCCTACCCTCCTGCACAAGTGGAAGCCTCTAGAGGTGTTTTTATGCATGTAAAGAGGTGAGAGAGTTTTATTTGGCTGGAAAAAAGCCAGGGTGGTCTGTGTGTGAGATAGTTAAAAAAGTTTAATGACATTCTAGTTTATCATGATCCATCTGATATACATGGAATCTTTGTGCTTGACTCTTTTGTGTGTGTTTGTGGCATTTTTTAGCTGGGTTGTGAAAAGGTTAGTTCTTACATGACCTCAACTCTTGTCACTGTTTTCTCTGGTATAGTCTTGAAAGCTATATCAAGTATTATTTCTGTCTCTGGTGTGGCTTTAAAACCTACATCAAGTATAATTGCTTTCTCAGGTGTGGACATTAGTCTACATTTCATTTCTTTGGTCTGGTAGTCTGTCTGGTGAATACTTTTGTAAGACGGTCGTCAAGAAGAAGAAGAAAGAGAAGAAAGAAATAAAAGGAGACTAGAATAAGGGATGAGATAGTAATTAATAATAAATGAGAATTAGAATTTTAATTAAAATAAGAGAGAGAAATAAAGGATTTCAACGACAATTTCCTGAGTAGAGACACAACATGAGGTTCAATTTAAATATAATAATAATTATTTTAATAAATTATAACTCAATGCGCGGTTCACAATAATTATTATTAATAGGCTTAGAGCAACCTTTAATTATTTATATAATATTTAGATTAGAAATTTTATACTAATAAAAATAGAAATAAACATATTATATTAAAAGATATGTTCAAGTTGAGTGTATAATAAGTGATGCAGCTACAGGGGATTATCCAAAGCCTTTTATATGCAAGGGAATCTCTGAAGCATCACAAATGAGTACTTACAAAAGAGTAATAAAATGAAACAAGAATATAAAAGAGTAGAACTAAACATAGAGATTGAGAGAAAAACATGAGACAATAAACTAAACCTGTGAGTAATTAAGCAATTTTCCCACCATAACTTCCCAAAAACAATTAATTAAATTAGTTAGTAACCAAGTAAGTCTGAAACATTAGAACAGTTAGTAAAGTAACCCAAAAAAGTTGTTACAGTGATATGTAAAGGATTTAATTAAAACAATTAGAATTATTTTCACGCCAAGACCCATGTAATCAACTCAATCCAGTATAAAGTAATTTTAATTAATTGTTTCAACTATGTAATTAATTCACTAATTAGTTAAAATGAAAAATATAATTAATTTAATGATATTCCTAATTTAAAGTGAGAATTTTAATACCATGTTATTAAATAAGTGTTATTATATATTTAATAATTTTACTGACACAATTAAGGGTCAAAAAAGCGCCCAATATTATTGTTTAATAATTTATGAAAAAGGTTTAGTTAATAAATAAATTTAATTAATTAATTTAATTACATTATAAGTCAATGCTACACTTATAGTTATAATATATGTTTATAATTAATTAATTATAAATTTGTATATATTAAATACATAAAAAAATGCACCATAATTTATAGAATATATATCATGCTTAATTTAAATGTATAAATAATTTATATAATAATAAAATTAATATAATATTTATATATATTTAATAAAATAATTATATCATTTCATTATGCAATATAAGATTAATTTATATACATAATAAGCAAATTTTTACACCCTCTTTTAGTTAAAGTAAATTGAAATAAAATTTACTGGGCTCCTGGTATAGCCTGGCTGACAACTTTTGTGGCTGATTAAGAAGTCAAGTGTGTTTAAAACAGGGTTTTGGAAAACAAGCCTTAATTTACTTTAGCAGGTAAATCTCACTCTATTTTTCTAAAGGGACAGGGGATTTTTTCTGTGGTTTTTCTTTAACTCCCTTGGTCAAGGCCTATAGCTGGTACTATAAGATTGTCTACATTTCTGGTGCCCATCATTGGGTGGACCTGCTAGTTTTTTGGAGTTTCTGTTGTCTTTGTTGGCCCTTTTTGGTTATTTTTGTTTGGAGGAATGGCTTCTGGCTCCTCAATTCCTATAGTGACTGTCAGTGGGGAGGAAGGTTCTCCTGCTGTGATGGTTAGGGAGTGTGTTAGGATCAAAACTTGGGATGTTACCAAGTTTAATGGTGAATATGTGAAGTGGTTTCTGAAGAAGTATGAGGCTGCTGTTGGTGTTGATGCTGCTTCTTACCTGGATATTGTGAAGAAAATTATTTTCTTCATTGGTGATAGGGCAGTGGAGAAGGAGGTGGTAGCCTTGTCTGGGTACAAGAAGAGGGATTGGAAGTTGTTTTGCAGGGAGATGGTGGATAGATGGGATGTCAGTTTCACTATGGTGGATCTGAATAAGGCTGTCAGTGAGTGGAAATCTTATGATAATGTTGGTAACTTGCATAGTTACAGGAAGTTTCTGCTACAGTCTGACCCTGTGGTGGAATATTTGGTTGAAGTAGAGGAGCTAGCACATGAGAATGCTTCCAAAGATGTTTTTTGGTCTTCCCTGGATAGAGATGTCAGTATGGATGTGTTAAATGAGCTGTCCCTGAACTAAATGATGAAGACTCTGGCTAATGGGGACCAGAAGCTTCCTGACTTGGATAAAGTGAAAAAGGCTGTGGAGGCCCATTTAAATTTATTGGCTGTGAAAACCTATCAAGAGGGGTGTGCCAAATATGTCAGCAAAGTCAGTGAGGCTTTGGCTCAAGAGGAAGAAAAGTTGAAGAAGGAAGAGAAGAAGGTGGTGAAGGTTCAAAAAGAGGAGAGTGACCTAGTGATACAGAAACTAGTGGACTTGACCAAGTAGCTCCACATTTCTGTACAGGAAACTCAAAAGGTGGATAGGGCCTCAATGTAGCAGGCCAAGAATAATGAGGGGAGGGCTGGTGGTAGTAGTGATCCTTGGGTGTGCTCCTATTTTTAGTAGGAGGGGTAACATTTCAAATGATTGTTGGGCTCTGAACAGAGATGTGTCAGAGGGAAAGTTTGAGTTTGATGGCAGGGTTCTCAAGTTCCCTGATGGTTCATTGGTGAAGCCCAGTGAGAGGCAGGCTCCTGTTGACTTGGTCAGAAAAAGTGGTGGTCTCAATCAGAGTAAGTCAAGTTTTGGGGAGATTACTGATCAGGGGAAGTCTCTCACTAAAGAAAGTGTTGATGTCAAGGGGAAGGGGAAGGAGTTCAATAAGGTCTCTTTTTCTACTTCTTATGGTGGTTTGGAATTGTTTTCTTGTGAGGCACAGTCAAAGTGGGAATGTTTGTCTGGTGTCTATGATGTTGATGCTGGGAGAGTGGGTAGGACCAAGAGCACTTCACAGGCTCAACCTAAAGCCAAGGCTCCCAAGGTGGATCCAAAGATATATTCCAAGAGGAAAGTTAGTAAGGAGGAGCTGCACAAGATGCAGAAGGGAATCGCAGATATGGGCCCACCAAGTTTTAGTGCTTATTATCTGAATGGGGATCCAATGTCTATGGATTTGGATTATGACTCTGAGGAAGATGTTCCTTTGGCTTCCTTGCCAAATCCCAGTTGGGCCAGGTTCACATGTGATGGTTCTGGTTTGGTTCCAGTGGTCAGGAAACCTGTGGATAGAGGTTCTGGAACTCAAGAGGCATCAAGGCCTAAAGTGGTGAAACCAAAAGTCCATTTTGAGAAGCCATTGGTTTCAGGAAGAGTTGATTTGATGGACTATGTGTTTAAGAAAATGAATCAAGGAACTATATCCTTGACTTATGAGGAGTTGTTTGCTATCAGTCCTGGTCTCTCTGAGAAGCAAAAGAAGATGTTGACCAGGAGAAGGATCTCTTCTGAGGAGGTGGAGTATGTTTGTGACTCTTCTGAGAAGTTTGGTGATAATTTTGATACTCATTTCTCTGCTCACTTGGGGTTTGTAAATGTCACTCTGAATGGCAAAGCCATTAGAGCTTTGGTTGATTCTGGATCTCAGATTAATGTCATTTCTCTTTCTGAGGCAACTCAATTAGGCCTTTCCATCAAAACTGGTATTGATGGTAACTTGAGAGGTATTGGTGGGCATGTTACTGAGTTGGTTGGGTCAGCAGAGTTTGTGAAGCTGGATGTTGGTGGATCTTCTGGGAAGGTGCACTTTTATATTGTAACAGGCACTTTTAGGGCAGTTTTGGGTGAACCATTTCTGATGTATTTTGCAGCCAGGATTGATTATTAAACTGGAGTTGGCATTAGCTTGGATTTGACAGGGAAGGATGAAAGGACCTTGCATATGGGGTTGTCTTCACCTGGTGAAGAGGGTTGGGAGACTAGGCCTGGGCTTAGTTTCATGTTTCACTTCCCTGATTGTTGTGAGAGGAGAAGGGAATATAGGGCTGCTTCTGGTTTTTAGGGAGGTGGATAAGGCTCTAATGGAGGGCCTTATTTTCTAGAGTAGGAGGGGCTGATCACCCAAGTGCTGCAACTTCTCCCCTTTCAGTGGAAATCCCAGGTTGTAGTAATTCATCTCATTTGTAGATATTCTAAGTGAATTTTCAGCTTTCTTTGTATAATGTTTCTCTTACCTGCAAGTATTCATCAAGTTTTTTATCAAGTCTCTGTTCATTTAATGTTTTCAAGATTAATTCTAATTCAAGCTCAAGAGGAAAGATGGGGTATATATCTGTTGAATGGAAAAGCTTTGAGGTGGTGAGATTGGGGTCTAAAAGTAAGTCCTCCCAATAGTGCACCACTAGGATTATTTACACCTTTAAAAAAACATTACCTTGGCCACACATGTGAGAAATTGTGCAACCCTGGTTTCTGTTTTAGAAAAGGGGTCCCATCAAGGAAAGAAGAAATTTTTTTTGAGATAATTGAAGTTAATCAAGAAAAAATCTAAAGATAAAGAAGAAAGAAGATCAAAAAAAATTTATTTCAAGATTATTTGGCTGAAGAGGTGAAGAGTGGTGGAATTGAGGTTGGAAGTGTGGAGGAAGTGAGAATGTGGAGTTGAAAAGCTTTGGGGAAATGAGATTGGGGTCTTAAAGTAAGTCCTCCCAATTGTGCACCACTAGGGTTTTTTCTACACCTTTCAAAAAAATTACCTTGGCCACACCTACGAGCATTGGGGAAAACCTTGTTTGTTTTTGTAGGAAGACTTAAGAATCTCCTGTTGAAGATGAAGATCTGGAAGTGGATGCTGCTGAATACAAGAAGGTAGAAGTGAAGGTTAGGTTTGTCAATGAGTCTATGCCAGCTGGGATGAACCCACCTTTGAAGAGGCCTCCCTTGTCAAAAGATCCTTATGTGATGCCTTTAGTGAAGAAACCACCTGATTTTGTGGAGACTGCTAGGATTACTGAAGAAAGTTTGGAGGTGATGAGTTTTGGTCCTGATGGGTGGTTATCTGAAGAGGAGAGGAAGTTGTTGTTGAATGTGATGGTGTTGATGGAAAAGTCAATAGCTTTTGCGGAGGAGGAATGAAGTGTGTTGAAAAATCCATATGGTTCACCTTATCTTATTCCTGTGGTTTATCATGATCCTTGGAAAATCAAACCAATTCCAATTCCTGCTGCTATAAAGGATGATTTTGTGGAGATTGTCAGGGAAAGTTTTAGGAAAGGGTTGTATGAGCAGTCAACCTCATGTTATTCTAGTCCTGTTTTCTGTGTCAAGAAGCCAAATGGCAAGCTTAGGGTGGTTCATGATCTTAGGGCCTTGAATAGAGTGACTATCAAGAATGCTTGAATGCCACCAAGTGTAGAGGATTTTGTGGAGGCCTTTTCTGGAAGGGATTTTGAGAATCCTTTGGGAAGGTTTTGATTGAACAGGTTACCTCAAGGAGCTACTAATTCTCTTGCTATTTACCAGGCACAGATGGCTTGGATATTTCAGGATGAAGTACCAACTTATGCTTGTATTTTTATTGATGAAGGTGGAATTAAAGGGCCAAAATCTGATTATGGTAATAAGGTAATAAAGGAAAACTCTGGGATTAAGAGGTTTGTGTGGGAGTATTCTGTGACACTGGATAGGATTTTATTTATGATAGAGGAGGCTGGTTTGACTTTCTCAGGGTCAAAGTTTTGCTGTTGTGTACCAGCATTGGAGATTTTGGGTCATGTGGTGTGTAAGGAGGGTAGGATTATGGCAAAGAAGAAGGTTAATAAAATTCAACCATGGAAAAGGCCAAAGAATACTACTGAAGACATGGGATTTGTGAGTGTTTGTCATTATGTGAGGATGTTTATTAAGGACTTCTCTTTTTTGGTTGCTACTTTAAGGAAATTGAACAGGAAGGAAGCTGATTGGGAGTGGGATGATTATTTTGAAGAGGAATTTGTGAGTTTGAAGGTGGTAGGGGAGGATATTGAGTTGAATAATCTGGATTATGGTGTTGGGGCTGGGAAGATTTATTTAGCTGTGGATTCAAGTTATATTGCTTCTGGTGCTGTTCTGTCTCAGAAGGATAAGGATGAGAAGATCAGTCCAGTGAGGTATGAGTCTGTGGTGTTTGATGATGTCGAAGCAAGTCACCCTCATCTAATTTTTGAGCTCTACGGTGTGGAAAAAATCTTGAAAAACTTGCAGACTGTTTTGTGGGGGCAGCATTTTGAGCTTCAGGTGGATGATAAATATTTGGTGCAGATAATCAAAACTCCTAGTCTTCCTAATGCTCCTATGACTAGGTGGGTTGCATTTATCCTGAACTTCTCTTTTGATTTGGTACATAAGCCAGGAAAAACTTTCACAAATCCAGATGGGTTGTCAAGAAGACCACAAAAAGATGAAGATTCTGAGTCAGAAGAGTTTGTTGAAGAGGTTCCTGTGGTTAGGGCCAGAACAATAGGTCCTGAAAATTTTTCTTACCTCTAGCAAGAGGTTAAATGGCACAATTTGTACCCCCCAAGAGGTTAAACTGGCTGGATCTGATCTTGATTCTAGTGATCAGGATGTTTTTGTTGATGAAGAAGGGGCTGTTGTTTGGGATGGCCAGAATTTAGAAAATGGTGTTTTTGTTGGTACACTGGTTTCTCACAAATTTCAGTGGAAGAAGAAGGATGTGCCAAAATTTAAGGATTGGTGTCCTGGATGTGCTGATCAATTGGCTCATGTTTATTCTGGTGATTTTTATGAAAGGGTTGTGCCCTTGGATGTTATTTTTTTGGATTTTGAAGATGAGACCTGGGGTCAGTCTGGGTTTTTTTTCTTATGGTGGAATATCTGTTCACCTTGGAGAGGACAGATAGTTGTGATGATGACACTTGGGTGGCAATCAAAAAAGAGTCCTGGATTTTATGTGTCAGGAAGGAGGATGTTGAGGAGAAGACATTCAAATCCTCAAGTTGTGGTGACTCAGAAGAAGGGTCAAGATTTGGTTTTGAGGTCTTTGCATGAAGACCTTGGTCATAGAGGATCTGGGGAGACTTATAGAAGAGTAGCAGACAGATTCTGGTGGCCTGGTATGAAGTTGGCTGTTTAAATTTGGGTCTAATCTTGTGAAGAGTGTCAGAGAAGAAGTAAATTGAAACCAAAAGAGGTTGGCCATGCTACTCAAGAATTAACTGTGTTTGGAAGAGTCAGTCTAGATGCTATCCATATTAAAAAGGGCAGGTATAAATACTTGATTGTTGCCAGAGATGATTTATCTGGTTGGGTTGAGGAAGTGCCTCTGGTTAATTTGACTTCCAAGAATGTGGTAGAATTGTTAAAGAAGGAATGGATTTATAGGTATGAGCTGATGAAATTAGATACTTTTGATGGAGAACAAGATTTTGGAGCAGAATTCAAGGAAGATGTTACTAGTTTTGGGTCCAAGATCATAGTGGCTAATCCTAATTATCCTGAAGCTGAAGCCATGTTTGAAAGAGGGCATCAAGTTTTGAAAGATGCTTTGGTCAAGATGTGTGAGGATGGTTCTGAAAAATGGAGGTATTATTTACCTTTGGTTTTGCTTGCTGACCAAATTACTGTCAAGAGGTCTACTGTATATTCACCTTATGAACATATTTTTCTTTAGAAGGAAGTTTTACCAGTAGATTTGGAGGCTACTTCTTACTTATTTATTTATTGGTATGAAGTTTGTTCAAATGAAGACTTATTATGTGCCAGAATGAAGCAGCTTGAAGGAAAGAAGGAATTTAATGAAAAATTCTATTTAAGTATGATGAAGATCAGGAATCAGTCATGTTAGGTATTGGGATAAGAGGTTGGCACACAGGCTGAGGAATCCTTTAAAGCCTGAGTGTTTGGTATTGGTGTATAATAGGAGTTTGGAGAGTCAGTGGGGCAAGATGTTCTCTCTCCAGAAAAAAAATGGGCACCTGATAGTAGGTTCCAATACCTATGTTTTATTTAATTCAATTTCAGTTTAGCTGTAATTCCTCTGGAAAGACTGTGCACTGAACAATGAGCACACTAGCTTGTGCAACATCAAATTAAATCTACTCTTAAATCAAAACTGAATATAGGGATAGGCACCTGCTAGCAGGTGCCACTTATTTTTTTGTGGTGTCTGACAGGTGTAATGGTCCTTATAGAGTCATATATAAGCTCTCAGGAATATAATATCAGTTAGAAGAATTGGATGGGGAAGTCTTGTAGAAGAGAGTGGCTGCTGACCAGGTGAAGAGATTTTATCCCAGAGGCACAAGAAGGGAAGAAGACTAGCTTCGCAATGAGGATAAACTATGAATCATTCTATTTATTGGGTTGTTTTGTTGGAGATGCTGTTCATCTGTTGTTTTGGGAACCTTTTTGTTAGATGGTACCCATGGGAGGGGTATCTAGATTTTATCTTGGTAAATGTGGGGGTATCTTATGGGCTGGCTTCTCTGTATAACAGTTAACCCAGATTGTTTGTTTCCAACCCCTTATCTTAATTTAGTTGAAACCTAGCATTGGTCTTCTTTTAACAGTTTTTTTAGTCCTCTATGACTTTAAACTGGGTTTATCTTTGGTCTTCAAGTGCTGGACTTTTCATTATTATTGGTTTTTGGGTTTATTGTTTGGATGTTTTTTTTAGAAGGTACCCATGGGGGGGCTTCTAGATTTTATTTTGGAAAGTGTGGGGGTAACTGACAATCTGGCTGCTCTGTAGAACAGTTACCCCAGAATGTCTGCTCTAAGTCTTTTTCTGTCCTATTTTAATTCTAGTTCTTTTTCTTTGGCATTCAGGTGTTAGTCCTCAATGAATTTATACTGGATTTCTGTGGGCTTCAAATCTTTTCATTGTGTGGATGTTTTGTGTGGGATGTTTGTTTTTTTTAGAAGGTAGCAAGGGGGACTTTTAGATTTTATTTTGGAAAGTGTGGAGGTAACTGATGGGCTGGCTGCTCTGTATAGCAGTTACCCCAAAATGTCTTTTTCAAGTTTTTGGTTTTACTTAGTTTAATCCTAGTCATCTGCTTTTATTCAGGTTTTAGTCCTTTATGACTTTAAACTGGATTGGACTAACTTCTTGGTTCTTGGATCTTTCTTGGTGGCATATCACTGGTGGTCATCCATCATTTTTACTTATTTGAGGGAGCCCACCCAGTGATCTTTTCTTTGGACCTGGATATGCTTCTGTGATTTTTTGTGATGGAATTGAATTTTAGTGTTCTTAGATTTTTTTCTTTTTTACTCTATTTTTTTCTTTTGTTTTGGTAGTGAGGTTTGTTTATTATTAAATAAAAAATTAGTTTGGTGTACCACATCAGGGTCACCTGGATGTGGGCAAGCATTGGTGGGGAAAGGCTCATCAATTGGCCAGGCAATGCTATTTTTCATTTTATATTATTACTTCAAAAGTTCCTTTTATCCATTCATTTTATTGTTTTCATTTTCAAGTTTTTTATTTGTTCAAATTACTTTTTAAATCTTTCAAAAATTTCTTAAAGGTGTAACCACATTAAGGTGCACTTCAATGTGGGTAAAGTATCAGGGGATCAGCTCATCAATGAAATTTGATGAAAAATTATTTAGGAAGCACTTCAAAAATATATGCTGAAGGATTTTGGATTTCTGAAGGTTTGGAAAGATGTGTGGTGGAAGGATCAGCCAGAGATAAATAAGGTTTATCTTGGTCTTCTTCCAGTGGGCTCTGAGAAGGGGAACTAGGAGGGGACTCTTCCTGGGGCCAAGCTATAGAAGGATAATTGTTTTTGTTATTGTTATACTTCTCTGTTAGATTGCTTTCTGGTACTGTGGAGCCAATGTTTTTGAAGTATGATTCTGGTGAAGGTAACCTGAGGGCTGAATTTTGTCTTCTGGATGAATTACTTGAAGAGAAGGAACTGTCAGAGGAGTAGTTGGTAGGCATAGGGGAGGTGTAGCTTCTTCTCCTGGATGGAGAAGTTGATTTTGGTTGTTGAGCAGTTTTGGGAGCTCTGACAGGTCTTCTTGAGGTTTGAGAATTTTTGGTGTTGTTGGACTTTGAAAATTTTGCTTGCATTGCTCTAGGAGCACAAGGAGGTTCTTGTGCAGAAGATTAATTGTTTTTTGGTGAATTTTGGCAGTTTTCTGGTTGTTTTTTTTGAAGGTTTTGACACTGATTTTTGCTTCCCAGCAAGGCAGGTTGACACCTGGGTGCAGTCTAGCAGCCTAAGAGCTGAATTTGAAGCATTTTAAATGTGACTTTAAGAGATAAAATAGAATTCTTGGGAAGATAGAGGTGGTGATTTAGAGCAAGTTCTGGAGATGGATCTCCTGGATCTTCTGGAAAGATCTTAAGACAAAGAAAAAGGAATACCTAGCTCTGGAGATCTGGAAGGGGACCTGGGGGTGTATTTATGAGAAGGTGAAGGTGGAGGTAAAATATAATTTGTATCTCTATCACATCTTTTTTTCTTTGAATTGAAAGAGTCACAATCCCTGTTGTAAATTTTGGCCTCTAGAGTTGGAAGAGTGAAAGTGCAGGGTCTGCACATTTGAATGCACTGTTTACAAGCATAGCCTTTGGGAGCAGTGAAGCAAGGAAGGGTTGAGGGGCCAAAAGTGGTGGATTCAAGGTTTGACATGATCTGTGGTGGAATAAAAATAATAAGAGAAACAGATAAGAAAATTTTTTTATCATTGATGGGTAGAAGATGAAGTGGATGTTGGATTTCAGAAAGTGGAATGTGGGTGAATATGCATTAGTGCATCAAGACTCTAAACTTAAATATGCATTATTCCATCAAGACTTTAAGCTGAAAACTGGTTCCACAGTCCCCCAAGACTATAAACTGAGGAGTTTTCAGCCCCCCAAGACTATAAACTGAGTAATGGGTGTTGTTTTGGTTTTGGTTTTGAAAATTGGAAGAGAGTATCCACAGGGGGAGCCTCTGAATTTAGCAAAGGAAAGTTTGGGGGTAATTGATGGGCTGAAAGCTCTATTCACAATTACCCCAGAATGTTAGTTTTTTCTCTGTGTCTTAATATGGTTGATCTCTGGTTCTAGGTTTGTGATTTAAGTTTTTGAGTCCCCCAAGACTATAAAATGAGGATGGTACCCCAAGACTTGAAACTGAGGATTGTTTGGTGGCTACATCCTATAGAGGGTGTGGTCATTTTTTCTTTTCTAAATCAAACTCAAGAACTGGTGGAATTACAGAAAGGTATCAAGAGAGGTGGCAAAATGTTCTGAATTTGCCTTGATTTCTTGAATGAGGTTCAATCTCTTATCAATGTCTTGTTGGTCCTTGGAAGGAGTTGATTGGAAGTAAGAAAGGAGAAGTTGTTTTGGTTTTTTGGAGTGATGTTGGAATTTCTCCTTGACAATGGGTATTGAATTTGGGGGTGGTGTTACAATGATCCCTACATTGTCATCATCTTCAATGACTTTTGGAGGTAGGGCTGAAGAAAATTGTCAGCCTAGTTTGGTGTGGAGTAATGGAATCTTACCTTCTGGTGAGTCAGTTTAATGAGAGGAAGAAAAGGCTTTTAGAGTTACAGGTTTTCTTCTGGGTGAATTAATCTTGTTTATTATTCTTGAGATGATGACAAAGGGTCTGTATCTTCTGGTGAAAGAGGATGGGAAAGGCTGAGTTTATGAAGAAGCTGAAGAGGAGGATAATGGGCCAGCTCTGTGGTGTTTTTTTTTCTGGAGTGGCAAAAATGACTAGAGGTCCTGTAGATGTGAAGATGTCCAGTCATTGTGCAGATGAGGTTATTTTCAATGCAGTACTGGCAAGGGCCCAGGTCAGAGGTAGCTCTGGAGAGGTGTCTGAACATGGTTGTTAGTGGATGAAGAGTGTTGAAATTCTTGATTGGAGGGAGGATGTGGTGTTCCAAAGATGAGTAGGCCTTTGGATTGCATACTTAGAGGTATTTGTTTGGTAGGCTGTAGTTAGGGTTATGGTGGTTTTATTGGTGTTTTTTTAGGCTTAAGCTAGGGGAGCTTATTATGTCTCAGCTTAATGTCCTTTCTTTTCTCATCATTCTGGTATGTGTTACGTGTGATTAGCTTGTTTCTACATGTATTTATTGTTGTTTTTGCTATTTAGATGGTATTTTTATGTTTTTAAAGGCCTAAAAATGGCCTTGCCTACATCAGGCTGCCTGCCTGTCTGCGCATGCAGAAGCCTCTAGAGGCGTTTTTATGAATGTGGAGAGGTGAGAGAGTTGGATTTGGCTGGAAAAAGCCAGGAAGGTGTGTGTGTGAGATAGTTAAACAATTTTAAGGACATTTTAGTTTATCATCATCCATCTGGTATACCTGGAATCTTTATGTTTCACTCTTTTTTGTGTGTTTGTGGAATTTTTTTGGCTGGATTATTAAAAGGTTAGTTCATAATTGATCTCAACTCTTGTCACTGTTTTCTCTGGTATATTCTTGAAAGCTATATCAAGTATTAATGCTTTCTCTGGTGTGGCTTTGAAACCTACATCAAGTATCATTGCTTTTTCTGGTGTGGAAATTGGTCTACATTTCAGTTCTTTGGCCTGGTAGTCTGTCTGATGACTACTTTCTTGGCTGATAAAGCAGTCAAGTGTGTTGAAAATAGGTGTTAGAAAATAAGACTAAATTTACTTTAGCAGGTAAATCTCACTCTATTTTTCAAAAGGTACAGGGGATTTTCTCTCTGGGTTTTCTCCAACTCCCTTGTCAAGGCCTATATCTAGTACTATAGGATTTTTTACAACGTTAAAAATAGAATATAATTGTTGAGAAACCTCTTTAAATTTCACCATAGCTGAAGTGGGTTCTTGATCAGGGATAAAATAAGCAGAAGGAGAATAATGTGATCCTGAAGAATCTAGATCAGGTCATCAATAAAAGTCAAGAGATAAATTTAAAAGGAAGAATGAAAATATAAATTTCTTACTAGAGTCAAATGTGTCAATCTTAAGATTTAAAGGCAGGCTTAGCAGAAATTTTTCTTCAAGAAGGGAAGAGTAGGGATTTTAAATTTTGTGATATGAAGGTGGTTTTAGGAAATTTAGGATGTCTTTGGAAGGAGTAGGTATTTGAGATCCATTAACTTTGGAATATTTCTTTTCTTACAGCAAATTATTTGAGGACTAGGAGATCTGGGTCTTTTTGATGAAGAAGAAGGACAATGAGGGTTGCTAAGTTTTGGTTGAGGAGGAATAGGCTTTGTTATAGGAGGTGGAGAGAAAGAAGAAGGAGAAGGAGAAACATCCAGAACTGATTTACATGGATTCAACATTTCTTTTGGAGAAGTCAGAGCTCTAGGGATGACAGAAGAGAGTCTTGATTGGAGAGAAGGAGCAGCATAAAGAGTAGAAGGAGGTGGACCCAGAGACTCAGAGTCAGAAGGAATATTTAAAAAAGATGATGGTGTGAAAGGAGTAGGAACTTTAAAGGTGGATGATTTTGGATAAGGAGTAGAATTCTTTCAATGGGAGGAAAAGCTGGTAGCAGAAAGGGGGAATGGGCCAGATTTAAGGCCAGATAATTTTCTTTTCTTTTTAAAGCAGTTGAAACAGGCCCTGTTGTAGGGATATCTTTTCTGGTTATAGGTGTAGGTGCACTCTTGATGGGTAAAGGAACAGCAATCACAGGATTGGTCACTAGAAGAAGTGAATTTGGAAAGAGTCATCTTGAAAATTTGATAATTAGGAGGGAAGGGATATCCTGGAGAAGAAAATTGGAAAGGGAGAAAAATATGGTAAAAATGGGCTCAAGGAAAGTAGTAGGCAGTAGGAATCAAAACAATCTTTGGTCCTCTATGAAATAAAACTAGAAATTAACTATAGGATTTGGTCCACTATGACCTTAAACTGGAGAATAATCAGCAAATTTCAATCATTGTTCCCCTATGACCTTAAGCTTGAAAATTACTTTCACTTTTTTCCACCAAGACTATAAACTGGAAATAAATTAAAAGTTTGAATTTCAAGGATATTAGGAGGGAATGTTAAAAAATTTGGATATTCAATTCAGTCATTTTCAATTTATCACTGGTTCATCAGTACTGAAACTGGTACTCACTCATTTGGACAACTAAGTCATTAAAAAAAGTGCAACTAACTTTAGGAAATGGAGACGTCATTAAAAGGAGTTATTTAGGATTAAAGAAAGATGTAGATTTTAAATTTTATTGATGGATATTGTTAAAATTTAAAAATATAGGTGCTAAGAATGTCTGGAAAATTACGATTGTTCAAATTATTGGCTCTGATGGTTCATGATACTATCTTTATTATTCTATGATTAAATTTTGAGTAGTCTTCTTCTAGGTGTCTCTTTCAGAAACAATCCATTTATTCTATTCATCAACTGACTGTTAATCATCACTCATTCATTTGGCCATGTCATCCATTACATATATATATATATATATTCTACACATAAATACATACTAATAAATTTATGAAAAATCTATTTAATACCTCAAAAAACCTATCTTTATACATGAAACATAACACTGGTGATTATTACTTAGTATATGAGGATTTCAATACTCTGTCCAAATCTCTATCCTTGTTGATAACTGATTACCACCAGGTAAAGTTAACTACCTATTTTGTCTTATCTAGAATTCACATTACACTCATTATAGCCATCTTCTAGCTTGAAAACTTATCATTGTTGCTAACTGATTATCACTAGCCCTGAGATCCTTTGCCTCAATCCCACATTGTAATTTTATCTTAAAGTCGAGAAGAGTTATTCCTTGATTCATTGCTCAAGTTGGGTAAAGTTGTTACCCACCTCCTAATCTAAGTCAAGTAGAGTTATTCCTTTCTGCATTTTTCAAGTTTGGTAGAGCTATTCACCATGTCTTGTCAATTTACTGGGTTGAGTTATTCCCCATTTCTCATCATCTTACTGGGTAGAGTTATTCCCCAGTATATCTCTTATATTGGGTAGAGTTATTCCCTGTGTTTCATCACCAATCTTGATCTTTTCCAAGGTTGAGTTAGTCCCTTCAGCCATTTTACTTCTTCCATA
Organism: Hemileia vastatrix; assembly: GCA_030280995.1. NCBI lineage: Eukaryota > Fungi > Basidiomycota > Pucciniomycetes > Pucciniales > Zaghouaniaceae > Hemileia > Hemileia vastatrix. Next base: position 16,062,490 of record JASXTE010000013.1, read on the forward strand.
ATATCAAAAGTTGAAAATGATATATAATAAAAATTAGGAGTGATTTTAAAGGGTTGCAAAGTTATTTGAATGTTATGATGCTGAATCTTTAGAAGTTTGAGAGGAGTAGGAGTTTAGTGGGTCTCTTTGGTAGACTATTTAGGTGGAAGCTTGGAGGACCTTATGGAAAGAATGGAATCATAGTATTTGGCTCAGGGGGAATCCCAATGTGAATGGAATCAAAATTATTTGGCTCATTAGGGAGGCCTGTTATCTCATTCTATAAAAATGATGGATACTGGTATAGAAGAGTCTGAAGGGATTCAAACCTTGCTCTTAGAAGTGGAATCATCACAAGTTAAATATTTTTTAATTAAAAGTTTATTTCAAATATGAAAATTATATGACACTACGCAATATAGGGGGTGGACTTGCTAGCAAGTCCCCAACCTGAACTCAGGCACAACTCAGATGGAACTCAGACTGAACTCATACTGAACTCATATTGAACTCTACTTGAAGACCCACCTAAAACTGTTCTGCTGAGTGGTGTTTATCCCTGATTGTATGGTTCCTTTGTCAATAGCTCAATGTGTGTTCAATCTGTGGTGAACTTGAGTCCAAGGTTGCGGACTTGCTAACAAGTCCGCCCCCCATATTGCGTGGTGTGACAAATTAAAAAGAATTAAAATTAACCATGAAATAACATTTATCAGCACTAAAAAGTTTTAAAGTATTAAAGTATTAAAATTTTAAAGAAGAGAAGATAATCAAAATAAAAAATCCCTTTGGAATCTTTCAACATTATTATCAAAGCTTTGCATCAAAATTCTTCTTTTCATTACATCTTCAGTATTATTAGCAGGAGTTTCCTGAAAATAAGTTAAAAATTTATGCTTCATATCATCACAAAAATCAAGAAATAGATATCTATGGAACTTAGGATAATAATTAATGTAATCATTCTGCACCTGGACAATTTCATTGGTAATGGTTATTTCAATAGCTTAGTAGTTGGAAGAGATAGAAGTTGGATATGGAATTAGTAGGAAGATTATTAAATTAAAAATAAAAGACTAAATTTTTGAGCCAAGAAATAATGTTTCAGAAAAACTGAATGGAGAAACTGGAATTATAGGATTATGATCTTAAGATGGAGAAGCAAGCTCAGGATTAGGAATTTTAGATGAATAAGCTGTTTTGGCCTTTATATTTCAAAAGAAGGTGGGAATTTTTGATAATCTCTTTTTGGGAATAGTTGGATCAGGAAGAGTGGCTGGTCCATTAAATAAAATAGTTCTGGAAGGTAAAATTGGAAAATTAAACTTGATTTTCTAAAGCCTTCAAAGATCACAGGCAGTTCTTCCAGGAAGGCCAGGGTGAGAAATCAGACAGGGAACCTGGAATTTGTTGCAAAGTTCACATGGGACAGAAAGGTCTTTTGGTGACATATTAATTATGATATTAAAATAATAATAAAGTGAAAATATTCAGGACTAGTTAAGTTAGTTGGTTAAAGAGGATAAAGAGAGGATGAATATGTGTTCAATCAACTATGAAAATATTAAAGAATGGGGACATTTTTCATTGGGGGGAGGATGTGGCAGTCTAAAGTTTATTAGGGAGCTAAATTTTATTATAAAAGGAATTTTGAGAGAGGATTATTGAGACTGGAAAATCCAATATAATTTTAAAATTTTTATATTTAAAAGAATTAGTATTAAAAGTGGTTTGAAAGGGGTAAATTTTACAAGCCAAGATTAAAAAAACCATTAACAGTCAAGAAATGCAAGTATAGGTCTAATATTGAATGAATATTAGAGTCAGGGTTATCAAGAAACTTTAGAAATTTTTGTGTAATTTTTACTATTTTTCTACAATTTTCAATAATTTTATAAAGTATTTTGGGTTATTTTTGATTTTTCATAATTCACTTATCTTTAATAATTTTTTAGTAAATTAATAGGGCTGTGCAGACTATGAAAATTGAAATTAATTATAAAAAAGAAGTAGCTCTATCATCTATAATTTTTCTAGATTTTTTTATTAGTATTTTGATGTTTTAATTGAGTCCAGAAGTCCGTACAAGCTCTGGAATGCTTCAGTTAGGGAAAGTAGGGCATGTGACATACTATGCATATAAAGCCTGTAGAATCAAAATTAGACAACATGGAGTTTCAATATAACAACTTAATCACCAATCACAACAAAACATATTAACAACAATCACCAATTATTTTACATAACAAATTATAAAATTGTAATACCCTTATAATATAACACTTTTATATAACAAATTATTAATTTCACTTATCATCATATATAATAACATATAGCACTATGCAATATAGGGGGTGGAATTTCTAGCAAGTCCTCAACCTGAACTCAGATGGAACTCAGATGGAACTCAGACTGAACCCATACTGAACTCTACTTGAACACCCACCTAAAACTGTTCTGCTGAGTCGTGTTCATCCCGGATTGTATGGTTCCTTTATCAATAGCTCAATGTGTGTTCAATTTATGGTGAGTTTGGGTCCAAGTTTGCGGACTTTCTAGAAAGTCTCCCCCCCAAATTTTGTGGTGTAGGGTACCATTTAAATGGTTTCAGAACCAGGGATCTAAATATAACAACTAAATCATAAAAAAATAAAAGCTTCATAAAAACATATTATTAAATCATTTATATAACTTTTCTAAATACAGCTTCACTGTTGTGTTTTTTACCCTCATTATAAAGAACACTGATTCTACATCTCAACATTATTAATAAAAAATATTTTATTTTTTTATATAAAGTAGAGATTATAGCTTAGTTAATTGTGAACTCTTTATTTACTTAAAGGGATAGGGTTTTCTTTGGTTTATTCAACTACCTTGGATTCTGCTTACAGAATGGCAACTGTAAGAGTCTTTCTACATTGAAACATTGTTTCCAAATGAGCATTTTCAGGGAGCTCCTTGGTTTATGACCTTTCCCAGAATGCAGCCTCATCTGTGAGGTATGATATTGAAAATACAATCTTTGCTTTCTCATCTGTGAGCTGATGCCCATTGAGCAGGACATAGAGGTTTACCTGTGACACATACTGATCTTCCCAGGGACCTACTTTTCTATTTAATGTTAATGGGACAACAATCTTTGGGCCTCTAAAAAGTGGCACTGGTGTTGTAAGTTGTGCCTGTTCCTTGGCTTCAGTATTTTCCAGCTCTGCTTCAGTGGGGCCACAATATGAGGGCTTTTTCTCCACTAGATGTTCCATGAGTCTGGAGTTTTTTTTCTTGCAAGTATTCCATTTTTTCTTGAATTTCAGCAAGGGTTTCTGCATTAGGTTGACCTGAGGGATTCATTTTTCTTTAGTACTGTGCCAATTAAGATTGGAGAAAATGTTAAAGCCTAAGAAGGCAGACTACTACTAGTGCTGATACTAGCCTGGGACAGGACTGACTATGCTACTAACACTATGTGCAAAGTTCTGAGTTTTTTTAATTGCTACACCACATTGCATTCATTTCTCACTGTTAAAAACAAAAACTACAATAAAAACTTCAATTATGTTTGAATTACTACAGCTGAAATGTCTCTAAAACAATTGTTTGAGCATCAAAATGCTCAACCTCAGAAATACCTGTTCAATTTCTTTTGCACAGACTTTCCCCTCAGCTGCCTTGAAGTTCCCTGTGAACCCATTTATCAAGCTGGATGACTCTTTCTTCATATTCTTGAAAAACTGGTGCACAGGGAACTTCAAGCCAGCTGAGGAGAAAGTCCACGCAAAAAAAATGAACAGGTATATCTGAGGTTGAGTGTTTTGATGCTCAATTGATTTTTTTAGAGACACTTCAGCTGTATTAATGCAAAAGCATTGGAGTTTTTATTGTAGTTTTTGTTTTTAAAAGTGAGAAATGAATGTGATTGGGTGTGGCAATTCAAAAAACTAAGACCTTTTTCACATAGTGTAAGCAGTGAGACTAACTAGACTGACTATGCTGAAACAGCAGTGAGAGTAATAATTAACTGGATTACTATATAAGTTTTCTGATGAGGAGAGTTCCACAGCACTTGCCCCACATAACTCCCTTATGCAATATCCCCTCTTCTGACTTTCACAACACATAGCACTCATAGAGCTCCTCCTCCTCACCTCTCAACCAAATCCTAACATGGTGGAAAGAGGAGGTGGTGGTGGTGGTGGATTTGAGAGAAATGAAATGGATGTTAGAAGGGAGAGATGAAGGAGGTTTCAAGAATAATTGGTGACAAATATTTCATCTAGAATGAAGGTAATAGGGGCAACATGCATCATCCACGCTGCTTTCTAATTACCATCAAGAAGACTACTTTCTATAAAACATACATAAAAGGGTGATGGAGAGTCAAAAGTGGGCCAGTGAGGGATGTAGAGAGGGAAACAAGAATTGAGATAGAAAGAAGGTATGGGAGGAAGCAAGAAAAATTAAATGAGAAGTGTATGAGAGGGTGTGAGAGGTGGAGTCAGAAGGAGAGGAAAGGCAGAAAGAATCACCATGGATGAGAGAAGAGGGGAAGAAGGCACCAGAAGGAGGGATGCAATGTCAGAAAAACAAAAAAAATGTGAGCACAAGAAGGGTCACTCTCACTTTGTTAAAACAGGGTTACTTTTTAGAACAGACCCAGAAGTGGGCCCTGTGACCAAAAACTGAACTCAACATCTATTTTGCACTTTTTTTCCCCTGTGTAATAGTTACAATAATTCATCAGAGAATAAGACAATATATAATATATCATAAGTAAAGAAAAGATCTTTTTAAAGTTTGTAATCTCTCTCTTATTGGCTCTATCAATATTCTATTGGCATATTTTCAGTTGGTAAAGTGATCTAATGAAATCAAAAAAGGATCACCAGCCAGAATATTTTTTTAAAAGAAACTAAATTTAAAATTTCCCTAAAGTTTTGAAAACAAATATAATATAAGTAAATGGATATTTCATAAAACCTTAAGCTAAATAGTATGATGTTCTCTAATGCAGATATTTGAGATAACACTGTTCACCTGGAGACTCACCCCACAAATTTTACAGAGTATATCCCTGTGAAAAGAGGTTCTTAAAATCTATTTTAAGCTTTTTTTAACAATGAAGGACTCTTTTAAACAGTTAAAACTAATATATTCTATCACTATATTTTTTATTTATAGGAAACTTCTATATAACATTTTTGTAAGAAATATACAGTATATAATTTGAATCATGACAACAGAAAATATACTACTATTATAAAAATCAAATCTTAATTGGTATAAATTTAGGGAAGCCCTGTGTGGACCTCTCTTTTGATTGCATCTGAGGAAACTTTTTTAAATTTTGTGTCATGTAGCCCTTGTATGTCACTTCCCACCAGCAGTTACCACCAGATTCTACCATCTGTTGATTCCATCCTTTGAGTCATGTAGTATGTATTATAGATCTATGAAATGCCTGTACCTCTCAGGTATTTGGTCTTCAAAAATTTTACTTATTCCTTAAATAGTTTAAAAATTCTTAGAAACTAAAAATGATAAATGCAAAAATAAGAGTTAAATAAAAAACTACCAGAGGTTTAATAAAGTGACCCAAAAAAAAAGAAAATAGTCTTATTCTATTGAAATAACTGAGCTACTAAATATATCTACTAAAAAGCTATTGCTTTTAGTTTCTTGTGAGAACCATAAGCTAAACTGGACTCCAAATACTTCATTTCAGGCTTTGAAGGTTTGATATTCCTTTCAATGACTAAAAAATACACAAAACATATGTGGAAGAAGAGCATCTGGTAATAAGTTTCTCTGATAAAAATGACTGGATTTTGGATCAAATACCATTACTGATGGTCTAGTAAGGCCTGTAACTTGCCTAGGTAAAAATGTGAGTGATGTGGTACATACATATTTGTCTCTATGTAGCACTACAATTAGATGTTTAAATGTATCAGCTGCAATAATAGTATGAAATGGGAAAGTAAGCCAATTTTTTTTGGCTCTTACATTTCAAAGCATCTCAGTTCATCAAGTATTTATGCTACTTTTTTTTCTCCAAATAAGCTACTATAATCATCTATGCTATCCAGTAAATGCTCAACTAAAGCTTGGAGCACTGATTTCCATGACCAGTCAGATCCAAGTGATCTACCTAGAGAGTAGGAAACACAATGGCCATCACAAGGAACATTATACATTTCTTGTATACAAAATTGAAGTGCTTTGGGAAATAGATGAGAGCAGGAAAGGCTTAATGGGCATTTTATGATGTTGTGGCCAGGTTAGGAACAAGAACCACACTTTCTTGAACTGACCAAGCATTTTATCTTTGGTTTAGCAAGGTACTCAAGGCCTGATGGGTCTTGTGCTCAACTTTAAGTTTTTTTTGATGGCCTTGTGTATTATTCAGAAATTTTGGCAGTTGGATTTTCTTAATGGTCTTGCCATGAGCAATACTAAGTAATTGACCTCCAATCCCTTTTTCTTTTGGTAATCAGGTATATTGTTGTAAAACTCTTCAAGTAGTGAGAGAATATTACTGATTAAAATTTCACGGGATCCTTCAATTTTCGCCATAGAATTTTTTGAAGGATAAAGCCACCACTGTTGATGAAAGAGAGAAATAGGGAGCTGTCATGCACAATCCATGCATCATGTCACACATGTTGCTTGTAGGGGAGCGTAATTGAATTGTGCAGTGCATGAGTGATGTATGCACTGTGATACAGTTGCATGATTTTGTGTCACATAATTTGTGCGTGAAATGGACTCCCGCACTATGTCACGTTTTTTTGCAGGACATTGCCACACAAAATGCAATCATGACACAATTTTGCCCGCAGTGACAACTGTTGCGTAATTGTTGTGCCTCACAGCAAAGCAAAAATGTGTTGTAGTGTAATCATAAGAACAGAGCTGTCATGGCAGAAATAAATGGAACAGACCAAAGAGCCTTGTTGTTATGCTTTCAAAAGATATTTATAATATAATAGTTCCCACAATTAATACAATAGTTTATACAGTATATTAGTGACATTAATGCTTATTATTTGTATACTTTCCCTACAATGTTCCCCACAATATGACGTAGTATAAAGTACATGTCTAAGTATATATGTTGTAAGGATTCACTAGTTGTTTCGTAGCGAATCCTCTTTTGGAAATCACCAGAAAAAAACATGGGCACCTGATAGCAGGTGCCAATCCCTATCTTTGACTGAACTCAATTTCAGCTCAGCTGTAATTCTTCTGGAAAGACTGCGCACTGAACAATGAGCACACTACAGCTATGCAGCCAAGTTCCAAAAGCTTGCGGAATTTTTGACGAAAAACTAAAAGTTTCGCACACAAAAAAATGGTTGACATTTGACAGTGAAAGTTACAACTTATTTGGTGAATGGAAGCTAAAAATCCCGTCAAATGTCCATTAATCTGTCTGAAGGTTTTAGAATTTTTCGCAAAACTGCACCAACCATTTCCGACATGGCTGTAGCTCGCGCAATATCAAATCAAATTTACTCCTAAATCACAACTGAATACAGGGATAGGCACCTGCTAGCAGGTGCCACTTGATTTTTCGCGGTGATTAAAATTTAAAATTAATGAATGTTAACGCTTAAGTGTAAAGAAGGCTTTAAATAGACCACCAATATTTGCTGCTTTGGAGACCACCTTTTTTATTTTTAGTCTCATGTAAGCATTTTCACCTTAACCAGCTACCAGAACAAAAACGCTAGCTTCAAGAATGAGGAAAAGTCATGGTAATCCAACGCTAACCCCTAGAGAATGAAATAGTGATAGGAATCTAACACTTATCTTTACAGTAGGAAAAGAAAGGGTAGTCTAACACATTATTATCATTGGAGGTGAGTCACACGCGAGAGATACTTTTATACTGTTGACTAAATAGGGGGGAAACACTAAAAATAGAAAGGTGGTCTCCGTTGCACCTCAAAAAGGTGGTCCCTTTAAACCCTCCCTGTGTATAAATATTGAAGGGTTTGAGAATGAAAATGCATCCTGCCCTACTAATTTACTTTTAATCAATTACATCTCGCTTATTAGCTAGTGAAATTTTTAGATATCATCATTTACATTCTACAACTAATCCAATACCCATTTCATTGTTGTACACCAACCTCCAAATTCAGGTTTTTGAGTTGAACACCATCACTCTTAAGCTCTAATAAACTAACATTAGCACTCCTCAAGTGCGCATCACCACGAACGCTTGCTGATATATACTCATAAAGATACATATAACCCAAATCTAAAAACTAGCCAATCTTCCTTTATCAGAATGGTGATCCTCCATATTCTTTCTGCCTTGTTAGCATTAATCGTAACAAAATACGTGTACCGTCTCTTTTTCCATCCCCTTTCACGTTTCCCTGGTCCTACATGGGCAGCCGCAACGACCTGGTGGAAAGTGTATCTGGAATTATGGCTTAAGGAGTCGCAATCAAAATACTTCAAGAAACTACATGAGCAATATGGTTTGTACTTTCCATACATTTTTTATTAAGCGTACTCAAATAACTAATTGGCCGTGTCTGTTCAGGTGAAATCATTCGCGTAGGACCTAATGAAGTGAGAATTTATGACTCCAATTAGTTCATTTTTTTCACGCGAAATAGTCTGATTTTATTATAATTCCTGCAAAAACTTTGAAACAACAATCTACTTCACTTTTTTTTGTTAATTTTACTTATTTTTAATGAAAGCTCCATTTTTCTCGACCTTCAGCATATCATGACATCTACAACAGTAATGCGAAATGGGATAAGGACAGGATATGTTATATCGGGTTTGCAAAGAGCCAATCATCATTTGGAAGTTTATCATACCACGATGCCCACACTCGACGATCAATGCTCCTTCCATTTTTCTCTCGTCGTTCGATTTCTCAATTACAGCATCTCATTGGAGAAAAGGTCATTAATCTTAAAGTTTCATGAGTATATATGTATAGATAGGACAAAATGCTCACTGTATATTTTAACATTCCCCTCTTTTTTTTGTTTGTCACAAAAAATAGATCGACCATTTTTGCAACCTTCTTTCACGTCAAGATGGGATGTCTATCAATCTTTTTTTGGCGTATCGTTCTTTTACAGTTGACGTCATTACTTCTTTCTGTTTTGCAAGTGACATATCTGCCATAGAAAGCCCAGACTTTAAATGTCCTCTTATCATGACCATGGAATCAAGTCTCGAACCTGCACTACTAATGAAACATTTCGCTCTCATGCGTTTTATAGCTCATAAGTTACCAGGCTGGTTAGCTCGCAAGCTACTGCCACCCAGTGAAGGCGTCTTAGGTCTGAAAGATCTTTTAGTAGCTCAAATTGAGCCTCTGCTTCAAGACCGTAGAGCTCTGGACAGTTTCTCACATCCAGTGATTTATCATAGCCTGTTGAATGAAAATGATGAATCTAGTACCGATGAATCTGAGGATGGAAATTCCAAAAAAATTAAGAGACACAATCTACCTCTATCATTTGGAAGTTTGCTTGAGGAAGGGATGTCACTTGTGTTTGGAGGGACTGGCACATTAGGAAACGCTTTGATGGTTGGAACCGCATATGTTTTACATGATAAAACAGGAATCAAAGAGAAATTTAAAGCAGAATTAATGAACATATGGCCTATTCTTGACGAGCGTCCTCCTCTAGAATCTTTAGAAAAATGTGAGATTCTGGTATGTAGAAAAATTTATAAACCCTTCCAATCAATTAATTAAAAACCATGACTAATTTTTCATTTTCAGACAGGAATCATTAAGGAATCTTTGCGTCTATCTTACGGTGTCGTGGGACCTTTAGGAAGAGTCACACCAGATTCAGGCGCAACGATAAGTGATTGTTTTATACCTGGTCAAGTGAGCGTTTTTTTTTAAAATCAATCAAGACTATCCGTCATTTGAAGATAAATGTATATGACTTGTATCTCATACATAATTGAATTTTGAGTTAGACAACCGTTGGAATGTCTGTAACGTTTGTGCATGATTCTCCAGAGATCTTTGAAGATCCAGAAAAGTTTAAGCCAGAAAGATGGTTAAATGCCAAAGATAAAAATGGTGAATCACTTGACCGCTGGCTTCTAAGTTTTTCAAAAGGTCCTAGATCGTGTATTGGCATTAAGTATGTTTACTCTAACCTTCGCTTAATTACTTGTTGTTTCTATTAACTAATGTTCAACAAAAATAACCATTTTTCGATAGCTTGGCATGGGCAGAGTTATATATGATGTTCTCCACCATTTTTCGGCGGTTTAATATGGAGTTGGATGGATGGGAGTAAGCTACTCTCACCATTATCAGGGTCTCTTTGTTCCACTATTTTTATTTACATGAACTGATTCACATTTGATAAATGAACTATTAACAGGCTTTCAGATCTTACTTGGCGAGATTGTTTCTCGCCTCACTACACGGGTCGACATTTGCATGCGTTTTGCCACCCTAACACGAGTTAAAATTCCTAGATTGATGAGCATGTACTGTACAACAACAAGCAATGAGGTCTGTTGAATAATGTAATAATATAAAAAAAGTGTCAATGGGAAGGAAAAGATTACCATACAGAAAGTATCTAAAACTAATGTGAACAGAATGAATCATGAATCTAAAAAAAACTAAAACATAAAAAAGAGGAAAAAAACAGGGAACCAATCACCCCGGCAAAAATGTGGGGGGGGGGGTCACTTGACAGAAAGTCTACTGCAGGAAAATGTGGAAAAACTAGTTGCAAACAAAAGCCAATTTGCTTTGAGGAAAGATTGAATTTCAGTTGGCTCTTTATGAATTGCAACTTGGGCAAACAAAAAAACGCCTTGAACTGCCTAGCAGGTTTCAATCCCTCAATATATTTGAAATTCAAGAATAACCTGGATTTGATGCCACCCAAGCTGGAATCCTCAGGGTTCAGTGTACAATCTTCTCAGAAAAATTCCAGCTTCACTAAAACTGAATGTAGTCAAAGATATTGATTGGCCCCAGCTATCAGGTGCCCACATTTTTGTCTGGTAACACCATGCAATATGGGAGGTGGACTTGCTAGCAAGTCTGCAACCTTGAACCCAAATTCATATCTAATTGAGCACACATTGAGGTGGTGTTGAAACAATCATGAGGAAATATTGATTTTAATTTGAACACAACTTGAAATTAATTCAAACATTTATTGTAGCACAGTTGATCATTAGCAAAACAAATGTTGATGCTTGACTTACTAGAGTTTTTGTAGGAATATTGAAGTAAGTGAGCCCCACTACCAAAAAAAAGTGGGCACATCCATAAGATTGTGAAAAATCATATTTTTTGTTTTTTCTTTAAAAATATAAAAATTGTTGTATGAATTGAACTAAATTCCTTTTGCATGCTTTTGCAAGATTTTTCACTAATCAATTTATAAAGGAATCCCCCAATACTATAAAAAGTTATTCAAGAAAAAAAATTATTAAAATGATACTTTTCATCAAAATTTTATTAGTAAAAATTTCCTGAAGTATATATTTGCTCTCATTGTATGAGTATATATTCTTAAGTATTTCTCAAGCTTTAAAGTATTAGTAGAAGCTACATAAAGTTCAAAATTGATGGTAAAAATAATTTAGTTAATTATACAATCAAAAAAATAAGTATTTATACCATAATTATAGATTAAAAAATATTTTATTGTCACTATTTCTTCAAAAAAATAATTTACCATTACCTTCATTATAGAAAAAAAATAAGTTTCAAATTTCAAAAAGAATAAAATATATGGCTAAAAAGTTTTTCACAATAGTTATAAGTTTTTTTTTGTTTTGTGCCATTTCATTTTCAATTCTCTATAATTTATTATATATGTATATTATTTATTCTCTTTAAAAATTATCCTTCCTAATACTTCCCTCCCCTCTTTTGTGCTTCACATATGGTTCCCCTCACACATTCTCTCACTCTCTTAAATTTAGTGCTACTCTCCCCAATCCTCTCCCCTCACCACCTGTTGTATCCCCCTTCTCCACCCTTATATATCTCATATCACTATGAATAACTTTAACTGATCTCCTTCTCACCCCTCTTCCTCTATATTGAAAAAAAGGGATGAATTGACAAGCCAAAGAGGTTGGGTGAGCAGCAAAAGGATCAAGATGATTTCAAGGTTAAATGGTTGGGATAGGGAAGAAGAAGGTTGGATTTGGAAGCGAGAGGTTTAGGATATCTCAAAAAGGGCTTGGTGGGTTAAAGGGTGGAAAGGAAAGGTCGAGGTAAGAGGTGAAAGAGGTGAGGTGGGGTAGGGAGAAGTGAAAAAGGGGTGAGTATAAATGAGGAGGGAAGAAAGAGGAGTGGGGTGGGGTGAAAAGTAAAAGGGGAGGGGAGGGGAGGGGTGAGGAGTATGGAAACTTACTCATGAATGTTTGATACTACAGTAACTGCCTTGGGATGTTTATCAAAAGAAGGGATATGGGAATGAAGTCAGAAGAAATACAAAGGCAGAGAAAGGAATGTATAGAGCTCAAAAGGATGTGAAATGAGGAGGAAAAAAACTGAAGTTGGACTCTATCTTTTGGCCAAAGAACAGAGTTCACTCTGTCTGATTTCAGCACTCATTTTGCAAAATCAAAAACAACATGTAAAAGTGGTTTATTTCTATTTGTACCCCTCAATACATACAAGCTATTGGTCTATTCAATGATTGTAATAAGTACCAAACATTGAGTTTGAAGATCTACAGGAGTGTAAAAACTAGCCATTAAATACTATTTTGATTTTTTACAAAGTCTTTTACAGAATTTTTATTAAGAATATACATAAGATAGAAGACCAATAAAATGGGTAAACTTTTGAAACAAGTTGGGAAAAGTAAAAAAGCCTATATTAAAATTTTGAGCTAATGCACTTTTTTTCTATTATTAGATGAATGTATAGAGCTTTTAATTTATTTCAGAACAATATTAGTGAGATGAATGATATTTTTAAATTAAAAAATAAAATTTAAATAAATATTTAAAATGAAACACATTGATATATATAGTAAACCTTTTGCTTTATTTTATGCTCTATGATTACTGTACATGACATAATAATTAGTCATGATAAACAAAAGTTTAATAAAATGAGTATGTTAGCTTCCTCAATATCTTTTCTATAATCTATTAAATAAAAGAAAAAACTTTTTGAGTCATTTTTTTTACTAAAGTTTTTTCATTTCAATACCTATATACATTTTCCAAAAATAATTTATCTTAATTTTGGTGGAACTTAGATTAAACTCACAATGAGATCCTGTTTTGAACTGTGGTTCAATATAAGTTAAACTGTGAGAAAATTTAAAATTTTTTAAATTTTTTTATCAAATATTTTTAAATGTAAACATAAGTATAGTCTTATATCAAAATGAATTGTATTAAATACTTTAAATTTCTGGAAACAAATACAAATGATGAATCATTTTGGAGAAATTTTTTATTAAAAATATTTGGATGCTGATTTTCTAATATTATGAAATTATTCTTTTTCTCCATTAAAGATTAAGAAGATAACTAAAAATTATTTTAATACAACTATAACATATAAAAAAGGTGTCAGATCTTTTTTTAGATTCATACTAACTCAAAAAACAATTTTTTCATTTTAAGTACAAATTATATAGATCCTTCAAAGCCTCACATTTTTTTTCTTGATTTTCATGTGTAAATTAAAGGGAAGTCTCATAGGATAAAAATGGTATCTTTTTAAAAAATAAAATAAATATATTTCAAATAAATATATATTTTTGTAAAAACTCAAAGTTTAACCTTAAGTTTCTGTTTTAAATGTTTACTGATGAGTTGAAATATTCTCTATCCGAATTCATTTTTTTAAAATATATTCATTCTAGTATTCCTTATTTATAAGGCCAATTACAAGAAGATTTATAAAATCTTCTGTTTACATATAATATCAAAGGGATTTTACTTTAAAGAATTAGAAATTTAATAGCAGAATAAAATTATTTTTACCTATCAGTGTGAATATCATTTTTCTAATAAATGATTGATAAATTTTTAACTCATATATTCTATTTAGGAAGTATGTGTAAATGTTCAGTTGTTAATTAATCCTGTCAAAAACTTTATTCCAAAGACTACAAAGGCAAACCTGAAAATTTTTATTTAATTTGTTCATCAACAAAATAGAATTGAAATATTCTACCTATTAATTTAAAATATGCATCATTATTTATTTTAATTAAAATATAATCCCTTTAAAACTAGCTTTTTTATATGGGTATAACTCGAAATACCTATTGTGTCTTTTTTACAAAATAATTATCATATGGTAGTTATTCAATAAGCAACTAATATAATGATGAAAAATTACCACTTCTACCTAATAATTTCAGTTCTTGTACAATATTTTACTCTGAAATTTGACCTGAACCACATTTTTTGACATGAGAACACTTTTTAAAATCTATGGTGCTTATTCCCAGGTGACATAGCAATTATCCCACCATATAGCATGGAAGCACACTTAAGAATTAATATTAAATTTAAAGAATTTTATGTTTTTTATTTGTGTTTATCTTAAAAATTTTACTTCTAGTTTGAATTTCAGTTTTTCATACGGAGAATTCATTGAGTAGTGATTAATTACTTTAACTCATGAGATCACTCACCAACTGACAATATTTTCATAGAATTTTAATGAACTAAATAATGAAAATTTCTGGAATCTCATATATTTATCATGTTAACTAAATGCTGATTACAAAACTACTTAGTATTTGAGGAATAAACAGAACAAATAAAAGTTCAAAAATGATATTTCTTTTGATTTTAATCATTGACTTGCATTTAAAAATTTTAAAAGCTGGATTAAAATCTACTATTATAAGAGATATACTTTTTTACAGACATAAAAACAAATAATTTCTCAAATATTAGTGTTGAGTATAAGGAATTTATTAGAGTACTTCATTTAGTCAGAGATTGAGAAAACACATTGATAATTTTTTTTGTTTAGTTACATGTGGTTTAACGGTATTCTAGAAGTAAAAATACAAGAGATTTGATGGTTCAATATTTTTTTTTGATAACTCAACTGAATTGAAAATAATTATATTGAATGAACAAAAAATATAAAAATACATGAGATAAAGAATCAGGTCATATGGGTTAAAATTAAAAATCAAAGCTTCAAATTCCGGGTTAAAAAGAGTTTTCAACAAAAAGAGCCACATATCTAATTTTATATTTTTTCTCAAAAAAGTAATTAACTCATTAGAAAGCTTAGAAGTAAGAATTTTGAAATAAGTACTATGATTTTCAGTCTTTTACTGATAAAGTGAGATTCAAAATTAGCATTAAATTGTGTTTTATTAAAAAATACTGTAGATTTATCAGATTCTTAAGCTCCCCAATTTTTTATTTCTATTAATTTTTCATTAAACTCTCAATATTATTTCAGCACAGTATCATTCATCCTTGGTTAAGAGCTCAATATGAGTTCAAAGTAAAGTTCAGTATCAGTTCATTATAAGTTCAGTCTGAGTTCCATCTGTGTTCCATCATTGTTCAAGTTGAGGAATTGCTAGCAAGTCCCCCAAAAAATTGCATGATGTAAGATGGTAGCCATTTGAGATCAAAGTGAAATTCAATATAAAATGGAAGAAAAATTGTTGGCCAGCAGGTTTCACTGTACTACCAACAGACAGTTTTTTGGAGCAATTATTATGATAGTTTATAATAAACCAATATAAATATAAAAAGAAAATATTTAATTAAAAAGATCATAAAAAAGTTATATGTAAATATGAAAACAATGAAATAAATAAATTTTTATTTTAACCATAATCCATGAAGATATTGATGGATATATTCTGTTCACAAGCTGTTATGTCCAAAAAGGAGAAACACTTAAATTATAATTAGAGAGATCATGGGGAGCTAATTAAGTACTTAATGATTAGGTCTTATAAATGGAATTAAACTTGGTCAACAACCTTCTCTTGGATGCACAAGGAAAAATAAAGAGTCACTATTCTCACCTGGGTGGTGTAGAATTACTATAGACCAAAGCTCTAGAAACAGCTCAAAATGGGTGGGAACTATATATATAAACAGATAAATATAGAGAACCTGCCTCTCTATTTTCTAAAGACAGTTACAGAATAGATATGTATAAAGCACTAGAGTTATGTAAATGATTTTTTAAGACTATAGAAGACTTTTGGGTACACAATAATAGCTAGAGTAGTTGTCATGATACCTTACTGCTACACCCTCTTCATGAGTGTAGAAAAATAGCAGATATACAAACAAAATTAATCTGGTATAGTTAATATTTTATTCAACACACACAAGACCATAATTAAACACTATACTTGTTGTATTTTAAATACTAAAAAAAAACGGATACACTTCTCTAGTTTTCAAAATTCTTAGTAGTCAAATGATTAATTTCTTACTATTTATTTACTTATTCCTACTCCTTGGTACTCCTTTCAGCCTTTATATCTTCTTGCCATCCTCCAGAGCTGCTCTAATCATGTGCTTTTCCATCTCACACTTCCTAATAATTTTTCACTCTATCTAGTTCTACTTAAGCACTTTAACTCAATAGATACACTTCCCTTGACACATAAAATCCATAAAAGTCAACAATAGTTACCATTGTAAAGTTCTATAACTAAGTGAACCCCCTTTGTCTTTCCTTAAACTTACTATCTTAGCTTTTTTGTTATGAGTTGTGAACCTGTGACAACATGTTACTCTCCTTAGTTGTCCTTAGGTATGAAAACTTCTCCAAAGACCCCCTAAAAGTCTTTCTAATTCTTTTTGTTCCTGTGCTAGCCTCATCTTCAATAGATCCTGCCTACCTAATAGGTTTGGTAACTAATTCATTACTTGGAACACAAAAAAACTTGCCTGGATCTGTTATCCTTATTTCACCCCCTTGTTCATGCTTTGAGCTTCCACATTTAACTTCTACCTTTCTTCTATGTAGTCTCTCTCTGCACTTCACCTAATCATATTCACCTACAAATACGACTAATAATGACACACTAGTTTCTAAATTGGGGCACACAGACCTTGTCACCTCCTTCTTCCCTTTTTATAGCCTTTTTTCTTTAAAACAATACACACCTCCATCAAGCTATTTCTCTGTGCTAGTAACCTTCATTTGCTTTTAGATCAATAAATAATCCTCTTTTGCAAGGAATATACCACAGTGAAGAACCTCACTGGATGTAGGATCAAACCAATAGACAACTGAATATCTTCCTTTCAATATTAAACTTTCTCTATTCATTCCTGGTCCACTGTAACACATAACAGAATGCTTAGAATGAGTCCCAATGAATTTCTTTTCTCTTATTCATATTTTATTATTATTAATTTTTATTACATTTTTCTTTTCAAAATATATCTTATAAAAGGCTGCTATTATCTAATCTAGAGGTCATATATATAGTTATAGAGATTATCAATCAATCAATTTATCAAATCTATTTCTTTTGGAGCTTGAAAAGCTCTTTATTTATTATTTAGATGTAAACTAAATATATGTATTATTTCAAAAATTTATATACCTTTTACTCTAGATGAGATTTATTTGAAACTTTTTATTTCTTCCTTTCAATTATTTTCTTTATTTTTATTCCTTTTCTTCATGTTACTTAATTTTCTTCTACTCTATTTACTTCTATTTTATTCAATCAATATCTGGTTTCACTTTATCTTATCACAGATCTTATTTCCTCACCCTT
This sequence comes from Hemileia vastatrix, assembly GCA_030280995.1. Classification (NCBI taxonomy): domain Eukaryota; kingdom Fungi; phylum Basidiomycota; class Pucciniomycetes; order Pucciniales; family Zaghouaniaceae; genus Hemileia; species Hemileia vastatrix. Next base: position 16,080,210 of record JASXTE010000013.1, read on the forward strand.
ATTAGATTTATTTTTTGCCAGCTGGTCATCTAGAAGAAAGGAGAAGAAGAAGAAGAAGAAGAAGAAGAAGAAGGAAAAGAAGTAGTAGAAAGAGTAGAGATATATATGGGAGATGACAAGTAATAGTTTGAAGGGACTTATAAATGGGATTACATGGTATTTTAAAGATTTATATAATTATCTCTGTCACTGCTAATAACAATGCAATTGGTAATATTAAAAGGACTCACTTAATGCAAATAAATAATTTTTTAGAAATTATAATTCTTAATAGGCTTAGTAAACACAGTTAAATAATATAAGTAAAAAAAACGGGCTATTTATTTCTTTAAAAATAATAGAATATTTTTAATTATTAAAATTAATGTGAGTGATGAGCATTCAGGGCACTGACCAATGCCTTTATATAGGCAAGGGATTCCCTGAAGCGCCACAAAAACAGATACATGAGAAAAAATGAAGTAAAACATTAACAAAGTAACTATAAAAATAAGATAAGGAAAAAAATAGAACATGTTGTAGAAAATCCTATAGTACTAGCTATAGGCCTTGACCAAGGGAGTTGGAGTAAAACTGGAGAGAAAACCCCTGTCCCTTTGAGAAATACCAGGTGAGATTTATTTGCTACAGCAAATTAGAGACTGTTACTATACCCCTTCAAACACACTTCTTGACTATTTTACAAGTCAAGAAGGTAGCCAATAGCAGATCACTGAGAACCAAAGAGCCAGAAACCTGAAATGCAGAAAGATTCACACCAGAAAAACAAAACACTGTGCACTTGTTGCACAGAAAACAGCAATAATACTTGATGGAGGTTGCAAAGCTACACCAGAGAAACCAGTTTCCAAAGTTGAGTCAAATGAAGAACTAACCTTGCAGCAAACACAGCCAATTGTGGCCAAAAAACAGTGAAAACTGAGTGAGAAACAATGGTATAATTACCAGATGGTTGTATGATAATTGAGGTTGCCCCAAACTGTCTTTTTCAGTATGTAAACACAAACCACCATCTAAAAAATCCATGCACAGCAACAAATTTGGTGCTTTTGACAGCCAAATTGAATAAAATCCCTCTAGAAACTCTTCACAGCCTTCTATAACCCAAGGCAGGTGCGTGGCCCTCCTAGAAGCAGCCAGACCTCCCTGAGGCCAGAAAACCACCAAAAACCTCCAATAAAGCCCAAAATACTTAGAAAAATCCACCACAATTACTAAAAACCTTAAAACACAAAATTAAGCTATGACAACATTGTAACATAAAATATAGAGCCAAATTAGCTCTACTTAATGGTACTAAGCACTTAACCCTAAGACTTAAGGTTAGCCTGTAAAACATGAAAAACAGAACTAACCAGCTATCTTTTATAAATGAAATGTGAGAAAATGACCCCTTAAAACTTTGAATATGAAAAATATCATCAAAACATCAAATATAGATAAAAGCCAGGGATATTCAATGGTAGTTCCCACATACCTATAGTCCCAATATTCACTGAGTAAAACCAAAATAACACATAATTATTCAACTAATGTCAATTAAGACATACAAAAACAGTTCCAAAAAGACCAAAAAAGGCCTCTTCCAATGTTAGAAGACCACATCCTCCCTCCAATTGAGAATTTCCACATTCTCATTTATCACATCCACCATGTTCAGATTTCTTTCCAAATCTTCCTCTGACATGGGCCCTTTCCAATACTGCATTGACAACAATATAATCTGCACCATCACACCACCAGCTCATCCATACAGAGCCTCTTGTGATGTCTTCCAATCCAGAAAGAAGACTTGCTTCAGACCTGGTCCATTATCATCTTCAACAGCTTCAACTCCACCTCAACCTGGTCCATCTTCTACCAGCACCAAAAGATCCAGGCCACCCACCCTGATACCCAGATTAGTCAACAAACTACACCCTTCAAAAAAGAGTGCCAACACCACTGCAACAACCACTTCCACCATTCTTGGTCCATCTGATGGTAAAAAAAACTTTTATTCCTTCCTTCTACTTTTAAAACTGTTGACTTCTCAGTTCCTCTATCTTCTGACAGTAATAATGTAGGATCCATTGAACAACCAACACCTAACCACTTTCCCATCATTAAAGCCAAGTTCCAACAGGACTCCTCTGAGAAAAAACACCTTCAACTAAACTACTTCCAATCCAATACATCTAGAAATCCAAAGGACCTTGAGAAAACGAAACACCTCATCCACCAGTTCAAGACTAATGCTGAACGATTTGTTTCATATCTTGATTCTCTTCTGCCACTTGACTCTTGATTGAACTTTTTGACTTAGAAATAAAATTCTTGACCACTCTCCAGACTTCCTGAATGTAGCCAATCATAAAAAATTCTTCAGTTTACAGTTGTGGGGGACTCATCCTCAGTTTTAAGTCTTGGGGGACTAAAAGCCCTCATTTTATAGTCTTGGGGGACTCAACCCTCAGTTTATAGTCTTGGGGAACTCAAAACCTAAATCATAAAGACAGAACCAGAGATAAAACCATTAAAGACCAAAGAAATAAACTAACATTCTGGGGTAACTGTTCTAAAGAGCAGCTAGCTCATCAGTTACCCCCACACTTGCCTTAACTAAATTCAGAGACTCCCCCTTTGAATGCCCTCTCCCAGAATCAAGCCAGCATCAAATTATAAGTTTATAGTCCTGAATGACTCAACCATCAAACTTTCCTCAGTTTATAGTCTAGAAGGACTATACCATTCTTCAGTTTAAAGTCTTGATGGACTGACCACAGTGTTCAGTTTAAAGTCTTGATGGAATTTCCACACTTTGCATAAAAAGACAGAGCCAATTCCATGCACAATACTCTGCCAAAACCCTACTGAACTTCCACTTTCTCTTCATCATCTACCCATCACTGATAAAAAATTTTCTTTTATCTCTTTTCTCTTGATTGTTGTCCCATCACAGATCATGGCCAGATCCCCAGAATTTGACCCATCAGACCTTCCTTTTTTCACTGCTCCCAAGGACTATGATTGCAAAAATTTTATACACATGTGAAGACCTTGCACTTTCACTCTTCAAACTCCTGACGCTAAAATCTACAACAGGGCCTGTGATTCTTGCAACTCTAAAAAGAAAAAATGTGACAGAGACCCCAATTATCCTATACCACCACCTTCACCTTCACACAAAAACATCTCTAGATCTCCTACAAGATCCCCAGAACTTGGTCCTGCTTCCTCTTCTATATCTTCAGCTCCATCCTCAGAACACTCTCCAAAAAACCTGCTTTATCATCTCAAGAAAAAGCCTTTATCTCAGCTAATTCAGCAAGAACAGCTTCAAAATCAGCTCCCAGGCTGCTAGGACGCGTCCAGATGGCCCCCCCGCCTTGCAGGGAAGCAAAATTCAGGCTCAAAACCTCTAAATTCAGTCAGAAAACAGCCACATTGCACCAGTAAAAACCAATAACTCCACACAAAAAGCTCCTAGTTCTCCCAGAGCAATGTGCTCAACAATTTCTTCATCAAAAAATGCTAAAAATTCCAAAACTTCTAGAAGACCTGCCAGAGGACCTCAAGAAGACACCCGAGCACCAAGCACTTCTCCCAGACAAAAATCTCCCTCTAAAACAAGAAGAATTAACTACACCTCTCCTCTTCCTGCCAATTACTCATCTGAAAGCTCCCTTTATTCCAGATCTTCATCCAGAAGATCCCAATCAGCTTCCAGGTCACCTTCTTGTGGTCCATCCTACAACCAATCTGGTACTCCACCACCAGCATACAACCAAACTGAGCCAAGAAAAAATATCAACAACAACATCAACAGCCCTGCTTCTCTAACCAGGCCACAGAAACGTCCTAATTCTAGTTCATATTCTCAACACCATTTAGAGGATGATCATGAAAATCCATACCGCCATCTGGTTGATCCTCCTACTACATCCATTCAAAATCCTTCAACAGTTCAGACTCCATCCACTTACGAATTTGATAAACTTCCAATCTGTAAGTACCACATTAATAAATCTAATTTCTTCAACAGACAACCATTACTGATCCAATTCTTCTGTTTAGTTGGCACCCTGCCTCCTGAATTTACTATTGGGAATGGACAACCTCTAGAAACCACATTAACACTGGATTACACTGATATGAAGCAACACCTAAGTATGATGTGTTCAAACATGCTTAAGGCTTTTGCTCTTCATGGGACATTGAATGAATTGGTGAAAAATCTGAGGAAACAACTTCTTCATGACCACTGGAAAATGCCTGGAATAATTAAGCACACCTTCCAGCACTCCATCCCAGCCTCTTCTACTTATACCCAAAAAATACCTTCCAATCCAGTTCCTGACCATTACAATCCATACACTCTTTCCAGCCGCCTACACCACAAGAAACACAGTTCTTCCTCCAATCCCAACAAAAAGCAAAAACGCCAACATAATCCGGTCCAACCACCAGAGGCTTTTTCTTCCAGACATTAAATAAAAAAAAAGAAATTAATAATTAACTAAATAGAGAGAACAATAATAATTAGCAGCTATATATAAAAATATGTTTATTATTATTATTATTATTATTTTCATTTTTATTTTTATTTTTATTTTTATTTTTATTTTTATTTTTATTTTTATTTTTATTTTTATTTTTATTTTTATTTTTATTTTTATTTTTATTTTTATTTTTATTTTTATTTTTATTTTTATTTTTATTTTTATTTTTATTTTTATTTTTATTTTTATTTTTATTTTTATTTTTATTTTTATTTTTATTTTTATTTTTATCTTTATTTTTATTTTTATATTTATTTTTATTTTTATTTTTATTTTTATTTTTATTTTTATTTTTATTTTTATTTTTATTTTTATTTTTATTTTTATTTTTATTTTTATTTTTATTTTTATTTTTATTTTTATTTTTATTTTTATTTTTATTTTTATTTTTATTTTTATTTTTATTTTTATTTTTATTTTTATTTTTATTTTTATTTTTATTTTTATTTTTATTTTTATTTTTATTTTTATTTTTATTTTTATTTTTATTTTTATTTTTATTTTTATTTTTATTTTTATTTTTATTTTTATTTTTATTTTTATTTTTATTTTTATTTTTATTTTTATTTTTATTTTTATTTTTATTTTTATTTTTATTTTTATTTTTATTTTTATTTTTATTTTTATTTTTATTTTTATTTTTATTTTTATTTTTATTTTTATTTTTATTTTTATTTTTATTTTTATTTTTATTTTTATTTTTATTTTTATTTTTATTTTTATTTTTATTTTTATTTTTATTTTTATTTTTATTTTTATTTTTATTTTTATTTTTATTTTTATTTTTATTTTTATTTTTATTTTTATTTTTATTTTTATTTTTATTTTTATTTTTATTTTTATTTTTATTTTTATTTTTATTTTTATTTTTATTTTTATTTTTATTTTTATTTTTATTTTTATTTTTATTTTTATTTTTATTTTTATTTTTATTTTTATTTTTATTTTTATTTTTATTTTAATTTTTATTTTAACTTTAAATATAAATTTAAATTTTAACTTTAAATTTAAATTTAAATTTAAATTTTATTTTATTTTTACTGATTAATACTTAAACTACCAAAATACTAAAAAAAAACATGAAAATAATGAAACAAAATTGCCCAACAAAATATGAGAGGTGAGAAATTAAAATTAAATGTCTAATAATAAGATGAAATAATTAATAATTACCAATGGTATCCCCCAGCCAATTTTTGAGCTGATCCCCTGATACCTTACCCACATTTAAGTGCACCTTGATTTGGATACATCATTAAATAATTTTTAAATGAATTGAGATAAAAATACATTAAGAAAAATAATATCAACAGAGATAAGATGAAATGAATAGAAATTAAAGTAAATAATAAAAAAAATGAGAAAGGGATAGAAAATAAAATAGTGTTTCCCAGCCAATTGATGAGCCTTTCCCCACCAATGCTTGCCCACATCCAGGTTACCCTGATGTGGTGACACCATATAATATAATTTTGTGATTTTTCCCTCTTTATATCCTAATAACCCCCATAAAAAATTAAAAGAAAAAAAGATAAAAAAGAAAAAAAACTGAAACCACTATCTAACAGAACCATAGGCACAAAAATTAAAGAAAGAAAAAGAAGAAATCCAGCTCCATAGAAAGTCCAGTCAAAGGAAATGATCACTGGGTGGGCTCCCTCCAATAAGAAAAAATGATGGGAGACCACCAGTGATCCACCACCAATCCAAATAGACCAAAGAAGCCAGTCCCAAGCCAGTTTAAAGTCATAGTGGACTTGAAACCTGAATAACAAAAATCAGAACTAGGATTAAACTAGGACAAAAAAAATACTTGAACCAGACATTATGGCGTAACTTTTTTTCAGAGCAGCCAGCTCATCAGCTATCCCCAGACTTTCCAAAACATAATCTATAAGCCCCCCCTAGGTACCTTCTAACAAAAACACAACATCCAACACAATAAACCAAAACCAATATGTGTGAAGCATCCAGCACTTGAAGACCAAAAAAAATTCCAGTTTAAAGTCATAGAGGACTAAAAACTCTGAAAAGAAACCAATACTAGGGTACAAAAAAATTAAGAGTAGGGGCTGGAAACAGACAATCTGGGGTAACTGATCTACAGAGCAGCCAGCTCATCAGTTACCCCTACACTTGCCAAGATCGAATCTAGAAGCCCCACCCATGGGTACCTTCTACAAAAAAAGTTTCCAACAAAACATATGCACAGCATCACAAAATTCCAAAATTAAAGAATGGTCCATTATCTATCCTCATTAGAGAGTCAATCTTCTTCACTTCTAGTGCCTCTTGGGTAAAATCTCTTCACCTGATCAGCAGCCACTCTCTTCTTTAAGACTGCACCATCTAACTCCACCAAAAAATAAGAACCACCAGACACCTGAGATCTGACTCTGTAAGGTCCATTCCATCTGTCAGCAAACACTTTTCCCCACTGACTTTCCAAATTCTATTATACACCAAAACCAAACAACGAGGTTTCAAGGGATTCCTGAGTCTATGAGCCAACTTCTTGTCCCAGTATCTGACTGATTGATTTCTTATCTTCATCATTCTAGAGTATGCCTTCTCTTGACATTCCTCTATACATTACAACTGTTGCATCCTGGCACAGAGAAAATCTTCTGTTGATCATACATAATCCCAATCAATTTCAAGATAAGAGACAGCTTCCAAATCCACTGGTAGAACAGCATTCTTCCCAAACATTAATTCATAAGGAGAATAGCCAGTTTTCCTTTTCACAGTGACCCTATCAGCATAAAATACCAAGGGTAACTAATGCCTCAACTTTTCAGCACTATCTCCACACATCTTCACCAAAGCGTTCTTGATAACTTGATGGCATCTTTCAACCATGCCTTCAGCTTAAGGATAATAAGGTGTAGCCACTCTAACTTTAGAAACAATACTTGCCACAGCTTCTTTAAATTCAGCTCTTAACTCTGGCCCACCATCAACAGTCACCAACTTCATTAACCAATATCTAAACACTTATTATTTCTTAAAAAATTTTGCCACATTTTTGGCAGTCAAATTAACCAGAGGCACTGCCTCAACTAAACCAGACAAATCATCCCTGGAAACAATCAAGTATTTATACCTGCCATCTTTAATAAGGACAACATCCAAAGTCACTATTCCAAACACAGTTAATTCACCAGTAGAAAGGCCAACCTCTTTAGGTTTCAAGTGACTTCTTCTTTGACATTATTAACAAAATTAAACCCAACCCTGTACAGCCAACTTCATACCTGGCCACCAAAATATATCTGCTACTCTTCTATAAGTCTCCCCAAAGCCTCTGTGACCAAGGTCTTCATGCAAAGACTTCAAAACCAACTCTTGACCCTTCATCTGAGTCACCACTACTTGAGGATCTGGATGTCTCCTCCTCATCAACATTCTTCCTGACACATAGAAGCCAGGACTCTTCTTCTTGATTTCCACCCCAGTATCATCATCAAAACCATCTGGCCTCTCCAAGGTTAACAGATATTCAGCCATAGTAAAATAAACCCAAACTGAACCCAAGTCTAATATTCAAAATCCAACAAAACAACATCAAAGGGTACAAACCTGTCATCAAAATCACCAGTTTACACATGAGCCACTTGACCAGCCCATCCAGGACACCAATCCCTAAATTTTGGTACATCCTTTTTCTTCCACTGAATCTTAAGAGAATCCAGTACACTAACAAAAACACCATTTTTCAATTTTGAGCCATTCCAAACAACAGCCCCATCTTCATCAACAAAAACATCCTGATAACCAGAATCAAGATCAGAGCCAGAAAGTTTAACCTCTTGGGGGAGAAGAGAAAAATCTTCCAGTTTAGCCTCAAGGGGGAGGAGATAACAATCTTCCAGTTTAGCCTCATGAAGAAGGAGAGAAAAATCTTCAGCAACCTTTGTGCTGGCCCTTACCACTGGGACATCTTTGTCGAATTCTCCAGAATCAGAATCTTCTTCTGTGGGTGGTCTCCTTGATAATCCATCAGGCATTGTAAAAGTTTTTCCAGGTTTGTGTATCAGGTCAAAAGAAAAATGCTGAATAAATTCCACCCACATAGTTATTTGAGCATTTGGAAGAATAGGGGTGTTAATCATTTGAACCAGACATTTTTCATCCACCTGCAGCTCAAAATTCTGCCCTCACAAAACAGTTTGCAGTTTCTTCAAAATTTTTGCTACACCACACAATTCCAACTTAGGCTGAGAATATCTAGATTCAACCTCATTAAAAACCACAAACTAATACCTTACTGGCCTGACCCTCCCATATTTATCTTCCAGAGACAAACAACACTGGCAGCAATATAACTTGAGTCCACAGCCATTTAAATTTTTCCAGCTTCCACACCATACTCCAACTTGTGAAGAATATTATCTTCACCCACCACCTTCTTCAATTTCTGAAAAGCCTCTTCACACTCTTCAGTCCATACCCACTCTGCATCTTTCCTGGTCAGCCTCCTTAAAGGTGAAGCCAACAAAGAAAAATCTTTCATAAAAATTCTGACATACACACAAACCCCCAAAAATCCCCTGACTTCAGTAGTATTTTTATACTTTGGCTATGACTGAATTTTATTAACCTTTTTCTTTGCCATAATCCTTCCCTCTTTACATACCACATGACCCAAAATTTCCAGAGAAGGAACACAACAACAAAACTTTGACCCAGAAATGGTCAAAACAGCCTCTCCAATCCTAAAAAATACTCTCTCTAGAATAATTGAATACTCCCAAACAAAACTCCTTATACCTGGGTTTTCCTTCAGCACCTCATTCCCATAATCAGTGCAGGGTCTTTGATTCCACCATCATCAATATAAATACCAGAATGAGTAGGAATATCGTCCTGTAAAATTCAAGCCATTTGTGCTTTATATACTGCTACAGAATTAGTTGCTCCTTGAGGCAACCTAGTGAGCTGAAACCTTTCAAAAGGAGTCTCAAAAGTTGTAAGTGGCCATGAATCTGTGTGAAGTTCCCTTTCATCATAACCACCCATAATATCACCCAAACCATAACACACCCTTCCAGGAAAAGCTTCCACCAAGTCCTCTGCACTTGGTGGAATACCAGAATCCTTGATAGTGACTCTATTCAAGGCTCAAAGATCATGCACCACCCTCAGCTTCCCATTCTGTTTCTTTACACAGAAAACCAGTGTAGAAAATCCTATAGTGCTAGCTATAGGCCATGACCAAGGGAGTTGGAGAAAAACCAGAAGAAAAACCCCTGTCCCTTTAGAAAAATAGAGTGAGATTTACCTGTTACAGTAAATTGGTTCCTGTTACTACAAAATCCATTTCCAAACACACTTGACTGCTTGATCAGTCAAGAAAGTAGTCTCCAGACAGACTACCACACCAAAGAACTGAAATGCAGACTAATGTCCACACCAGAGAAAGCAATGATACTTGATGTAGGTTGCAAATCCACACCAGAGACAGCAATGATACTTGCTATAGCTTGCAAGACTATAACAGAGAAAACAGTTGCTAAGCTAAGTTAAATGAAGAACTTACTTGCAACAAAAAAAACAGCCAAATTGTGGCCAACAAACAGTGTAAACTGAGTGAGGAACAAGGATATCACCACCAGATGGTTGAATGATAATTAAGGTTGCCCCAAACTCTCTTAATCACTATATACACACAGACTACTAATCAAGAGCCCATGCACACCTGCAAATCCGGCGTTCCTGACCACCAAATTGCAAAAAACCTCCCTAGAAGCGCTTTCAGCCCTCTAGCATTGAGGCGGGCAGTTTGCCTGGCTCTGGGAAGCCCACCTGAAGCCAGAAAACCACCAAAACACCCAAACTACTTAGAAAATTCACCTACAACTACTAAAAACCTTAAAACACATAATTACACTACAAAAACATTGAGACATGAAATATAGAGAAAACTCCACTCTTTCCAATGGTACTAAGCACTTAACCCTAGGCCTTAAGGTTAGCCCATAAAACACGAAAAACCAAATTCAACAGCAATCTTTTAAAGATGAAGGGTGAGAAATTATCCCTCAAATACTTATGCTATGAAAAATTTCCTCAAGACATAAAATATAGAACAAAACCAGGGCTATCCAATGGTAGCCTCCAGATTCCCATAGTCCCAATATTTGCTGCTAAATTCCAGAAAAATAATCAATTATTTGAACAATTCCATTTAAGGCATACCAAAATACCACCAAATAAACCAACAAAGGGCTCCGCCAATGTTGGAAGACCACACCGGTCTTGAGTATCTAGATGTTGATTGTTTGTATAAACCAGTCCTGAATCTTTCCCTAAAAATCTCTACAAAATTATCTCTGATAACAGCTGGAATTGAAATAGGTTTGATTTTTTAAGGTTCATGACAAACCACAGGAATAAAGTAAGGTTCCCCATAAGAGTGTTTCAATGCACCCATTTCCTCTTCAGCGAATGCCACCACTTTCTCCCTCAGCAAAATAACGTGCAGAAACAACTTCTTTTCCTCATCAGACAACCACCCATCAGGACCAAAATTAACAACTTTTAACCTTTACACAGTCACTCTAGCAGTTTCCACAAAATCAGGAAGATTCTTTACCAGAGGAGTACAGTACAGATCTCTTGACAACGGAGGTCTCTTCAAAGGAGGATTCAAACATACAGGCATAGGCTCATTTACAGGCCTAATCTTCTGAACTACCTTCTTATACTTTGCAGCTCCACCTTCCACATGAGGTATCTTCAGGATATCTTCACCACCAGACCTGGAATAAAAACTAAGGGTTTCCCCATTTCTCACATTTGTGGCCAAGGTAATGTTCTTGAAAGGTGTAGAAGAAACCCTAGCAGTGCACAATTGTGAGGACTTACCTTTCTTCCCCAATCTCACCACTCCAAAACTTTTCCGCAATTCCACATCTTCATTGTCACTTCCATCTTCTAAATCTTCAAATCTTGATTCAACTTCTGAATCACATCTTCTAAAATTGTGCAGTTTATACTCATGCTAGAGGCCCAAAAATTGATCTTGATAATCTTCACAAAAATAATTCTTTTCTTCTTTCTTGATTATCTTCAGATTTTTTTCTTGATTTTCTTCAGTTATCTTGAAATTTTTATTTTATTTTCTTGATTTTCTTCAGTTATCTTGAAATTTTTCTTTTCTTTTCTTGAGCTTTCTTCTATCCTACAAAAATAACCAGGTGTTTCCCCAATGCTCACAGAAATGGCAAAGGTAATGTTTTTGAAAGGTTTATAAGAAACCCTAGCGGTGCACAATTGGGAGGACTTACTTTTAGACCCCAATCTCACCACTCCACAGCTTTTCCGCATATCTTTCAGTAAAGATATATAACCAATCTTCTTCTTTGAACTTGAATTAAAAATAATTGAGAATTTTTAGAGAGAACAGATACTTGATAAAAAACTTGAAGAATACTTGCAGAGAAGAGAAGCATTAAAAAGAGAAAGTTGAAAATCCACTTGGTATATCTCCAAGGGAGCTGACCTACTAGAACCTGGGGTTTCCTCATCTTAGGAAGAAGTTGTAGAACTTGGAGGATCAGCCCTCATCACTATTAAAAAGACAGACTCCCACTAAAACCTAAGTCACACTCCAAAAAACGAGAGGCAGCACCCACTTCTGTTCTTCTCCTACAACAGTCCATGCACTGGCACATTGAAGACAAACCAGGCCTCTCTCAACCATCCTCTCCAGGAGATGATAACCTTATGTTAAGTCTCCTTCCATCTTTACCATTCAACTCCAAACTGATTCCCACATCAAACTGATAACCAATTCTTGCATGAAAATCCATAAAGAATGGTGCACCCAAAACAGCTTTTACAGTCCCTTTGGAAATGTAAAAATGAACCTTTCGTGAGGCTCCACCAACATCTAACTTCAAAAACTCAGATGTTCAAACCAATTCAGTGACATTGACATCAATACCTGTTTTGATGGGGAGGCCCAGATGAGTAGCCTCAAACAAAGAAATCAGGTTAATCTGAGGACCTGAATCCACCAATGCCCTAGCCTCCCTGCCATTCAGAGTAACATTGACATAACCCAGAGGTGCAGAAAAATGAGTTTCCAGCCCCTCACCAAATTTCTCAGCAGAATCACAAATGTATTCTACCTCCCCAGAAGAAACCCTTCTCCTGGTCAACAACTATTTCTACCTATCAGCCAACCCAGGACTGATTGCATAAAACTCCCCATAAGTAAGGGAAACCTGACCCTTATTCATACTTTCCAGGACAGTCCATAACATTAACTTGGCCAGAGACCACTGGCCTCTCAAAGTGAGATCTTTGCTTCACTATCTTAGTCCTAGAAGATTCTTGAGGACCAGAACCACCAAAATATTTACCATCAATAGGAATCAAACTAGATCCCTCACCAGAACCTCTAACTCCAGCAGGCTTTGGCAATGGAGCCAAAGGGAAATCCTCCTCAGAGTCAGAATCAACATCCTAAGGCATTGGATCACCATTCATGTCCAATTTACCAAAACTAGGGGGGCCCATATCTGCCATACCCTTCTGAATTTTATACAGATCCTCTTTGCTGTACTTCTTTCTAGCTACACTCAGCTTAGGATCTACCTTTGAAGCCTTAGGCTTTTGTTGGGCCTGAGAACTGCTCTTAGGCCTTCCCACCATTCCTGCTTCCACATCATAAACACCAGCCAAGCATTCCCCACTTGACCTTCCACCACAGGAATACAACTCCAAACCACCAATGGAAGATGTAAATGAGACTCTATTAGCCTCCTTTCCCTTTCCCTTTCCATCATCTCCACCTTTACCAGAAGAAGAAGCCTCATTAGGCATCTCTTAAAACCTTGGCCTACTTGAGTTGACATTATGTCTCCTCCTCACCAAGTCCACTGGAGCCTGACCATCATTAGGCTTCACAAAAAAAGCATCTGGGAACTTGAACACTTTCCCATCAAATTCTAACTTCCCTTCAGACACATCCCTATTCAGTGCCCAACAATCATTGGAATTGTGGTCCTTCCTGCTGCAATAAGAATAATTATGATTTATAAGGTATGTAGAATATAATTATATAAAATTAATGAATTAATTAGTCTACATTTAAAATTATAATATGTAATTATAATATAATATTTTATTAATTAATTAATAATTTATAATTATTAGATACATTGAAAAGTGCTCATATTTTATAGAATAAACCACAGGAAATCTAGGAGTGAGATGCTAGAAATTCCCTCTCTTGAACTTTAGAGTGTCCCTTCATTATTGTATGTTTATGAATACTTTATAAGCATAAGTAAATTAGAGTTATATTTCCATTTATTCTCAGATAGGTCCAAAAATGAACCTCAATTGATCTAAATTTATGCATAAGTTGATCAACTATAACCATAATTTTATCCTTTATTAAGCACACATTGAGCACATATTGATCCAACATAAGCTTTTGAATCTCCAATATGATTTTCAATTTAGAGGATGAAAATTATTCCTTAACATACCTTAGCATTACTTTGCATTCAAAAGATAAAACATAAAATCATGAAAGTAAATTTAATCTACAATAATGATATCTTTTACTACATAATTGCAACAATAGATAAATTTAGCAAATTTTTTGATCAAAAATATTAATAACTATAGGGATTGAAATAACTAATTCCATTCCTATTTTCAAATTTTAAAAAGAATAATGTCACTTCTCACTTCAAATCTATTAAGTCTTTGTAAAACTAAATTTTGTACAATTTTTTTTTTACCTAAAATATAAGACCTACCGCCTATTGAAAATAAAATCTTCAGTTACTCAATTAAAAAAGATATTTATATTTAAATAAAAATAAAAATAGTCCTTAAAGTGTATAAATTGAAAGGTTGTTATGGAAATTAATGAAGAAATGATTTTTGGTAAAAGTGTCCAGCACAAGTTTGGCTGAACTTGTGCTGGACACTTTTACCAAAAAAATTTTTCATGCCATCAATTATCTTCATTCTATGGGCTATTTCTTTGGTTTTTACTTGCAATTTTTAGTCACTGGTCTTGTCCAAAGTGTCCAGCACAAGTTTGGCCAAACTTGTGCTGGACACTTTTGCTATATGAAGCTGGTTAGGTGCATGTTTTTTAAGAGAAGTGAGGTGTTCTTCATAAACGTGTCCAGCACAAGCTTGGGAAAACTTGTGCTGGGCACTTTTACCAAAAAACAATTTGATGCCATCAATTATGTCTATTATATGGCCTATTTTTTTGGTTTTCCTTGAAATTTTTAGTCACTGGTTTTGTCCTAAGTGTCCAGCACAAGTTCAGCCAAACTTGTGCTGGAAACTTTTCCAATATGAAGTTGGTAAGGTGCATTTTTATTTAAGAGAAGTGAGGAGTTCCTCATAAAAGTGTCCAGCACAAGTTTGTCCAAACTTGTGCTGGACACTTTTACCAAAAAAAAATTGATGACATCAAATATTTTCATTTTCTAGCCTGTTTTTTATAATTTACTTGAAGTAATAAGTTACTGTACAAGACCAAAGTGTCTGGCACAAGCTCAGCTGAACTTGTGCTGGACACTTTTGCTATATGAAGTTGTTTAGGTGCATGTTTCTTTAAGAGAAGTGAGGTGTTCCTCATAAAAGTGTCCAGCACAAGTTTGGCAAAACCTGTGCTGGACACTTTTACCAAAAAACAATTTGATGACATCAAATATTTTCATTGTGGAAGAAGGCAGATTTGAGATCCAGATCCAATTTCTCCAAGTAGTTGTCCAATTTTGCAGCTCTGTTTGTTAGAAAAATCACCAATAGGTGTTTCTTCTCCTTCTATGAATAATCTAAAAAAATGAACTAAAGATCTTTCTCATTGCATAATAACTGAAGTGGATAATTCATTAAATACTAATCTTTCCCTTGGAAAAATAGGGTTAAAATTAAAGAGAATTGTCCATTGCATCTGAAATTTGACACTTTAATTAAATAAATTTTATGGTGATGGTGGTAGTTTAAAGAAAGGGAGGATGAGAGAAAAGTTTTGAAAGTTTTGAAAGTGATGAAAGTAGAGAATATATATAATATTAGATGAATATTAACAATTGAATTTTTTATGTATGTTAATAATTAATTTTTACTCACATTTTAGTAATAACTAAATATATATAGATAACTGAAAGAAGTGCATTATTTTAGACCCTAAGTTCTGTGACAATATAATAAAATTAGTTTCTTTAATAGTGTAGCTGTAAAAAAAATACATTAATATTTTTTCCCTTTATAATATATATATAAATTTTTTGAACATTTTCTTATATTTTTTAATTCCAAGGAACAATGAGAAATTTTTATTGATAAGGGCTCAATATCAACTTTTGTCTAGAAAATTGAAAATTATGTGCAAATATTTTTAAAGAGTTATATTTTTATTAATAAATTTTTTAAAAAGGACTTAAATAGTATGCTTATATATATATTTGCGGAAGTAAAAATGATAATTGAAATATTATTCCAGACCTAGTATACTATGTGTCATTTAAGATATTTCTACTAATATCAAACCTGACCTCAAAAAATTCAATAGATCTAGATATAAAGTTGAATATTATGGTATGTTAAGCATTGTGGCTCAACAATTGCTCAAATTTGGTCCAACTGATGCTCAACTTGAATCCAAAGCTCTTCTCAAGAAGGGATAAATTGATGCTCAATTTAGGGCCAACTTTTTTTTCAAACTTTTTTCATTTAATTTAAAAACTGTTTCCTAACACTTTCACAACATTTCAAAAATGTTTTCACAACCTCCTCCTGAATGTTTCAAAGAAAGGGAGCTGCTAGAAGTTTACTCTGTGATTTCTCATGGTGATATATTTTATTATTTATATATTTAATTGTATTTAAAATTTATATAGTAACAAAATTCATATAACTCATATTATTATAATTTAGTTATGTAATTTTTTTGCTCAATATATAATTAATTTAAATACATAAATAAAATAAAAAATTTTCCCATTCTGAATTTCAATAAAATATTATAACATTTTACTGGACTCATGGTACATCCTGTCTGACAGTTTGTGTCTTTCCTGAGAATGTTATTATAAAATGGTGTGGGAGGCTTATAGTTCTTTAGAATATACTAATATTGAGTATTAATTAGGAAGATGCAGTTACAATAGACTTGGGACACCTTTTTGGTACACGGCATCCAATCTAGAGGGGGTCTGAAGGCCAGATACAAGGGTATATAGTTTTAGAAGTCTCTAATTCATCATGGGGAAAGGGAAGGAGAGCTTTACTATATATAGGGATTCATTAATGTCTTTTAGAGTAATATTCTATTTATGGTCACAATTTTTATGTATTTAATAGATTTTAAATGCCTGCAGTAAGAAATGTGTCACCTCTTGAATGTAAAGTGGGTTATATTATCTGATCTTGTTATTTACATTATTTCATCCAATAAGATTATATTTTTGGGAGTATTGGGTAAATTTAATCACACTATTAAAGTGATAATTATTTTTATAGCCTTTGTATTAAGCTACTGGGGCAATAGTTATGATTTAAAAATATATTATATATTATATATGTTGTTTTAGTAGTACATTCATTTGTATACATTACTGGTATATACTTATATGTAAAATTAACCTGGCCCTTAAGGTAATAAAATTGGCTTCAAAATATTTCCTAGTGCAGTTAGTTTTATCTGTACTGATTCCCTTACATTGAAATAATCTATTGGTTTTTGTAATTTGAGGAAGGCAAGCCATAGCAAATTTTTCCAGGCTGAAAAAAATTAAAAATTTGATGGAGAGAAAGAAAATGATGCAAATTACAGATTAATTACTTAGACTAAACTGAAGTTTAAGTAAATAAATACTTATCTAAGGGTGGATTAAGATGAAATACTACCCCAACACTCACTTCAGGAAAAACTGTGTCAAATTTGCATTTTGGGTGGCAGTGTCCTGAAAAGCAATGAAACACAGTTCAGGAGCCCATGTCATGAATAAGTTACATGACATTAAATGATTGAGCTCTCTTTCAACATATGAATTACACACACATCCCACCATTCAACTATTCCCCCTTACAAGCATCATGCACTGAAGGCAAAACTGTGTAATTTTTACATTTTGAGTGGAGATATTCAAAAATGAGATATGATACAGCTCAGGAGCTCATTTCATTCACACATTGTGTGAAATAGAATCACACAAATTTCTTACAGCAACTTCATTAAATACACACTTCACAACTCAATTACACCCCCATACAAACAACATCTGTGACTTGTGCAAGATCAGATGTCACATTTTGTTATGAGATATCATGTCTTGGTTTTATGCGGGAAATTGTTACCCAAAATGAAAATGTGAAACAGTTTTTCCTGAAGTGTTGTTTATAATAATGCATGGCTCATTTGTGATATATTCAAGATCAGTTGTCACATATTGATACAAGATATCTTGTTTTCTTTTGTGCACAGGACATTTCAAACCAAAATGAAAATGTTACACAGAATTTCCCACAGTGAATGGTGTATTTGTCAGAAAATAAGTCACTTATTTCACTTAATTTGACACTTTCTCAGCCAAAGGGGGTGGATTTATATATATATAATTATTTGTTTCACTGATTTTTCAGCCACATAAAATTAAAATTTTATTTTTTTCAGGCTGAACTCAAGTACAGAAGCATGAAAAGCTTTATTATTCAGTTGTATGGAAGATTTAAATGGTCCAATATGAATTGAGATAGCCAAATCCAAATAAGTATTAAAATATAACTCAATAGAGGGTCTCAAGACTTACCAAACATAGCAAGTGTGTTTCATTTCAAAAAAGCCACACATAAATGACATGAAACATGGCTGATTTGGTACTTGGGGCCTCAAACTTGGGATCAATTGTGTCCTAATTTTGTACAATTTTCTCAACCACATTTCAGCCCACCAGTAACCACATCCTCCCAATCAACTACACATTTCCTCCCTTCAATCCTAACCCATATACTCCAACTCACATCTCTTCTTGTTAAGTTCTTTCCAAATCAGATTTTTCTCCTTCACACCACAGTATGCCAATTACTTTTAATTTCTTTCTTTATCAAATTCTCCTGCTCAAATTTCTATCCTAGCTACTTCTTATTTCTATCTAAGGTATAATAAATATAGTCAAGGTCCAAAACTTGCAGAATCTCATATGCATAATCAAGAATTTCTTTTAGTTACTTACTTGACTCTCCTGAATTTGAAGAGCCAACATAATATTCTGACATTGAGCTTGATGAGCCCACAGTAGTAAGGTTAAACTAATTTTTTATTATTTTTTCTTTTGTATTTTTTATTTCCTCCCAATGTATTTACCAGAACCAAGGCTTGTCAAATCAAGAAAATTTAAAGCAAGTAACTGAAAAAAAATGTTAGATGATGAAGAGTCAACTCCTCCTAGCAAAAGACTCAAGCAAAGGGCTTCTACTATTTTGTGGCTTCACTTACAATCAAAGGATGAAAATTATTTAGAAATTGAGATATATTGTTTATTTATAGAGAGGGATAGGGTTAGAGTTCAAAGAGAGGAAAATGAAAAATTTAAAATAACTTTTTTTGCCTAGCTAAACTACTGATATCTACTAAACTAGATTTTACTCCCACCATCATACTTTCAATCTTTCTATCAATTACTTGTATGAATTTGTCTTTTGTCTTTGATTTATCACTCTCCTACATTTTTTCTCAAATACTATCTTCATCATCAGATTTTTTTCTGGCTGCAGATCACCAAATTTTTTCTAAGTCAAAATAAATTTATGTCATTTTTTTTGTTAATTGCTATTTGGAATTAAAAGAAGTAAGGACCAACAATTTCTTTCCAAGTCAAAAAATAATTTGACAAAAAAAACAATTGGCAATAACCTCCCCTGTGTTTTATTGAAGTAGGGGCAGAGATTACAAAATTTTAAGTTCATTTCATTAATTAACATGTAAACAAGAAATATGAGATCATTAAAACAACAAAATTAGTGAAAATTTAAGTAAAAATTTGAGTGGAACTAATCTGTGACCAAAATCAATCAAATTAGACACAAGTGTATACATGAACCTCATGAGGGAAAGAAATCTCCCCATGATTGCTATCATATGACACAGGGCCTGATGGCTCATTAATTTAAGTAAGTAGAGTATCATATATGGCATGTTAAATGTATGTTCATGAAATAAAAGTAAATCTTGACAACCTATATTAGACCCCATACTTTTATTGGCTACCTAATGTTCTTTTATTTACATTATCTTTGTTTCTTACCTTATGAATCTGGTTAACCAAATTTAAATTTTCAGTCATATTTATCTAGAAAATGCAATTAAAATCAATGTGAATGAAAATAAAAATAAAATAGGATAAAACATACCTGAAAAAGTTCAAGTAATCCCTAAAAATTTTAAAAAATCTTCTAGAAACATTGAAAAATTTCCTAAAAAAGCATCCAGAAGTCATCAAAAAAATTCCCAAAAGTTTGAAGAAATGTGCCAAAAACTTCAATAAAAGTGCCCCAAAGGTTACCAAATCAGGTCCCCAAAAGTTCCCAATAAAAATGTCCCAAATGTGCCCCAATAGTCCCCAAAACGTTTTTCAAATGTTCCTAGAAAAGTAGTTAAAGGTTCCAAAAAAAAGTACCCAAAAAACTCCAGAAAAGCACCAAAAAAACATGAAAATCACTTTAAAATATTTTTAAACATCTCTGAAATGTTTCCCAGTTTTTATAAATGATTCCAAATGGTTTTGATGAAAAAAGGAGCCAAATAATAACTAGGAAATTCTCAGAAAATGTTTCCAAATTGTTTTAGAAAAAGATAAGGACCATATAATGCTCAAAAACAGAATTTTTTTTTTTGAAATGCTCAGAATAAATTTCAAAATGGTTTCCAAATGATTTTAAAGCAATTTAGCAAAAAATAGGCCAAAAATTAGAAAAAGCCTAAAAATCACCAAGAAACACCAAACAGTCACCAAATAAAAAATAAAACAGGTGTAGAATCAAGAAAAAAGGAAAGAAAGGAAAAAAGAGCAGATTAATCAGCTATTAAAGCAAAAATATGATTAAAAAAGAACAAAAAAAAGAGACAAAAAAAAGACATGTCAATCATCAATTATATTACAAAAAATATGAAAGTGACTTACCTTGAGAGCTGTGAAGTGAGAAGTAATGGAACCAAAAATGAGGGATGGAAGTGAGATATTAAGAGAAGATGAGATATCTTTGTGAGACTGCATCTTAGAAATGTTATACAATTTAAAATTTTATGTGATTTCAAGTCTGGGATCTGAACCAAAACAAATAAAACTGGGAAACTGGGTCTTTCACTGCACAAAATTGTAAATAAATTAAGTTAGACATTCAAAAAAGAAAAGGGTAATTGATAGTGATTTAGAATTCATACCCCTTGTTTGAGATGATGATGTACTGCTGAATTCTACTAGTGGGGGTAGATCATCATTGGAATCAGTATCAGAATTAAGCATTAGATCAAGAGCTAGAGCTGTAGCAGTTATCTCAAGTTAATGGTGGACTGAAAGTGGCATGTTATGCTAGTTAACAGCAATAAAGATTAAGTTTAAGCTTATAATTAAAGTATTTATTAAGTTCTGGTAGGTCAAATACCTTATTTGTACAAATAAGCCCTTAAGGATTAGGTGAAATAAAATCTAGGTGCTGGCAATTTTGTACCTAGTGCAGACTAATCATGATAAATAAGGGAAGTGTTTTCATGAATTGTTTAACCCAATAGAGGATGTGTTTAGGGACAAATACACTTTATAAATGCACCTGTCCAGGGAAGGTGTATTTAATTTTTGGTGGTGGTGTAAAAAGACTCTTACAGTAGCCTTTTTGTAAGCAGAATGCAAGGGAGTTGGATAAACTGAAGAAACCCTGTCCCTTTAAGTAAATAAAAACTTCACAATTAACTAAGATAAAAGCTCTACTTGATATAAAATGACCAAATAAATACTTATTATTAATGGTATTGAGATGTAAAATCTGTGTTCTTTGTAATGAGGGAAAGGAATACAACAGTGAAGTTGTACTTAGAAAAGTTATTTAAATTATTGAATAATATGTTTTTTATGAAGGTTTTATTTTTATTGAAATTTTTTTTTAAAATCTAGTCCCTGATGTTGAGAACTTTATAATAATACCCTATAAGTATATATTTAAGAGTTGTTGAGTAAAATTTATAAAGTGTTATGTAAAAGTGTTTTATTTATAAGGGTATTACAAATTATATTAATTTATGTACATATTTGTTGTTGATGAATAAAAAAGTATGATGGTTAATAAAAAGATTGTTTATGCATGAATTTTTTTCTATTTTAAGATGTTAAATACTGTTCTAATTTTGAGTCTACAAGCTTTATATGCATAGTATGTTACATCCCCTACTTTCCCTTGCTGGAGCATCCTGGAGCATGCCCGGAGCATTCCAGAGATTTTACAGACTTCTGAACTTAAATAAAACCTTAAAACACTAATAAGAAATCTAGAGAAATTACAAATTATAGATCTACTTCTCCTATATAATACCAACTATGTCAGCCAGGCTACTAGACTTACCCAGTAAAATAATTAATTATTTTACTGAGATGAAGCCACACCTTTTTTTTAAACTCTTATTTATAATTAATTATTTAGTATTTACTTATGTATTACTTACAACTAACTAGAAAAGTATATTAAGTAATTTAAATAATTAATTTAAGTAGTTGTCCCATACATTTTTACTCCCTAACACTGTGCTCAATAATACAGTTGAGTGGGAATAAAAATAAATAATAAAAATATAATAAAATCCTTAAAAATAAAAAATTCTTTTACTGAGAGATTTGGATTTCTGTGAAATCAATATATTTAAATCAAATGTGTTGTATTAATTGTGACAGTCCAAGGGAACTCATATTTTATTGCAAACAAAAATGATGCCCTTGTTGACATACCAATTAATTTATCTTTTATTTATTTCATATACACTCTTTCTTATTCAGTTTTCTTCTCACACCCTTGTATTAGGTGGTTTTAACTCCGTGTCTTTATTTCCCGCATTTTTGCCTATAAAAGGCCCTCACTTTTTGTACTTTTCAGCTCATTCATTACTTACTTACTTCATTACAACTATTTAAAATTCCATTTATTATTATCTATTACTGCTTTAGTATTTACATTGAACATAATTATAATCCATTAATTATAATAATAATCCACCCTTTTACCTCTTATTATTGAGTAAATAATCTTTAAGATAAGAAAATACATACCCAATTTTGAATCCTTTAAAACCCATTGTTACCACCATTGGACCTCCCTGTAAAACCTTCTAGACTTGAAAGACCTCTTGACAGTTGGGGACCCTTCTGAATTGTTGATGGCACATTTTTATTTAAGGCCAGAGACTGTGGGGACCATTGCCATTGAGGTACCTATAAGGACAAGTGGACGAAAAAAATGACAAACGTCATATATCATGTGACTAAAATTTTTGTTGCGAATGGGAATTGAACCGCGCTCCAAAAATTAGGTTCATATATTGACTAAAGTCATATATTTTGTGGTAATTACTGTAATTACTATTTGTGGGTCACTTTGAACTCTTCATTCTCTACATATTTCCTTTTACTCAGCACTCTGTAAGTGACATTAATTTGCTCATTTTACAGGGGGAGGTGTCTAGTAAATTGGAATTAATTTTTTATTATTATTTATTTTATTTTTCCTAGTTGACAAAGATAGAGAAATTGTGTTCTTATTCCTAGAGGTAATAAAATTATATTTTAAAAATTAATTATTATAACTTTCAGTTGACTTTTGTCTTGAAAAATTAAATTTTATTTGTTCCAGTTGACAAATTGTCCTGACAATAAAATTTCTTTTAATAAAATTCATATTTAATTATTTCAGTAGACATTAAGTCCTGGTAATTAATTACTTTTTCAGTTGATTTAAAATCCTGATAATAATTATCATAAAATTGTTAATAAAACTTTAAATTTATTTCTTCAGTTGATTATTTTATAATCCTGGTTATTAAATTGTTTTAAATTAATAAATTGATTATTATTTTAGTTGATTTTTATCCTGAAGGATTTTTATTTTTATTTTTATTTTTATTTTTCTTTTAAATAAAAAGTAAAAATAAAAACTAATTCATCTTATTGTTTCCCTTCCTCATTTCAGTTTATAAAATTTAAGAAAATGACTGATCAAGGTGTTTCTGCTGCACGTGAAGAAGAATTGTATTTAATTGATTATGACGAGGGTACTTCTGTGAGTTCTCCTTTAACTAGAAAATTATCTCAAATTAATCAATCATTGGCCCAATCAGGATGTGGAAATGGAGGAAGTAGAAATTCTGGTAGAGACAACTCAGGAACAGAAACCTTTATTCAACCCCCCAGAAGGACTTCCAAAAGGCTTCAAAATAAAAAAGATGCCACTATCTCAACAAGTAAAGAACCTTTCAACACACATAAAAGAATTGAGGACAGAAAAATTGAAATTGAGGTCAAGAGTAGATGCTCTAGAGGAAAAGGTAAGAAAAATAGATGCTTTTCTTCAAGAGAAGAGGAGACCTCCTCTTCCCAGGTATCTTCAACAATTGGCTCCCCAGAAGCCAGAGAGAGTGGAAGTATCCAAGTGGCAATGGGATTGGCTGAACACTCAGTGGGATTACCTGTCTCAAAATCAACAGACTCAATTGCCTCAAGCAGGTCCATCAAGACCCAGCTAATTCAGCCCCACACCTCCTCACCCTAATTGTCAGCCTAAATACCCTTAGGACTGAGTATTCCTTATGCTTAAAATAAGATAACCTTAAGTAAATTAAGCTTATATCTTAAAAATAAGGTTAAAATAATAATATATATTATTTTATTATATATATATATAATTATTATTCTATTATATAACTTATAGTAATTTAAATAGCTTATCCATGGCCTAATAATACTTATTATGGTGTTAATGGAGTCATAATATACTTATCATAAGTGATATGAAGTAATTATTGACATACATAATCTTATATGTATACATAAATCTCATATTCAGTGAAATATGCAGTATATTATGTATATTTAGGTATATAAGTGGGTTTTAGCCCCTTAATAGCCTATAACCTTTGTTTTTCTGCTAATTTTAGGTCATATGGACAAAATCAGTGGACTCACAACGCCTACAGAAGCATAGACACCTATATCAGGCGAATACACCCAGTTTGGACAACTAAAATTACTTCCTTGGATGGTTATTCACGGATTTATGGGTTGGAAGGACATTTCTGGGTTAATGTGGATGCTTGGGGATGTTATTGGGGGCTTGGAAATTTTGTTTGTTTCCTTTATATGGTTTTGGTTTCATTAAATCTCTTTTTGATTGTTTATTTTACCTGTTTCTTTATGGTATCCGCTTTTATCTGGATTTTCTATTTATGGTATGGATCTGTGTTATTATTAATAGTGATGGAGGGTCCATACTGGAGGTCTGGGTGTTGAAACTTCTTGAAGTGGACGCCATGGGGAGATGATGGGCCCTCACAGTTTTGTAATTGCCGGGGATAGCAGTGACATCATCTGGATTGAAGATCTGTGCACTCCAGTGGATTTGGGCATAAGTAAGAAGGGATTTTGACGGTTATTTATCATCATTCAATTACTACAACTCCAAAAAACACTACTATACAATTATTAACATTTAGAAATATATTATAAAGCCATTATAAATTGATATTATCTTTATATAAGCTATAACTATATTTTATACATCTATTTTCCACCACTAGCACGCACTTAAATCCAAGTATTGTGAGTTTTATTTGAGTATAACTATTTTATTAGTCTTCACCTGAGGTTTAATCACTAAATAATTTATCAAAAAGTAGTAGGACCATAAATAAACACTATTATATCATATTTATATACTAGACTATACTGACAATTGGGGGTCTTTCCTTATATTTTACTTATTATTTAGTATAAGCCTTGGGACGTGATATTTACTTTAGTACAGCTCAAAATAACCAAATATTTGGGTCTGCTGCATATTAGTGGGTCATCATAACTCAGTGATTGCGGAAATGAGCCCTTAAAATAATTTTACTAATTTTTTATCATAAAAATTAGATATTTACAGTAGTAACTGTACCCAATATAAACCCAATTTCACTTGGTATTTGGACACCAATATAAAACCCAATTAAATTGGTATTTGGTTAAAGCTTGGTAAGCTACTTATTCACCCTTATAAAGGTCTATTTAAACTTATTATTATATTTTTAACATATTTTTTCAAATTTTTCTTATAATTTATTTAAATAAATAAAGATATAAATTCATGGTAAGCTCCATTGCTTTTTTATTAGTAATATAATTGCTAATATCTTTTGTCTACTAATTCCATAGAGTTTTTCCTTTTTGTAGACGTAAAATATTGTCATTCTTAACAATATGAGTGCTCCCCAGGACAGTGTAAGTGAAAAGCCTGCTTATAATACCAGGTCTAAAGCTAACAAAAACTTTCCAGGACATCACCATGGAGGGTCAACAATACCCCCAGGCAGAAAGCATGAGTATAGAGGAAAAAAACGCCCTCTTAAAAAAGATAACTATAAAAAAGACGTCTCCTCCTCTTCAGTATCAACTGTCCCACCTGGACAAACAGGTTCTGAAACTGGAGGAATCAAAATCACTCATGTTCATAGAGGTAGAGCAATTGCAAAACAATTATAAGGTAGGGTTTCAGCAGATGAATCAGGCATTGGAAGAGTTAAAGGGAGGCCAGCCCAGTCAGTCAAATCAGCAACCCCCTATCCAAGGCGGGTCAAGTCACTCCCAGGAGAAAATCCTGGTAGACAAATGGAAATGGGAATGGTTTCATCAACAGTGGACAAGCCACAGTTGCAACAGGGATCCTCCACCTCATCTGACTTCCTCAGCTCACCCTTACAAAGGAAAAAAGCGCCAAAAATCAGGACTGGCAACCATCCCATGGTAAGTAGATTACCCTCTCAGATTGAACATAATACTGATAATTACAATATAGGTAATTCTATTGATGTTAAATCTGTGCAAACAATACAGGAGGATTTAAGAAATTTAGGTTTTAGAGTAGATACACCTGACTTGTCTTTTGTCCACAATAACAGTACTATTTATAATGATAATACAGTTAACCCTCAGTTGCAACCACCTACTAGTGAGATGAGAAGTTCACAGGAGAGTGAGAGAATTGAAAAGGAAGACATGGAATATTTTAACAATAATCCAACTGTCCATAGAATTGTTTCAGCATTGTGGAATAGAATGACTAATTGTGAGGAACAGACAGTTAAGCTCACTAGTGATACAATTTCATCCTTGACATTAAACTTTTCTCAATTAGCAACACGTAACAAAGAATTAGAGAAAGAACATTTGTCTCTAACTCTTAAATATGATTCATTGAGTAATAAATATAATGACCTTTCAAACAAATTCTGTGAGTTAGAAAAATTATATGAAACACATTTATTGAAAACTGAATCAAGAACAAAGTTATCTTTTGCCCAGACAAATCAAAGTGTCTCTGAGTTGCTACAAAGATTAACTAAAGTTGAGATTGAAACTTCCAATCTACTAATGAACCAGGATAATCATAAGTATAATCAATATAATAATAATCCTTTCATAGGCAAAAGTGAATCTCATTCCTTCCCTATACCACCACAATTAAAACCATCTGGTGGTAGTGCCAAATCTGAAAATGTAAGTCACGAATCTGTGCAGGAGGAAATACAAGACAATTTATCAAACGTGAATGAGTTGTTGAATTTACCTAAGATTAGTGAGATAAAATCCAATCAGAAAAACTGGCCTAAGATAGATCAGTACCCAACTTATGATGGGGAAGCCAGCTCTGATTGTCAACATTTTATTCAAAGAATTGACAACTTAAAATTCTCATATAAGTTACCAGGTGAAGAAATAACATCAAAATTAATTTCTTTATTTAAGGATGTTGCTTTATTATGGTTTGAAGCTGTCTTGAGTGAGGGTAAAGATAACTCTTGGGTTGAATGGAAATAACTTATTGAAAAACAATTTGGAGGTTCTAAAATCAGGCTTACTCAGCAGAGACTTTATGAGAAGACTAGGTATAATCCGTTGAATGGTGACAAACCTATGATATTTTTAATGAATTTAAATAAAATATTAAAAGCCATTGAGCCTCATATGGATTTTAACTTATGGAAAGATAAGATAATATATAAATTACCTATATCTGTCAGAGACATTGTTGTAGCTAGAACATTAAATGTTACTGAATATTCTGACTTTATTAATATTTGCAATGAAATATTATTAAACCATAAGTATGAATCAAGGTATTCCACTTATAAACAAAATGTTGAACCTGTAAAAACTCAGAATTCAAAAACACTTCAGGAGAAGCAGAAAAAACCTACTGCACCTGTAGTACCTAAGAAGTATGAAACAAATACTTGTTATAAGTGTAACAAACCTTGGGTCAAAGGTCACAAATGTGAGAAAAACATAAATATTGTTTAAAATCAACGTGAATCTGAAACTGAAACTGAAAAAAGTAAAGAATCAAGTGATTATGATAGCAATATCTCATATAGTGATGAAAATGAAGTCTTTATGTTGGAAGATGATTTGTCCATCTTTGAAAATCCAATATTAAATATGGACTCAAATGAATCTTTAATGAATTTTGAGGATGCTGAAATCATTAAGGATATACAAGCTGATAACTTTATAATGACACCTATCACGGTTCCAGCTATCATTTCTGGTGAAAATGTTAATATAGTACTGGACACAGGAGCTGCTGGTTCTGTTATTTCCACTAATACATTACACAAAATTGATAGTGAATATAAGTCTAAGCTTGAGCCACTTCAAAGTAAAAATTGGAGAGGTTTTGGATCAGTGCTACACCCCATTGGTAAATACAAAGCTGCTGTTTTCTTTAAACATCAACATGGTTATGTAAGGGTAACTTGTGACTTTGTAGTAATGGATAATACTAACTGTAGTAACTGTTTTAACTTTGAAAATAATATTCTGACTAAATTTGGTGTGAAATTAGACCCTGCTAATAACAATTTTACAATTGGCATGAATGGTAAAAGGAAATTTAAAATAAATTCTTTTAACACAGTCTTACATATTGAGTCAGTCAAAAATTCTCCGTGTAAAGGAAGAGAATCCAATGAGATGGAACTTCTGGAAACAGAAATTTCAAAAGCATCATTTGGCACTCAGATAAGTAAAGGTGAGAAAAATAATATTTTGGAATTAATTAAAGCATTTCCAATGGCTTTTGCACATGGTACAAATGAACTTGGCCTTGTAAAAAATCATGAAATGAAGATTAGTTTAACTTGTGATATGGATAATATTCCTGCTAGTCTTAAAAAGAAACCATATCCTGCTTCACCAATGAAGAGGAAAGACATAGAGGATAATATTAAAATGTTATTAAAAATGAACATTCTTGAGAAGGTTGAAACTACACCAAAATATTGTGTAATATCACCAGTGCTAATTTCTTATGAACAAGATAAAGCAAGACTGTGCGGTGATTATAGAGCATTAAATACATTTACAGTAGATGATATTTATCCCTTGCCAAGGATTGCCTCTATACATGCTACCCTTAAAGGTGCTAAATATATAAGTTGCCTAGATGGAAATAAAGGGTACCATCAAATTCCTGTTGAAAAGAATTCACAAAACTTTTTGTTGATAACAACACACATTGGAATTTATAAGTATGTCAGAATGCCATTTGGACCAAAAAATGCTCCATCAGTATTTCAGAAGTTAATGGATACAACATTCCATAATGAAATGATTGAGGGATGGTTAATGGTATACATTGATGACATCATAGTGTTCTCAAAAACATATTATGAGCACTTAATCCATTTAAGGAAAGTATTTCAAAAAATGGATGAAATAAAAATGACCCTTGCATTGAAAAAATGTAAATTTGGGTTTGAATCTTTAAAAGTGCTTGGTCATATTGTATCTGGCTTACAAATATAAGTAGACCAAAATAAAGTGGCTGCAATAAAGAATATTGGCATTCCTCAAAATGTAAAGGATGTACAATCTTTTCTTGGAATGTGTGGTTATGATAGACAATATATAAAAAACTACCAATTAATTGCTGCACCACTGACCACACTGATAAAGAAATCAGAAGCTTTCATTTGGAATAATGAAAGGCAACAAGCTTTTGATAAGTTGAAAGAATGTTTAATGACAGCTCCTATCTTGGGATTACCAGATTTCCAATTACCTTTTGTATTATATACAGATGCAAGTTTTACTGGACTGGGTGCTGCTTTGCATCAAAAACAACTTATTGAAGGAAAAATGTCAGAAGTAGTAATCTGCTATATTTCACATACTCTGAGAAGTAGTGAATTGAAATATGGTGCTACTCAACTTTAATGTTTGGCAGTAGTATGGGCTCTTGAGAAGCTACATTATTACCTTGAAGACCAAAAATTTGAGTTAATAACTGACTGTAGTGCAGTTAAGTCACTCTTAAACATGAAAACTCCTAATAGACACATGTTTAGATGGCAATTAGCTGTACAAGAATACAGAGGACGGATGACTATTACACATAGAGCAGGAACCTTGCACTCTAATGTAGATCTGTTATCTAGAGTACCTCTGCCTAATAATGATGATAATCCTGCTTATGTTCCTGAATCAGAGATTATTAACATTTATGGCATTTATATTGTAGATCTTGAGGATGAATTTATGCAATCAATTCTTGATATGTATTCTTCAGATCCTGAATTGAGTAAACTCACTACAATATTAAATGATCCATCTAATTCTTCAATGAATGTTTTAATAAAAACATTACCAAATAAGTATAAAGAAGCATTAGAAAAAGGAAAATTTTCCATTGAGGATGGTTTTATATATTACAGGAAAAAATTAAGTAATTTAATTGTAATTTCCCCTTCAATGAAGGAGTTAATGTTAAGTATATGTCATGATGATATATTAGCAGGTCATTTTGACTACCATAAAACATTAACCAGAGTAAAAAACACAGCTTGGTGGATTAACATGTCTGAGGATGTTCAGAAATATGTTGAAACATGTGATTCTTGTCAAAAATCTAAAAGATTAACAGGCAAAAGAGATGGTTTATTACAACAAATTGAGCAACCAAAAGCTCCATGGGAAATCATTAACATGGACTTTGTAACAGGTTTTCCAATAGCAGGGCATAAGAGTTATAACTCCTGCTGGGTAATTGTAGATAGATTTACAAAGATGTGTAAATTTGTTCCTACCCACAAAGAGGTTTCTGAAAAGGACTTAGCTTTTTTATGGTGGACACAAATGTTAAATATAGCAGGTTTCCCCAAAGCAATAGTTTCTGAGAGAGATCCTAAATTTACTTCTGAGTTCTGGACATCACTTATGGATGTTTCAGGGTGTCAATTTAAACTTTCTACAGCACACCATCCACAAACTGATGGGCTAGCAGAAAGAATGATACAAACCTTAGAAGATATGATAAGAAGATACTGTGCTTTTGGTCTTAATTTTAAAGCCATGACAAATTCACGCATGATTGGGTAACCCTTATCCCAGGTTTAAAATTTGCATACAATAGTACAGTACATTCTGTCACTGGCGAGAAGCCATTTGAGTTATGGTTGGGTTATGTACCTACTACCCCTGCTAAAACTCTTAATGAGTTACCTAGATTGGATATCCATCCAGGAACTAAATCTTTTCTTCACACCACACAATATTTGGGGGGGACTTGCTAGCAAGTCCTCAACTTGAATTCAGATGGAATTCAGACTGAACTCAGACTGAACTCAGACTGAACTATACTTTGAACTCATCTTGGGCTCTTAACCAAACATGGATGAGTCTGTGCTTGAGTAATAGTGAAAGTTTAATAAATAATTTATAGAAATAATAACAAGGGAAGATTAATAATCTGATCCATTCACAGAATTTTTTTCACAAAACTCATTTTCATTTTCATTTTGAATTTCACCTGATCACTTAAAAGACTGAAAATTATACTATTTATTTCAAAAACATCACTTTTAACCTCTCTAATTATTTTATTCTATTTTTTTTGAAAAAATATAAAATAATATCAGTGGTTCTCTTTAATGATAACTCCTTTTAACCAAGAATTTGAAGCTTTTATTTTTTAATTTAAACCATATTACCTGATATTTTTTTTTGTATTTTTATTATTTCTTATTATGCAATATAATTATTTTAAACTCAATGGAATTATTTAATAAAAATATTGAACCATAAAAATTCTCAAGTTTCTATTCTAGAATACTGTGAAAAGACTCATAATTAAGAAAAATAAAAGATAGAAATATGTTTTCATAATTTCTGTTTCAATGAAGTTCTCTAATATCTTCTTTACACTTAGCACTAATAATTGATAAATTGTTTAATTATATGTCTAGAAAGAAGTATAATTCTTATACAAGTGAATTTTAATCCAGTTTTTTCCATTTTTGTATGCAAGAAGATGATTAAAATTAAAAGGAAATATCTTTTTGCTCTTTTTTTTTCTATCGAATATTCAACTACTAAGAATTTTCACAATATTAATTTATTCAATGTAATACACATATGATTTTCTGGAACTCTTCATGATGTATTTCATCAAAATTCAATGTAAATATGGTTATTTGGTAGAGTAATCTCATGAGTTGAAATAATTAATCACTACTTAGTGAATTTTTCATATGAAAGACTGAAATTCAAGCTAGATGTAAAAATTTAAAGATAATTAAAACAAAGTAGTATAAATTTATTTAAACTTTAATTTTAGTACTTGATTTTGCTTCAATGCTGTATTGTGGGATAATTTCAGTGTCAACCTGGGAATAAGCACCATATAATTTGAAAAGTGATCTCATGTTAAAAAATGTGCTTCAGGTAGATATTTTGATTGTATTATTGTTCAAGAACTGAATTAAATAGGTAAAAGTGGTAATTTTTCATAATTCTATCAGTTTCAAATTAAAAAACTATTATATGATATTCATTTTGTAAAAAAGACACAATAGGTAATTTAGATTATACCCATGTAGAAAAGCAGCTGTAAAGGCAATCATCTTTTTATTAAAAATAATATTATTCCATGTTTTAAATGAAAAGAAAAAATATTTCAATTCTATGGTTTTGAAAAATAAATTAAATGAAACATTTCAGGTACGCTTTTTTAGTCATTAGAATCAAAGTTTTGATAGGAGTAATTCACAACTGAACACTTACACGCAATTGTAAAATTATATATATGGGTTCAAGATTTATCAATGATTTATTGGAATTATGATATTTATGCTGATTGGTAGATCTTATATGATGTTTCTATTCAGTTTCTAAGTGTATGAAAAACAATCCCTTTGATATTTTATTTAAACAGAAGAATTTAAAAATTTTCTTGAAATTGGCCTTATCACAAAGCAATACTGGAATGGTTATATTGTTATAAAAATTAATTTAAATAGCAATATTTCAAATCTTCATAACAGATTTTAAACTAAACATAAATATTAAAATTTGACTTTTTATAAAAATATATATTGATTTAAAAGATATTTACTTATTTTTTTTTTTTACAAAATGACCAATTTTATCCTGTGAGGCTTCCATTCAACTTAAATGTGTAAGTCTAAAAAATTAATATGATGCTCTGAATACTCTATATAATGTGTACCTAAGGCAAAAATAATGTTTTTTTGAAGTACTTTAAATCTAAGCAGAAGAGCTGATATCTTTTTTATGTAATATAGTTGTATAAAATTGATTTTTAGGTAGTTTCGTAATACGTAATATGGAAGGAAATCATATCATAATAATATATAATCAACTTAAAACTTTTTTTAATATAATATTATCTAAAAATAATTCTTAATATGTACTTATTTTTAGAACTTCAAAATGTTTAATAAAAATATTTTGATATAAAAATATAATTATTTTTATATTTAAAAGTAATTAATAAAACTTCTAAAAAAGTATAAATTTTTTCATGGCTTAAATTATTATGAACCACACTTGGAAACAAGATTGCATTGAGAGTTCAATCTAAGTTCCACCAAAAACATGATAAATAATTTTTTTTGAAAATGTATATAGTCATTGAAATGAAAAAAAATTAGTAAAAGAAAGGACTCAGATATTTTATTCTGTTACTGAATAGATTATCATAAATATATTGAGGTAGATAACTTATTGAAGTTTTTTAAATTTGCAGTTATTACAGTCAATTATCCAGTTATATATAGCAATCACAAAACAAGAAATAAGCCTAAATGGTTATATATGTGGATAAATCTTTTCCTCAACCTTTACCCTAATTATTTAATTTAATTCAAAGCTATTTTTAATCTAACCAACATATTTTACTATTACATTTAAAAATAAATACAATAAACTCAAAAAATACATAAGTTCAATAGTTTAAAATTTCTTTAAATGTTTTATTCTAGTTTTTAACTTTTTGCTACAATTTTCATATTATATTATTTATTTATATCATGTATAGTTATCAAAAGAATTCTGTGAATTATTGTGTAAAAAAGCAAAATAGTATTTCATTATCAATTATTTTACTATATTACTTTCTTAGTCTTAAAGTGCATTGTAAATCAAAAATATAAAATAAAGACGTATAAACTATAGGTTTAAGTTAAAAAATATCAATAAAAAATAATTATCAATCATTTTCCATATCGGCAGAATAGAGCTGTAGATTGAGGGGGTGGACTCTGATGTTCGCCCGAAGAACAAAGTTCACACTCCATTTTTCACTACCTCAATGGACAACCTCTCAATCTCTCCACACAAATTTTTCTGCTTTTTCATTTCTGTTAATTCTATTACCACTCACCACCCTTTTATTGCCCTCCAGATACATTTACTACACCCTTTAAGCTTCAAAATCTATGTTTAAGCCCTCCTCACTACTCCCCTCCACTCTATTTTCACTTTTAACACAACTACACCCCTTTTGCAACCTCTCGCTCACCTCCCATTCCCCTCACTCACCCCACTAACCTCCATTAGCCCTCACCAGCCTTTCTCTCACATTCTAAAGCTATTACTCACCTCCCCAGTTTATTGTCCACATCCCCCAGCTCTCGCTTACCTCCCCTAGCCCTTTCTCACCTTCCCAATCTTTCCAGCCCTTCACTCACCTCTTCCAGCCTCCCCCAGTCCCTTACTTTGGCTGGAGATGTGAGCGAGGTGCTGTAAAGACTAAGGAAGGCTGGGAGAAGTGAGTGAGAGGCTTTTATTACCTCCCACAGACTTTCAAAGCCCCTCGCTCACCTCCCCCAGCTTCCCAAGTCCCTTAATTTGGCTGGAGATGTGAACGAGGTGCTGTAAAGACTAAGTAGGGCTGTGAGTAGTAGGTGAGAGGCTTTTATCAACTCTCCTAGCCCTTTAAGGACCCTTGCTCACCTTTTCCAGCCTTCCCGAAGTGGGTTAGGGGACTTTATAACCTCTCCCAGCCCTGTAAAGCCCCTCTCTCACCTTCCCCAGCCTTCCCCAGTTCCTTTATTTTTCTGGGGGAGGTGAGCGATGAGATTGAAGAGGTGAAAAAAGTGTTGGGGAGGCATGCAAGGGCTTGGGAAGTAGCCAACTTTTTATAAACTTGAGAATAATTAATATGTATAAATTAGAAATAACAAGGAATAAAATTTTGAGGAATTATAACCCATTCCAAGTGGTAAATAATGTAACTAAATACATATTTCAGAATTTGAGTTGCTTGTGTTTACTAAAAAAATGTGGCCAATCGTTGAAAAAGGAAGATTTTTGTAGGGAAGAAACATGAAAAATGAAAAAAATACAAAGTAAAATAAAACTAAATAATGACAGTGGGCTGGGAAAGGTGAGTGAGGGTCTGGGGGAGGTGTGAGAAATGAAGAGAAGAGAAGGGAGAGGGGGGGAAGGAGAGGAGAGTTGTTTTCTCACTGTGAAGGAAAGGAATAGGGAAAATGGGTAAGTAGATGGCAAGTTTAGAAATGAGATAAGGGGGTAGGATAGGAAGTCAGATTGAAGATAAGGGAGAATTAGGGGAGGGAGGCATCAGATGGAAGTCCCACTTGTAATTCTACCAGGAATCAATTCAGGAAGCAAAAAAAAGCACTAGACATCTAGTGCACACTTTTTTCCTGCTGTGAATATTTTTTGAACTATTAATCAACTGTGGTTCAATGAAGGTTCAAATCAGTTTCAAGGTGTTTTCAAAGTAAATTCAATATTTCTTCATGATTGTTTCATCACCACCTCAATGTGTGCTGAAAAAGATATGAATTAGGGTTCAAGGTTGCGGACTTGCTAGCAAGTCCGCCCCCCATATTGCGTGGTGTCAGATGCAGGAATTATGCAGAAAACATGCTCAAGAATGTATAAATAAGGCGTTTGAGTATCAAAAGAAAAGATGGGATAAAGCCCATAAAGAACAAATGTTCAAAGAGGGTGATGAAGTCCTTATTTCAACACTAAACTTCATTTTAAATGGTAATGTTAAATTGAAGGATCCATTTATTGGACCATTTGTAGTTAAAAAGATGTTTGGTAATAATGCTGTTAAGGTTATTCTATATGCACCATATGATAGAAAACATCCAGTATTTCCTATTTCTCTTATAAAACCATACCATTCTAATGATACTGCTCTATTTCCAAGAAGATCAGGAAGTCATAAACAGCAACCTGAAGAAATAGTTGAAAAGGCAGAAATTGAAAAGATACTTAAAAAGAGACACCTTACAAAAGAAAAGGGAGTTGAGTATCTATTAAGATTTAAAAATAAATCAAGGGAATATGACCAGTGGATTCCAGAAAATGAAATCTCTGATCTTAAAAATCTCTTGAAAAAATTTAAATCTAAATAATACCATTTATTCAGTATATGTATTATAAAAATTATTTTTTACTTTTTATTTTTTATTTCACTCCTTAGTTTTAATTAAAATGTCTTAACATTTTTTTTATTGTTTTTTTTTGGGATGAGGGAGTGTCAGCCTAAATATCCTTAGAACTGAGTATTTCTTATGCTTAAAATAAGATAACGTTAAGTAAATTAAGCTTATATCTTAAAAATAAGGTTAAAATAATAATATATATTATTTTGTTATATATATATATAATTATTATTCTATTATATAACTTATAGTAGTTTAAATAGCTTATCCATAGCCTAATAATACTTATTAAGGTGTTAATAGAGTCATAATATACTTATCTTAAGTGATATGAAGTAATTATTGACATACATAAGCTTATATGTATACATAAATCTCATATTCAGTGAAATATGCAGTATATTATGTATATTTAGGTATATAAGTGGGTTTTAGCCCCTTAATAGCCTATAACCTTTGTTTTTTTGCTTATTTTAGGTCATATGGATGAAATCAGTGGACTCACAACGCCTACAGAAGCATAGACACCTATATCAGGCACATACACCCAGTTTGGACAACTATAATTACTTCCTTGGATGATTATTCACGGATTTATGGGTTGGAAGGACATTTCTGGGTTAATGTGGATGCTTGGGGATGTTATTGGGGGCTTGGAAATTTTGTTTGTTTCCTTTATATGGTTTTGGTTTCATTAAATCTCTTTTTGATTGTTTATTTTACCTGTTTCTTTATGGTATCCGCTTTTATCTGGATTTTCTATTTATGGTATGGATCTGTGTTATTATAAATAGTGATGGAGGGTCCTTACTGGAGGTCTGGGTGTTGAAACTGCTTGAAGTGGACGCCATGGGGAGGTGATGGGCCCTCACAGTGCTGTAATTGCTGGGGATAGCAGTGACATCATCTGGATTGAAGGTCTGTGCACTCCAGTGGATTTGGGTATAAGTAAGAAGGGATTTTGACGGTTATTTATCATCATTCAATTACTACAACTCCAACAAACACTACTATACAATTATTAACATTTAGAAATATATTATAAAGCCATTATAAATTGATATTATCTTTATATAAGCTATAACTATATTCTAAACATCTATTTTCCACCACTAGCACGCACTTAAATCCAAGTATTGTGAGTTTTATTTGAGTATAACTATTTTATTAGTCTTCCCCTGAGGTTTAATCACTAAATAATTTATCAATAAGTAGTAGGACCATAAATAAACACTATTATATCATACTTATATACTAGACTATACTGACACTTATCAAGGAGGCAGAAAAAGAAAAAACAATATGATCTTGCCCAGAAAACCTTGGTAAGCCCCTCTATTGATTCTCAAGTACCATTTATTGTAGCTCATTCTGTTCCTCAGGTAATTCTGGAAGAGGAGATGAAACCTTGAGACCAGTAGAAGCTGGGAGTAGTAGACAAATCACTCATGTATCTAATCCTTTATTTTTAATTGCTACTTCAATGATAAATCCTGATATGGCTGTTATTGATGAAACACTTGATCCTTAAAGCGATCAAATATGAAAAAAGAAATCCAAGTATTATTGCTAATATCAAAGGCCAGTAGAGATGTTGAAGCAAATGAGAGCTGTCAGGGTTAAATTGTACTTAATTGATTTTTTTTTAAAGATAAGAAATTGTGTACCTGTGGTTTGGATGAACTCTAGGTGGATAATTCAGCTATATCAAACTACATCTAGTGAAGTTTCTTATCAAAAAATATTTTTCATTTCCATAGAGAGAATTGATCCCATCTGACTGCACCTGACCAAAAGTGTCCAGCACAAGTTCGGCCGAACTTGTGCTGAACACTTTTATGATGGAGAGTAGCTAGGGTGCAGGTCTTCTTCAGTGCAACTATTATTTTTTTAAAACATGTCAACTGGTATTTGATCTTTCTGTGTTATTCATATTTTATTATCTGACTAATTTTTTGTCATTAGAATATTATTAATTTTATTAGTATAGAAAAAACTTGTGTACCAAATGCATGCCATGTTATATTACACCTTTTATAATATCATTAAAAAATGTTAAAAAAATATGAAAATGATTTTTTTCCAAAATTATAAATTAATATCCAAATGTAACATGAGTGATAAAAAAGTAAAGTAAAAGAGATCAAATATGAAAAAGAAAAATTCAAGGAAAATTCCTTCCTTCAAGAGCCAGTAGAGGTGTTGAAACAAATGGGTGCCATCAGGACTAAATTTGATAAAATTTAATTTTTTTTAAAGATAAAAGGTTTTTCACCTGAGGTTTGAAAAAACTCAAGGTGGATAATTCAGCCATACCAAACTACTTCTAATGTAGTTATTTAGCATTTTTTTAAATTTAATTTCCACAGAGAGAATTGATCCCATCTGACTGAACCTGAACAAAAGTGTCCAGCACAAGTTCGGCCAAACTTGTGCTGGACACTTTAATGATGGAGAGTAGCTAGGGTGGAAGTGTTTCTCAGTACATCAGTTTTTTGTTTTTCACATTTCTATTGGTTTTTTAACTTTTTTTTATCATTCATATTTATCTTATAATAAATTTTTTGTCACCATATATATTATTAATATTTCCAGTATAGCAAAAACCTGCATGCCAAATGCAAAATTGTTGATGTTACACCTTTAATAATATTATTATATAAAGTTAAAAAAATATGAATATGTTTAGTTTTTAAAAAAATAAATTGATATTTAAAATTAAAAAGAGTAATAGAAAAGTAAAATGAAAATAAATGGGATCAAATACAAAATAAAAAATACAAGTAAAACTTTACTATCAAGAGCCAGAAGTGGTGTTGGGACAGTTGGGGACCCATAGGTCAAGACTTGGTCTAAACTTACTTTTATGTATAGCTAACAAATTTTGAGCTGAGTTTTGGACAGACTTCCAGGGGACAATTTTACAATATTAAACATTCTTTACTTCAATAATTGAGTGAAATATCATTTTCATTGCCATAGAGAGAATTTGTCAGCCAGGCTACTAGACTTACCCAGTGAAATAATTAATTATTTACTGGATGAAGCCGCACCTTATCATATTAATTATTATTTAATAATAATCTAGTTACATTAAAATTAGATATAATAAATTAACTAATTACAGAATGATAAAATTAAAAAACTAAATAAATAATTAAAATTAAAAATATAAAATTGTCCCTTATATTTTCTCTAACACCATGCTCATTTGACAGGTTGGAAAAAATAAAAATTTATATTAAAAAATAGATATTAAGATAAAATAAGATGTTAATATTCAAATAATATTAAATATATACAAAAAATTCAAATTTATTATTTAGAATTGACTTCTACAGTAAATATTAAATAAATTGATGTATTTCTGACATACTCTGTAAATACATCTTTTTGACGCCTTCTTTTTAGAATAACTTTATAATTTGAAATACTCCTTCTGGAATATTCTTTTCTCTCTCTCATACTACTATTTTTAGAATTTGATTTCCGTGCTTTGTCTCTCCTTTTCCTATAAAAGGCCTCTCTTTTTGTTGTCTTTTAATCATTCTTTTTTACCAACTTACTCATTACTACAACTACAATATAATACTTATTTCTTATATTTTATATCTTTAGTATTTACAAGGATTTAATTCTAATCTATAACTTATATAAATATTTTAAATCTACCTCTTATTATTGAGTAAACATCATCTTTGATTGAGAAATACGTACTAAATTATTAAGAGTCCAATAAATCGTTCAGATCTTCATACAAACCCCGTACCAAAGCTTCTAGACCAAAAGTGAACCTTGACAATTGGGATCCTTTCCAAAATATCAACGGCGCAACGTTACTTGAGGCCTAATCGAGGGGACCATTGGCGTACAAGTACCTGTAAAGGAGGAGAGAAGGCGAGAAAACGACGAACGTCATATGTCACGTGATAAAAGTTTTTGCTGCGAACAGGAATCGAACCGCGCTCCAGAACTTAAGTTCATATACTGACTAAACATCGTATATATTGTGGTAATTATTGTTATTACTATTTGTGGGTTACTCTTTACTCTTCATTTTCTACGTATTTCCTTTTACTCAGCACTCTGTAAGTGGCATTAATTTGCTCATTTTGCGGGGGGAGGTGTCTGGTAATTTGGAATTTAATTTTAATATTATATTTTTTATTTTATTTTTCCTGGTTGACCATAATAGAGCAATAACTGTTCTTAGTCCCAGAAGTAATAAAATAATTATATTTTAATATTAATTATTATCATTTTTCAGTTGACAATTGTCCTGAATAATTTGAATTTTAATTGTTCCAGTTGACAAATTGTCCTGACAATAATATTTTTTTATTAATAAAATAATTATATTTTAATATTAATTATTATAATTTTTCAGCTGAAATTTGTCCTGATTAATTTAAATTTTAATTGTTCCAGTTGACAAATTGTACTGACAATAATATTTTTTTTATTAATAAATAATTCACATTTAATTACTTCAGTTGACTTTGAGTCCTGGTAATCCAATAAATCTTTTTAATTAATAAAACTCATATTTAATTACTTCAGTTGACATTAAGTCCTGGTAGTTAAGTGATCAGTAATAAAATTTTAAAATAAAACTTCATATTTAATTACTTCAGTTGACAATAAGTCCTGGCAGTTAAGTAATCAGTTAAAATAATTTTTTTTTTAAATTAATAAAGATTCATTTTTGATTACTTCAGTTGACAATAAATCCTGGTAATAAATTAGTTGATTTAAATCCTGAAAATAAAAAATTATTAATAAAAATTCTAATTTATTTCTACAGTTGATTATATTATAATCCTGGTTTTAAATTTTTTTTTAAAATTAATTTTCTTTAAGTTGATTTTTATCCTAAAAAGATTTTTTTTTATAATTTTTATTTTATTTCTGTTAAATAAAAATTAAAAATAAAGACTAATTAATTTTGTCTCTTTCCTTCATT
Source organism: Hemileia vastatrix (assembly GCA_030280995.1). NCBI lineage: Eukaryota > Fungi > Basidiomycota > Pucciniomycetes > Pucciniales > Zaghouaniaceae > Hemileia > Hemileia vastatrix. The sequence continues at coordinate 16,121,725 of JASXTE010000013.1, forward strand.
TCAGTAGAATCTTAAAATGACTGACCAAAGTGGTTTTGCTGCACGTGAAGAAGAACTAGACTTAATTGATTATGATGAGCCTACTTCTGTAAGTTCTCCTTTAACAAGAAGAATTTCTCAAACTAATAAGTCCTTGCCCCAAACAGGATGTAGAGATGGAAGAAGTAGAAATCCTAGTGGACAATACTCAGGATCAGAAGCCCATGACAAACCCACCAGAAGAGCTTCCAAAAGGCTTCAGGATAAAAAAGATGCCGTTGTCTCAGCAGGTAAAGAATCTGTCTACCCACATAAAGGAGTTAAGGACAGACAGCTTGAGACTAAAGGTAAGGGTAGATGCCTTGGAAGAAAAGGTGAGAAGAACAGATACTTTTCTCCAAGAGAAGAAGAAACCTCTTCCTCCCAGGGATCAACAACAATTGGCTCCCCAATCCCAAGAGATGGTGGAAGTGTCCAAGTGGCAGTGGGACTGGCTAAACACTCAGTGGGACTACTTGGCTCAAAACCAGCATCAGTTACCTCAGGTAGGTCCATCAAGGCCCACCCATGCCAACCCCACTCCTCCCCACCCTTATCAAGGAGGCAAAAGAAGAAGGAAGCCCAATATGGTGATACCCAGCAAACCCTGGTACGTCCCTCTATTGATTCTCAAGTGCCTTTTCTTGTGGCTGACTCTGTTCCTTCAGGTAAATCTGGAAGGCAGGATGAAACCTTGAGACCTATAGAGGCTGGGAATAGTAGACAGATATCTCATGTATCTGATCCATTACTTTTAATTGCTACCTCAATGATTAATCCTGATATGGCTGTGATTGATGAAACTCTTGACCCTGAGTTCTATGAGAGTCTGGAAAGTTACTCAGTTTCCTTATTTAGAAACACTCCAGATGTAGCAAGAATTAATGATGAGCACTTGAGAGATATTATTGCCAAGCAAAATCATATAATGAACAATATGCAATTGACTCAGAGATATAATAGTTTGTTAACTGATCAGGGTTATCAAGCATTAAAGAGTGAAGCACAGAGAGTCTCTGATGAATTGTCTCATTACAAAGCAACCCATGAAAAGAAAGTTGCTTTATGGCAAAATATTAAAAATGATTTGTCTAAACTAAAAGATACTGTATCTGCCTGTTGCCAGGAGGTAGAGATAGATAAGATAGATCTGAAAAGATTGAATGACCATTTTTCATCTTTTCAACATAAGAATCAATTATCTTTTGCAACTATCAATGAGAGTTTATCTAGTCTTCCAAGAGTGAAAACAAGAATAACAACCATTGAAGAAAAATTGAACTCATTGTTAAATGACCAAAAATATTCTGACATTTCTGTGAAGGAACATATAGTGCAGGATGCTCAAATAGTACCTGTGGCTAGTTCATCTAAAATAAAAATAGATCCAGAAATACCTGTTGAAAACACTTAGTTTCCATCAAAAACTGATGATGCACCAGGATCTGCAACAGAAGGATTGAACAATGAGATTTCAGCACAATTAGAGAAATTAAAGCTGCTTCTTACTCAGAAACAAGCTAGTACTAAGGAGACTCCTTCAAATCAAAAGAATTGGCCAAAACTTGACCAGTACCCAACATTTGATGGTGATTCTTCTTCTGATTGGCAACAATTAATTTGCAGAATTGAAAACTTAAAAAATTCTTACAAAATCCCAGATGAGGAAGTTGTTTCTAAGTTAATTTCTTTATTTACCAATGTAGCCCTAATGTGGTATGAGTCTGTCCTCTTAGATGAGAATGATTACTCATGGGAAGATTGGAAAAAATTAATTAAAGCACAATTAGGGGGCTCCAAGTTTAGGATGGCTCAACAAAGGCAGTATGAGGAAACTAAATATAGTTCTTCTACTGATAAACCTATTGAGTTCTTAATGAAACTTGTAAAAATCTTAAGAGCTATGGACCCAAAAATTGAGTTTGAGTAATGGAAGGACAGGATCCTTTATAAATTAACAATGTCTTTAAGAGACTTGATTGTGGCTAGGACTGAGTTCACCAGAAAACCTTCTTCTTTAATCAATACTTGTAATGATATTCTTCTAAACAACAAGTATGATTTTAGAAGATTCATTCCTAGAACCATTTGGGAGAAACCCTCCAATTACCAACAGAAACCTCTGGAAAAGGTTGGTAAACCTTCTGCCCCTGTTGCACCTAAAAAGTATGAAACAAACACTTGCTTCAAGTGAAACAAGCCTTGGAAGAAGGGCCATGTTTTTGACAAGAAGATAAATCTTGTGGAACAAACAGAGGAGCATGCTGATGACACAGTTGCACTGGATGATACTTCAAGTGATTGTGCCAGCAATATTTCATATGAATCTCAACAAGAAATCTTGATGCTGGAAGAGGATATTCATTATTTAAATAATATTGATATTGATAATAATGCTTTAACTACATTTGAGGATGCTGAGATCATAAAGAAGATTGAGGATAGCTCAATTGTTATTGCCTCTCTCAAGGCACCAGTATTGATTAATGGAACCAGCATTGAAGTTGTTCTGGATTCTGGAGCTGGAGGAAGTGTAGTTTCTGAAAGAGCACTTGCTTCAGTGGATCAAGACTATTAATCAAAAACTTATGCCAATCATTTCTGAAAACTGGAGAGGTTATGGCTCTGTTTTTTCCCCCATTGGTAAATACAAAGCCACAGTATTTTTGAGATATAACCATGGGTTTGTAAGAGCTATTTGTGATTTTTTTGTCATGAAAAATGATAACTTAAGCAATTGGTTTATTGTAGGGAATGATATTTTAACCAAGTATGGCATAAAATTGGATCCTTCAAACCAATGTTTCACAATGGGGATGAATGGGAAGAGAAAATTCAAGATTTCTTCCCCTAAAAAATTATTAAAACCAGAATTGAACACATGTAATTCTGTGGTTCAATATAAAGGAAGATATACAAAAAAAATGCATGCCCTTATGTCTGAAATTGACAATTCCTCTTTTGGAGAACAAATTTATGGTGAGGATAAAGATGGCATCATTAACTTGATAAAGTCTTTTCCTATGGCCTTTGCTCATGGGTCACATGAAATGGGATTAGTTAAAGAAGAAATGAAATTCTCATTGTCTTGTCCATTGACTGATATACCACCTAGTTTAAAGAAGAAGCCTTATCCTCCTTCTCCCACAAAGAGAAATGATATTGAAGACAATATCTCTACCCTTTTAAAAATGAATATTATTGAAAAGGTAGTTGAAACACCTAAATATTGAGTTATCTCACCTGTCCTAATTTCTTATGAGAAAGATAAAGCCAGGTTATGTGGTGAATATAGAGCACTAAATACTTATACTGTTGATGATATCTATCCTTTATCTAGAATAAGCTCTATACATGCTACCTTACAGGGTGCTAAATATATCAGCTGCTTGGATGGTAACAAGGGATATCACCATGTACCTGTTGAGAAAAATTCTCAGAATTTTCTGATGATTGCTACTCATATGGGTATTTATAAGTATGTTAAGATGCCATTTGGCCCTAAAAATTCCCCTTCAGTTTTCCAAAAAGTTATGGATAACACATTCCATCAAGAGATAATTGAAGGATGGCTGATGGTTTATATTGATGATACCATTATATTCTCAAAAACATTTGAGGACCACCTTAACCACCTGTGTAAAGTGTTCCAGAAAATTGATAAAATAAACATGACACTTGCTTTTAAGAAATGTAAATTTGGTTTCCATTCTTTAAACTTTTTTGGTCATGTTGTTTCAGGGTTACAGATATGTGTTTACCAAAACAAAGTGGCAGCCATACAACAGGTGAAGGCTCCTACTACAGTTAGAGAGCTCCAGAGTTTTTTGGGAATGTGTGGATACTATAGACAGTATATTAAAAATTACCAAGTCATAGCTTTACCCCTTACCCAATTAACTAGAAAGGATGTTGCTTTGTCTGGAATAGTGAAAGAAAAAGAGCCTTTGAAACTATGAAACACTGTTTGATGTCAGCACCAATTCTTGCTTTACCTGACTTTAATCAACCATTTGTTTTGTACACTGATGCCAGCTTTATTGGTCTAGGTTCTGCCCTCCATCAAAAACAAGTGATGAATGATAAAGTATCAGAAGCAGTAATTTGTTATATTTCAAGAACCTTGAGAAATAGTGAATTGAAATATGGTGCTACTCAATTAGAATGTTTAGCTGTAGTGTGGGCTCTAGAGAAGCTACATTATTACCTAGATGACCAGAAATTTGAACTTGTCACTGACTGCAGTGCAGTTAAATCCCTTTTAAACTTGAAAACACCTAACAGACATATGTTCAAATGGCAGTTAGCTGTTCAAGAATACAGAGGGAGAATGACAATTATTCATAGGGCTGGTATTGTTCACTCAAATGTGGATATGTTATCAATGCTAACTTTACCAAATTATGATTCTAATCCTTCTTATGATCATGAGGATGAAATTATTCATATTCATGGGATATATGTGGTTGATATGGAGGAAGAGCTATTACAGCTTATTCTGGATTCATATGTTAAGGACACTGAATTAAAAAAGTTATGCACCATAATAAATGATCCAAAGAATGCTTCAATACAAGCATTAATAAAAACCCTTCCACCAAAAGTACCAAAAGGCTTTGGAAAAAGGTAAATTTTCAATAGATGAAGGATATCTATATTATAGAAGGAAGTTGAGTAATTTTATTGTTATTCCTCCTTCTATGAAAGAAATCATCTTGAAAACTTGTCATGATGACATATTAGCTGGACATTTTGATCTTGAAAAAACAATGATCAGAATTAAGAACACTGCTTGGTGAGTTAATATGTCTGAAGACACAAAATTATATGTTGAATCTTGTGATTCTTGCCAAAAATCAAAACTATTGACTGGTAAGAGAGCTGGATTAATGCAACATATTGAACCTCCTGATGCACCATGGCAGATAATAAACATGGATTTTGTAACAGGACTACTTATTTCTGGAAAAGACAGTTATAACTCTTGTTGGGTTATTGTGGAAAGATTCACTAAAATGTGTAAATTTATCCCTACTCACAAGGATGTTTCCACTAAAGAATTAGCTTTCTTATGGTGGTCTCATATGTTTAATACTACTGGTTTTCATAAAGCCATAATCTCTGTCAGAGACCCTAAATTTACTTCTGAATTTTGGATGTCTCTGATGGATGTTTGTGGTGGTGATCTGAAACTTTCTACCGCCCATCACCCTCAGACTGACAGATTAGCTGAACAAATGATTCAGAATTCAGAGGACATGATAAGAAGGTATTGTGCCTTTGGCCTTGAGTATAAAGTCAATGACAGATTCACTCATGATTGGGTTACCTTACTTCCTGGGTTGGAACTTGCTTATAATAGCACTGTTCATTCTGTTACTCAAAGAAAGCCTTTTGAGCTCTGGCTTGGATATGTACCAAGTACTCTTGCCCAAACTCTCAATAACAAAATACCTAAATAGGATTTACATCCTGGTGTAAAATCTTTTCTTCAAATGCAATATCTTTTCAGAAGTCATGCTCAAAAATGTATTTAAAATCATTTGAATATGAGAAGAAGAGATGGGATAAATCCCATAAAGAATACACTTTTAAAAAGGGTGATGAAGTGTTGATTTCTACAGTCCACTTCAATTTACAAGGTAATAACAAATTAAAAGACCCATTTTTTGGTCCATTTGTTGTCAGAAGAATGATTGGAGATAATGCAGTTGAGATTATTTTTTATTCTCCATATGACAGAAAAAATCCTGTTTTTCCAATATCTCTTCTGAAACCTTACACATCCAATAGTGATTCATTTCGAAAAAGGAGGGGAAGATCAAAGAAAACCCCAAATGAAATCACTGAAACAGCAGAAATTGAAAAGATTCTGAATGAAAGAATAGTCACTGCTGAAAAAGGTACAGAATACTTATTGAGATTCAAGAATAAATCATCTGAATAGGATTCTTGGATACCTGGAAAGGAGATATCTAATGTTACTACTCTACTAAAAAAGTATAAAAAGAAAAAATCATAGCATTTTTTTATTGTTTTTTTAGAGTAAGGGAGTGTCAGCCAGGCTACTAGACTTGCCCAGTAAAATAATTAATTATCTTACTGAGATGAAGCCACTCTGTGGTCTTCCAACATTGGCAGGGGCCTTTGTTGTGTGATTTGGCGCTGTTTGTGCATGTCTTAATTGACATCTGTTGAGGAATTGGGTATTTTTCTGGTTTTATTCTGTGGAAATTGTGTCTGCGGGTATGTGAGTACTATAATTGGATAGCCCTGGTTTTTCTATGTATTTAATGTCTTGATAATATTTTTCATATTTTAAGTTTTAAGCAGTCAATTCCTCATTCTTCAGTTACAAAAGATAGCTGTTTAATTTTGTTTTTCGTGTTTTACGGGCTAACCTTAAGTCTTAGGTTTAAGTACTTAGTACCATTAAATAGGGCTAATTTAGCTCTATATTTCATGTCTCAATGTTGTTATAGTGAAATTCCATGTTTTAAAGGTTTTAGTAGTTGTAGCTAATTTTTCTAAGTAGATTAGGTGTTTTTATTGGTTTTCTGGCTTCAGGGAGGCCGGGCCACTTCAGGCGGCGCCTCCGACGTCAGGCGGCCCGCCTGCCTCTGTTTTAGAAGGTTGGGGAGCGCTTCTGGACGGTTTTTATTCAATTTGGAGGGTACAGGCGCCAAATTTGTTGGTGTGCATAGGCTCTTAGATAGTGGTCTGTGTGTACATAGTGAATAAGACAGTTTGGGGCAACTTTAATTATCATACAACCATCTGGAGGTGATATCCTTGTTCCTAACTCAGTTTTCAATGTTTTTTGGCCACAATTGGCTGTGTTTGTTGCAAGGTTAGTTCTTCATTTAACTCAACTTTGGCAACTGTTTTCTCTGGTGTAGTCTTGCAAGCTATATCAAGTATTATTGTTGTCTCTGGTGTGGATTTGCAGCCTACATCAAGTATCTTTGCTTTCTCTGGTGTTGAAATTGGTCTACATTTCAGTTCTTTGGTCTGGTAGTCTGTCTTGGGACTACTTTCTTGGCTCATCAAGCAGTCAAGTGTGTTGAAAAGGGGCTTTAGCAAACAGATCAATCTCACTTATTTTTCTAAAGGGACAGGGGATTTTCTCTCTGGTTTTTATCCAACTCCCTTGGTCAAGGCCTGTAGCAAGCACTATAGGATTGTCTACAACGCCTTTTTTTAAACTCTTATTTATAATTAATTATTTAGTATTTACTTATGTATTACTTACAACTAACTAGCTAAGTATATTAATTAATTTTCCCATACATTTTTACTCCCTAACACCGTGCTCAATAATACAGTTGAGTGGGAATAAAAATAAATAATAAAAATATAATAAAATCCTTAAAAATAAAAAATTCTTTTACTGAGAGATTTGGATTTCTGTGAAATCAATATATTTAAATCAAATGTGTTGTATTAATTGTGACAGTCCAAGGGAACTCATATTTTATCTCAAATAAAAATGATGCCCTTGTTGACATACCAATTAATTTATCTTTTATTTATTTCATATACACTCTTTCTTATTCAGTTTTCTTCTCACACCCTTGTATTAGGTGGTTTTAACTCCGTGTCTTTATTTCCCGCATTTTTGCCTATAAAAGGCCCTCACTTTTTGTACTTTTCAGCTCATTCATTACAACTATTTAAAATTCCATTTATTATTATCTATTTCTGCTTTAGTATTTAAATTGAACATAATTATAATCCATTAATTATAATAACAATCCACCCTTTTACCTCTTATTATTGGGTAAATAATCTTTAAGATAAGAAAATACGTACCCAAGTTTGAATCCTTTAAAACCCATTGTTACCACCATTGGACCTCCCTGTAAAAACTTCTAGACTTGAAAGACCTCTTGAAAAACTAGCTTTTGTAGTCTGCACAGCCATATTCATCTAGTGAAAAATACACAAAGTTAAGTAAATTATGAAAAATTAAAAATAATCAAAAATACTTTATAAAATTATTAAAAATAGAGGAAAAATAGTGAAAATTTCCAAAACCTTGCCATAGGTTCTTGAGATTCCTATCTTTAATTTCCATACACTTTTAGACCTATAATTACATTTCGTGACCATTAATTAATTGTTGAATCTTGACTTGTATAAATAACAATTTTTTGCTTTAAACCATCTGTTCTTAATAACAATATATAAAATTAAATTGTCTTTCACAAATCTTATAATATCTCCCAATATCCTCCTTAAATAAATCTTAGTCCTGTACTAATTTTTAGTGTGCCACATGCTCCCTCCAATGAAGAATATCCCCATTCTTAAATTTTTGCAAATTTATTCAATCACATATTCATCTTCTCTTCATCCTCTTCAACCATCTGCTCCAAATATTCCTGAAAAATTTTCACTTCATCTTATAATCAATATAATCATCAACATTTCACTAAAAGACCTTGCCATCCAATGTGAAATTTGCATCAAATACAAGTTGCCTTGTCTGATTTCTAACCCTGATCTTCCTGGAAAAACTTCCTGTGATATTTGCAGGCTTATGAAAATCAGGTGTAACCATCAAATTATTCCTTCAAGAACTGATTTCTATACTGGAACAGCTTCCCTTCCTGATCCAACAATACCTAAAAAGAGACTATCCAAAATTTCCACCTTCTTTCAAAATATTAATGCCAAAACAGCTTCTTCATCTAAAAATCCTAATCCTGAGCCTCCTCTCCTTCTCAAGATCCTTATCCTATATTTCCAGTATCACCCTTTGGCTTTGCTGAAACTTTATTTCCTGGCTCAAAAAGTCAGTCCTTTATATTAATTTTAATAATCCTCCTACAAGTTCCACATCCATCTAAAAACTCTCTTCATTCTCCTAATTTTCTCCTAAGATATTGAAATCACAAATACAGATGATGTTGGCTAGGTGCAGAATGATTACATTAATAACTATTCTAAGTTTCATAGATATCTCTTTCTAGATTTTTGTGATGATATAAAGCATAAATTTATAACTTATTTTCAGGAAACCCCTGCTAATAATACTGATGATTAAATGAAGAGAAGAATTCTAATGCAAAGTTTTGATATTGATTTTGAAGAATTTCAAAGAGATTATTTGTTTTGAATGTCTTCACTTACTTAATACTTAATACTTTAATTCTTTTTGGTGCTGATAAATGTTTGTTGTCTGGCTGATCCAATTCTTTCTATTTGTCTTTTAATCAATATATTTTGAAATAAACTTTTTAATAAACTGTATTTTCCTTGTGATGACTCCACTACTTAGAGAAAGGTTTGAATCCCTTCAGAATCACCTCTACCAATCTCTACTTTCCTTCACAACATGAGAGAGCAGGCCTCCCTACTGAGCCAAATACTTTTGATTCCATTCTCATTGCGCTTCCCAGTGAGCTGAATACTATGATTTCGTTCTTTCTATAAGGTCCTCTAAGCTTCCACCTAAATAGTCTACCAAAGAGACCCACTAAATTCCAACTCCTATCCATCTTCAATGATTCAGCATCACAAAATTCAAATAAATTTCCAACCCTTTTAAATCATTCTTAAAATTTTTTAAGAATTCATAATTTTTGTCAGACTTTCTTAACACATTTACTTTCAGCTCTTAAAAAATCTCCACCAATAACCTTTAAAATCTCAATCTTTTTTTAACCAAAATAAACCCATTTAATGAAGTATTCATACCCTTAGCTTAATTTCACTGTTTCCATAAATGACCAAATTATCAAAATGAGAGAGTACCAGTTTGAGTACTGATGAACCAGTTATAAATTAGAATGATTGAATCAAATATCCCACTTGTTAGAAATTCCCTTCATAAAACATTAAAAAACCAAACTTTTAATAGATTTTCAGTTCAAAGTCTTGGTGGACTACCCTTCTGTACATTCATTCTTAAATTGACAATATAATAATAATTGAATTTCCAGTTTAAAGCCTTGGTGGACCAAAGAGAAATTAATTTTCCAGTTTAAAGTCATGGAAGACCAAAGATTGTCATTTTTCTGTTTGCTTCAGTTTAGGTTCATGTATGACAAAATCCCTATAGTTCATTCCAGTTTTAGTTCATGGTGGACCAAAGTTTGTTTAGATTTCAACTACCTTCTACTGTACTTGAGCCCATTTTTTCCACTATCCTTTTTCTCCATTCCCTTTTTTCCTATCCAGGTTCCCCTTTCCATCCTAATTATCCAATTTTCAAGATGACTCCTTCCAAATTCACTACTTCTAAACACAATGCCTGTGACTACTTTTCTTTTACTCATCAAGAGTGCATCTACACTTATAACCAGTAAAGATACACCTATAACAGGGCCTGTTCCAACTGCTTTGAAAAGAAGAGAAAATTATCTAGCCTAAAATATGGCTCACTCCCTATTCCTGCCACCAGCTTTTCCTCCCATTTCAAACCATCAACTCCATTCACTAAATCATCAACCTCTAAAATTCCTACTCCTTTCACACCATCAGTCTTTTTGAATATCCTTCTGACTCTGAATCTTTGGATTCACCTCCATCTTCTTTTCTTGCTGCACCATCTCTCCAATCAAGACTCTCTTCTGCCATCCCTAGAACTTCCACTCCTCCAAAAGCAATTTTGAAATCATATATATCAGTTATGGATGTTTCTTCTTCTCCTTCTACCTTCTCTCCACCTCCTATTACAGAGCCTATTCCTCCTAAACCAAAACTTAGCAACCCTCATTTTCCTTCTTTATTTTCTTCTTCAAAGAGACCCAGATCTCCCAGTCCTCCATCATTTAGCTGCAAGAAAAGAAATATTCCAACACTTAATGGATCAAATATTCCTAATCCACCAATAGCCATACTAACTTTCTTAAAACCTCCTTTTTATCACAACAATAAAGATCCCTACTCTTCCCTTCTTGAAGAAAAATTTCTACTAAGCCTGCCTTTAAATCTTGAGCTAGACACATTTGAAAATAGTAAGTAATTAATATTTTCATCCTTCTTTTAATTTATTTCTTGAATTTTATTGATGACTTGATCTATATTCTTCTGGATCCCTTTATTCTCCATCTGCTTGTTTTATTCCTGATCCAGAACCCAATTCAGCTATAATGAAATGTAATGAAGTCACTAAAAAGTTATATTCAATTTTCAATGTTAACTTGGCCCATTACAAAGATTATCTGGAAAAAGACTGTGAAAAAGTTTTTTCAAGAGAGAAAGTCCTAAAATGTCACTTTAAAATGGTCACTTGGATTGACCATAAACAACATGGTAAATTTGACGAGATTGAAGGTTCACTAGAGCATCTGATGAGACCTTTACTGTGCTTTCTTCTTCAAAATAAAAACTTCCTTAGCTCTTCAAGCTCCAGGCTCCTGCTAGAAATATTAACGAAACTAAAAAAACTATATATATATAAATCCTAAAAACAGTGCTACTACTTTTTTTTGTTTGCAGTTATATTTATATTTTATATTTCATATTATATAAATATATATTCTTATTATTTTATTATTTATTATTTTCATTTATTATTATTTTTAAAGATGTAATAAAATTGTAAAGAGAAATTTGAAATAGAAAATATATAATTATAAATTATAACTTTATTTTAAACAAATAAAGAAAATATTTTAAAAGATGTTCCCAAGCCATTTGATGAGCCATACCCCTGACATCATACACACATCCAAGTGCACCTTGGTTTGGAATTCAGAAGAAAGAAATTTAAAATAAACATAAATATTTATGAAAATTTCTAAAAAACATGATATACAAAATTAGAAAATTATCACTGGGTGGGCTCCCTCCAATTTATAAAAATGATTGGAGACCACCAGTGATCATTATCCCTAAAAAAATTAATTTTAATAAATTTAAAAATAAAATTAAAAAAAATAAAACATATAACATAAAAAACTCAAAAAATTTCTATAATAAAAAAAAACATAAAAATTATTGAATACAGCTCTGAATGAGCGTAATTGTGGTGGTATTGTAGTAGTCCAGTTTATTGTCTTATAGGGCTACCTAAATAGTAAAAAAAAACCAGGATTCAACTAGAAACAGGGAAGCAATGGTAATGAACATTGTGGGGTAACTGTGTATAGAAAAGCCAGACCATCAATTACCCCTAAAATTTCCAATATTTAATCCAGAAGGCTCTTATGTGAACACTTCTACCAAAAATAATTACATTCCTTCACAAATCTTCACCATGATATTTTTGACATCAAAATTTAATGATCATATATATTAATTATAGCTTTTACTTTATACTCTTTGAAGAGTAATCTTGACAAACAATAGTAGGTAGTTTATCCTCATTTTGAAGTTAGACTTTGACACTCCTGGTGCCCCTAGGATAAAAATACTTAACATGGTCAGCAGCTACCCTTTTTTTAATACAACTCCATCTAATTATTCTACCACATATAAAATACCAGATACTTGATCTCTGACTCTGTATTTTACATTCCACCTATCAGCAAAAATCCTTCCCCACTGAATCTTCAAACTCCTATTATAAACCAAGACTATATCTCCATTTTTCCACTATTTCCCTAATCTATGAGCCAACCTCTTATCCCAATATCTAACTGAATCATTTTGAATGTTCATCATTCTTGAATATGCCTTCTCCAGAGTTTCTTCTTTCTTTATCAACTGAACCATTCTTGCAAATAGTAACTCTTCAGCAGTTTTAATCTTATCCCAATCTAGGCCAAGATATTATTCAGCCTCTAGATCAACTGTTAAAACTTCTTTCTGACCAAAAACTAGTTTGTATGGTGAATATCCAGTTGTCCTTTTGGAAGTGATTCTGTCAGAAAATAGAACTAATGGTAAATAGTGCCTCTGCTTTTCAGAACTTGCTCTACAAATTTTAATTAATTCATCCTTTATAACTTGATTCCCTCTTTCTACCATTCTTTTAGCTTCAAGAGAATATGGGGTTGCTACCCTAACCTTTGATCCAACTTTTAATATAGCCTCCTAAAACTCTGTCCCAAATTCAGGACCTCCATCAACTGTTACCAACTTAATCACTCCATACCTATATACCCAATTCTTCATAAAAAACTCTGCCACATTCCTGGAATTTAAATTAATAAGGGGAAGTTCCTCTAACCAGCCAAATAAATAATCTCTAGCTAAAATTAAGTATCTATATCTACCCTCTTTAATATGAAAAGCATCCAAAATAACCCTACCAAAAAGATTGTTTTCATCAGTTGCATGTCCCGGTTCCTTTGGCCTTGTATAAATCCTCCTTTGACATTCATTGCATGACTGAACCCATTGTTTAACAGCTAAACTCATGACAGGCCACCAAATCTATCAGAAACTTATCTATAAGTTTTACCAACTCCTCTATTCCCAAGATCTTCATGCAGTGATTTCATAACCAATTCTTGTCCTTTCTTCTGAGTAATAACAACTTGAGTATTTTGATACCATCTCCTCCTCAATCTTCTACCAGATAGATAAACTTCTGGTGAATTCCTTTTGATAGCCACCCATTCATCTTTATTTCTATTATCAGGCCTTTCTAACATTAATAAATATTTCATCATTTTAAAGTAAAAACCTGTATGTCCCCAGACTTCATCTTGAAATTCCATTAATATCACCTTGATGGGCACTTCCCCATCACCAAAATATCCTTCAACTGAATGAGCCAAAAATTTTGATCCTTACCTTTGCCTATTTATCATAAAAGATTTTGAATTTTCCACTTTTGAACCTTTCAACCTTTTTACAAACACATTTTCTTCTTTTTTTTCACTCTTTTTAGTGTCAAAAACCTCATCTTAATCCAACCTCCTTTTAACCAAATTTTCACAATCACCCAACCTCTCTTTAGCCAAATTTACTAATAATCCCACATATAAACCATTCACCAGTTCTCTACTATCCCACACAATATCACCATTCTCATCTATATGCACCACACACCACACAATATTTGGGGGGGGGACTTGCTAGCAAGTCCTCAACTTGAACTTAGATGGAACTCAGACTGAACTTATAATTAACTGATACTGAACTTTACTTTGAACTCATCTTGAGCTCTTTACCAATAATGGATGAGGCTTTTCTGGATTAATAGTGAAAGTTTAATGAATAATTTATTAAAATAATAACAAGGGCAGATTAAGAATCTGATCCATTCACAGAATTTTTTTTATAAAACACAATTTATTTTTCATTTTTAATTTTACTTGATCATTAAAAAGACTGAAAATTATACTATTTATCTAAAAAGCATCACTTTTAAACTGTCTAATGATTTTATTAGTTTTTTTTAAAAAAATATAAAATAAGATTGATGGTTTTTTTTATTGATAACTCCTTTTAACCAAGAATTTGAAGCTTTCATTTTTTTATTTAAACCATATTACCTGATTTTTTTTTATTTTCATTATTTCTGATTATTTAATATAATTATTTTTAATTCAATATATTTATTCAACAAACATATTGAACCACCAAAATTTTCAACTTTTTTATTCTAGAATACTGTGAAAAGACTTATGATTAAAAAAATAAAAGATAGAAATATTTTTTTCTGATTTCTGTTTCAATGAAGTCCTCTCATAGCTTCTTTACTCTAAGAACTAATAATTGATAAATTTTTTAATTATATGTTTAAAAAGAAGTATAATTGTTATACCAGTGGATTTTAATCAAGTATTTTACATTTTTATATGCAAAAAGATGATTAAAATTAAAAAGGAAATATATTTATGCTCTTTTTTTTTCTCTATTGAATTTTCAACTACTAAGAATCTTTGCAATATACATTTATTCAATTTAACACATATATAATATTCTGGAACTGTTCATGATGTATTTAATTAAAATTCCATGTAAATATGGTTATTTGGTATAGTAATCTCATGAGTTGAAATAATTAATAACTTCTCAGTAAACTTTCCATATAAAAAACTGAAATTAAATCTAGATGTAAAACTTTAAAGATAATAAAAACAAACTAGTATTAAACTTATTTAAACTTTAAATTTAGTGCTTTATTTTTCTTCAATGATTTACTGTGAAATAATTTCAGTTTCAAACTGGGAATAAGCACCATATATTTTTCAAAGTGTTTTCACATTAAAAAATGTGCTTCTGGTAAAATATTTTAATTGTATTGTTGTTCAAGAACTGAATTAAATAGGTAGAAGTGGTATTTTTCATAATTCTATCAGTTTCAAATTGAAAAAACTTTATACGATATTAATTTTGTAAAAAAGACAAAATAGGTACTTTAGATCAAGCCCATGTAGCAAAGCAGCTGTTAAGGCAATCATATTTTGATTAAAAATAATATTATTCCATATTTTAAATGAATAGAAAAAATATTACAACTCTATGGTGCTGAAAAATAAATTAAGTGAAATGTTGCAGGTACACTTTTTTAGTCTTTAGAGTAAAAGTTTTGATAGGAGTAATTCACAACTGAAAACTTTCTAAAATTAAATATATGGGTTCAGGACTTATAAATGTTTTATTGTAATAATGATATTCATGCTTATTGGTAGATCTTTTATGATTTTTCTATTCAATTTCTCAGTGTATGAAAAAAAATCCCTTTGATATTTTATTGAAACAGAAGAATTTATAGATCTTCTTGAAATTGAACTTATCACAAAGCAATAATGGAATGAGTATATTGTTATAAAAATTAATTTAAATAGAAAAATTCCAAATATTCATCACATATTTAAAACAGAAAATATATATTTAAATTTGACTTTTTATTGAAATATAAATTGATTTAAAAGGTATTTACTAATTTTTTTTAAAAAACCACCAATTTTATCCTGTGAGGTTTCCCTTCAACTTAAAAATATAAGTATAAAAAATAAATATGATACTCTGAAGACTCTTTATAATGTGAACCTAAAGCAAATCCAATTTTCTTTTAAGTACATCAAATCTAAGAAAAAGAGCTGATAATTTTTTATATAATATAGTTTTATAAAATTGATTTTTAGTTAGTTTCTTAATCTGTCATATGGAAAGAACTCATATCATAATAATATATGATCAACTTAATACTATTTTAATATGATGTTTTCTCAAAATAATTCTTAATTTGTACTTATTTTCAAAACTCCTAAGTATTTAATAAAAATATTTTGATATAAAAATATAATTATTTTTATATTTAAAAATTCTTAATAAAAATACTTAAAAAGTAAAAAAAAATTCATGGCTTAATTTAGCTTGAACCACATTTGGTAACAGGATTGTATTGAGAGTTCAATATAAGTTCCACCAAAAAGATGATAAATAATTTTTTTGAAAATGTATATAGTCATTTCAAGGAAAAAAATTAGTAGAAGAAAGAAGGACCCAGAAATTTTTTTCTGAAACTGAATAGATTATTGTAAATATATTGAGGCAGATAAATTATTAAAATTTCATAAATTTGCAGTTATTACAGTAAATTATCCAGTTATGTATAGTAATCAAAAAATAAGAAATCAAGTTATATGGTTATATATGTAGATAAGTCTTTTCTTCAACCTTTACTTGAATTATTTAAATTAATTCAAAGCTATTTTTAATCTAACAACATATTTTACAATTAAATTTAGAAATAAATACAACAAACTCATAAAATACATAAGTTCAATAGTTTATAATTTCTTTAAATGTTTTGTTTTAGTTTTCAACTTTTTGCTAAAATTTTCAAATTAAATTATTTATTTATATCATGTATAAATATCAGAAGTATACTGTTAATTCTTGTGTAAAAAAATAAAATAGTATTTCTTTACCAATTACTTTATTATATTACTCTCTTAGTCTTAAAGTGCATTGTGAATTAAAAATATAAAATAAAGATCTATAAACTATAGGTTTAAGTAAAAAAAATCAAAAAAAGATAATTATCAATCATTTTTCATATTGGAATAATAGAGCTGTAGATTGAGGGGGTGCACTCTGATTTTCACCTAAAGAATAGAGTACACTCTCCATTTTTTGCTACCTCAATGGACATCCTCTCAATCTCTCTGCACAACCTTTTCAACCTTGTCATTTCTGTTAATTCTATTACCACCCCTCACCCTTTTATTGCCCTCCTGATACATTTTCTACACCCTCTAAGCTTCAAAATCCGAGTTTAAGCCCTCCTCACTACTCTCCTCCACTCAATTTTCACTTTTAACACAACTCCACCCCTTTTTCTCCCATCCTCATCCCTCACCACTCCTTTCTTGCCTCTCCCTACCCTACCCCACTGCTTTCAACCCCACCCTATCTATTTTTTCCTCAACTCCACCTCACACCTTTTACAACTAATAAAAATTCTTTTACTTTCAACCCCCATTTTTTACTCTTCACCCCAGACATTCCCCACCCCACCCCAATCCACCCTTTCAATTTTTATCCCACCCCTATGGCTTTCCAAATCACCCATTTTTCTGCCTAAATAGTAAAAGGGGTTAGAAGGAGATAAAGAGGAGTGATATTAAGAAATTTTGAGTGGAAAGTGGTGGAGAGGGGATAAAATAGGGTGTAAAGGGGAGCAAAATAAGTGAGGAGAAGTGTAATGGGATGATTAGTGATGGATAGGGGGGAATAAGGGTTTGGGATGGGAAAAGTTTCAGTAGACTTTAATAAGATGTAAAAGGGAGAAAATTTAACATGGAAGAAGAATGAGATGAGAAATTTAAGGGAGGAAAGTACTTGTAAGGACCATTTTGAAAAATTCAAGCATAAAAATTATATAATATATTATAAGACTTTGAAATCATAATGGCATGAAACATCCCAAAAAAATTTAAATGTTTTTCTCAATATTTATTAACCATTAATTTTATTTGCATAAAAATTGGATTTTTTATTCTTTTGATATAATGGAGATCATGATAAATTATATTTTTAATAGAATCAGGCCTGTATCCTGTTTTAACTTATATAATTATGGGATGTAAATCAATCTTAAAGAGTGTTCTATTGACTAAATTAAATATTAAATTATTTTATAGTGTTTCAACTTTCACAAATGTTTTGAAAATGGATAAATAACTAATAATATTGATTGATATAATGAGAAAAGGCATTTATTTCTCAATTTTTTACTGATAAAAATTTGATGAAATATAGAAATTCAATAAATATTTCTTAATGAATAACTTCTTAGAATATTGAATGTTTTATCTATATATTCATATCATGAATACCCTATAAATATTTTTGAAATCTCTTTTAATTCAAAGTATCTGAGAGTTTCATTAGATTGAAAAAATGAAAAAATGTACAATTTTTCAAAATCTTATGAAGCCACAAGGCTAGATTGATAGTGGGGCTCATTTATTTTTTTATCCCTTCAAAAAATCCTCTAATTCAAGTATAAATATTTTTTGAACTATTAATCAAATGTGGTTCAATGAAGGTTCAAATTAGTTTCCAGGTGTTTTCAAAGTAAATTCACTATTTCTTCATGATTGTTTTGTCACTGCCTCAATGTGTGCTCAATTAGATATAAATTAGGGTTCAGGATTTCCGACTTTCTAGAAAGTCTACCCCCCATATTGCGTGGTGTATGAGTAATTCTTTATTATTATTATATAATTGACTAGTAGATGAATTTATAACCATGGTCTTATTCCATTTCTCCTTCTTCTCTTTCCCTTTCACCTAAAAGGGCAACTGCTGAAGCTCTGATAAGACAGATAATTTTAGCTTTGTGAGTACCAGTCCCATTTCCATTTACTGACTGTGATTTTTTGTTCCTCTTGAGCTGGAGCTGTGAAAGGTTTTTGACTACTGAAGTAGGCTGAGCCTTGAGGCTTACCAGAGCTTTATTAATTTTTATAAACACCTGAGCTTCCCTCTTTGCTAGGTTGTTCATTTGGTCCACCATATTTTTTACTTTTAATGTTAAGTTGTTTAGAATCTGTAAGAGGAAATGAATTTTCTCTTGCAAATTTTTTTTTGATTTATTTATTGAGATTTTGTATAATAATATTTCTTTTTCCTCTATTATCATGTGAAGAGTTTTTCTGCTGTTTGATTGGGTTGTAGATCCTTGATCCTCCATTTGAATGTCATTTAACAGGATTATTAGCTCTGGGTCTTAAATTTTAAGGTTTAAACTTTTTACTCACATTTTTAACGTTGTCAAGCATCTTGAAAATTGGTAAGGTGCCAATAAATCAAGATATAAGTGCTTAATAATTCAAGAAGAAATTTTATCAGAAATATATAACACTACTGAAGTCAGTTAATTGCTTACTTGTAGGTTTTTACAGTCAATTTATAAGTGCCAAAATTCAAATATGCTTTTATGTGGCCACTTAAAATGTAGCCCTGTTCCATATTTAAAAAAGATATTTTTCAGTAATTTTCTTTTTAAATATTAAATGAAGTGTACAAAACAAGAAAAAAGGATTAAAAGTTCTGTTATAAAGAATTAATTAATCAGTTTTATTATTTGGTTTATTATCTTCAAAGATTACAAATTTAATTGGTCTACTTACAGTTCTTTACTAAAAACAATTTATGTTCAATTAGCAGTAAAATTGTTAATTCTGATATCAAAATTTTATATATAAATGGGCTTCTTTATCTGATATTACTATATTTAGTACCAACAATTTTTAAGTAATCCAAATATTTTTATATCAATTATGTTTATTGTAGCCTTTTTTGAACATTTTACTTACTAGAAAATAAAACAACCAAATAATTGAGGAAAGGCACCCAATTTTCAGGCTTAGTTCAAGTAAAGAGACATCAATAGCTTGATTAGTAATTTTTCTAGAAGATTTTAGTGGTCCAGTATGAATAGTGTTGTCTAAATCCAATTAAGTGATACAATATAATTCAATGAAATGGTCTCAGTAACTTAATCTCACTCATTATAAATGGTATACAGCTTACAGTTGGTAGAAAAATAGAACTAATATTTTAAAACAATATTTAAAAGACTTTAACAGTACAAATGAATATTTATTATAATGTTTTGGTTATATATTTGTTAGGTGATGTAAAAGAATGTGGAATATAAGCCCAAAACCTCCTCCTTTTATACGCATTAATTCCCCATTGTTCCCCCTTAATTTACCAATCTTTTACAGAGACAATGACGCCCCAAACTAGAAGTTACACATTCCCATCAACCCAAGGATTAACCAATAACAAAAGAAGAATCAAATCACACACCAAAATACACAAATAACAGGGGTTAATCCATCAAAATAAAGTAATATCCAAAATGAGAGTATATGCCTATAATTCTTAGAACAAAAGACTAAATAAGGAAAATAAGGACAAAAATATAATTTCTAATTAAGGGGGATTGAAAGTAAAAATTAAGATCTAATTACTAAAGATTTATATGTGAAATCCCCATCTAAAGATGACCAATATTGCCTGAGAAATCATTGAGAAATCCAAAAAAAGATGCAAAATGTGGGGTTACTGAATGAAGATGCTTGGAAGGCACTTTCAGGGGTAAATCCTTTACTAAATAGGCAATTTTAAGGATGGTAGTGAAATCTGGGTGCCAATCTTGAGGTTATTAATGAAATTAGTACATATAATGATTTCATACACTAATAATGAAATCAGGACACTAAATAAGTGCCTCTTGCTTATTTTAGTGTTTTTACACATATGGAGCATACAATGGGGGGTAATTTTAGGGTGAAATTACTAACTTTGTTAATAATAAAGCTATGCATGTGGGATAAACGCAGGCAGCATAAGGCCAGTACACAGAAGCCATTTCTAGCACAAAAAAGATCAATTTTGAAAAGTATTAATTTTATACATTTAAGTAGAAAAATCAATAGTCCTTAATAAGACATATTGATCTGTAAAAGCCCAATTTTTATATTATAAAATTTATGGTGCATATATTCAAGTTTTACATAATTTAAAGTGAATTTATTCAATATTTCACCATAATAATGAAAATAACAGCTTTAAGTTTATTTAAAAATTATGTAAAATTATTTCTAATGTTCTTAAGACTACCTTAACATATTGAAATTTAATATTAAAAACAAAATACCTATAAAAGATGGATATATGTGTGTATTTAAAGTATTATAATGGCATATATTGTAATAACTGACTTATTTCACTTATGTATACATATAGTGTACTTTCACTTATTGTCCCTATGTGTAATACATGTGTCTAGCATATTTTATATGCATTTTTACTCAGTCCTGGGTATATCCAGGCTTACATACACACACACATCCAAGACCCCCTGACTTCAGTAGTATTTTTAGGTCTTGGCCATAACTGAATTTTATTAATTTTTTTCTTTGCCATAATCCTTCCCTCTTTGCACACAACATGACCCAGAATTTCCAGCGCAGGAACACATCAACAAAATTTTGACCCAGAGATAGTCATACCAGCCTTTTCAATCCTGAAAAATACTCTCTGTAGAGTTATTTCATACTCCCAAAAAATAACTTTATACCAGGGTTCTCCTTCAACACCTCATTACCATAATCAGTAGTTGGGCCTTTCATTCCACAATCATTAATAAAAATACCAGAATTAGTAGGGAAGTCATCCTGTAAAATCCAAGCCATCTGTTCTTAATAGACTGCCACTGAATTAGCTGCTCCATGAGGTAGTAATTTTCTGAGTTGGAATATTCCCAAAGAAGTCTGGCCTTGAATACACATGAAATTCCCTCTAATCATAACAACCCATAAAACCACCCATACCATAACACACCCTTCCAGACAAAGCTTCCACAAAATCCTCTTCACTTGGTAGCATCCCATAATCCTTTATTGTGACTCTTTTCAAAGCTCAAGATCATGAACCACCCTCAACTTGCCATTTTGCTTCTTCACATAGAAAAAAAGACTAGAACAGCTAAAGTTTGACTATTAATGTAGCCCAGTCCTGAATATTTCCCTAAGAATTTCCACAAAATCATCCCTGATAGCAGCTGGAATTATAACCGGCTCAATTTTACTAGTTTAATGGCACACCACATGGATCAAGTAAGGTTCCACATAATATTGTTTCAACACACCCTTTTCCTCCTCCACAAATGCCACAGCTTTTTCACTCAACACAATCACATGCCTTAAAAAATTCTTCCCTTCCTTTGATAACCAACCATCAGGGCCAAAAATAACCACCTTCAACCTTTCCACAGCCACCCTAGAAGTTTCCACAAAATCAGGAGGATTCTTCACCAGAAGAGTACAGTACAGATTTCTTGATAAAAGAGGTCTCTTCAAATAAGGATTCAAGCCAACTGACATAGGCCCATTTACAGGTTTAGTTTTCTGAACTACCCTCTTGTATTTTGCTGCTCCACCTTCAACTTGAGGAATCTTCATGAATTCTTTATCACCAGACCTGGGACAAAAACCAAGGGTTTCCCCATTGCTTACATGTGTGGCCAAGATAATTTTTTTGAAATGTGTAGAAGAAACCTTAGTCACTATGAAATATAGGAAGTGGACTTGCTAGCAAGTCACCCAACTGAACTCAGTTGGAACTCAGATGGAACTCATACTGAACCCATATTGAACTCTACTTGAATGATTTCCTAAATCTTTTCTGCCAAGTGGTGCTCATCCTTGATTTTATGGTTCCTTTGTCAATAGATCAATGTGTGTTCAATATGTGGTGAGTTTGGGTCCATGTTTGCAAACTTACTAGCAAGCCTTCCCCCCATATTGTGTGGTGAGTGGTGCACAATTGGGAGGACTAACTTTTATTCCCCAATATTATCACTCCAAAACTTTTTCTCACAACCAGATCATTATATTCACTTCCATCCTCTAAATCTTCAAATCATGATTCATCTTCAGAAGCACATCTTCTAAAATTGTGCGGTTTAAAATCATGCTGGAGACCCAAAAATTGATCTTGCTGATCTTCACAACAAAAAATTTAATCTTCTTTCCTCACTATCTTCAGATTTTTTTCTTGATTTTTTTGGATCATCTTGAGTTTATTTTCTTCTTTTCTTGAGCTCTTTTCTGACCTAAAAAAATAACCAGGTGTTTCACAAATACTAACAGGTGTGGTTAAGGTAAGTTTTTTGAAATTTGTAAAAGAAACCCTAGCAATACACAATTAGGAGGATTTACTTGCAGACCCCAATATCACCACCCTACAGCTTTTCCTCATATATTTCAGTAAAGATATTTAACCAATCTTCTTTTTAGTACTTGAGTAAAAAATAATTGAAAATATTGAGAGATAACAGAGACTTGGTAAAGAACTTGATGAATACTTGAGAGAAGAGAAACATTGAAAAGAGAAAGTTGAAAATCCACTTGGTATATCTTTAAAGGAAGCTGACCTACTACAACCTGTAATTTCCTCATCTTGGGGAGGGGTTGCAGTGCCAGGGGGAATAGCCCTCAGCATTCCAAAAAAGACATATCCCTACTAGAGCCTGAGCCACAATCCAAAAAGCCAGAGGCAGCACCAAATTTCTTCCTTCTTCTGAGACAGTCCATACACTGGCACATAGATGACAGAGAAGGTCTAGCTTCCCATCTCTCCTCACCAGGAGATGAAAATCTCATATGGAGTCTCCTATCATCTTCACCAGTAAGCTCCAGACTGATTCCCACATCAATCTGATAACCAATTCTATCCTGAAAATCCATCAAGAATGGCCAACCCAAAACATCTTTTACTGTGCCCTTGGAAAAATAAAAATGGGCATTTCCAGTGGCTCCACCAACATCCAACTTTAAAATTTCAGAAGTAAAAACCAATTCATTGAAATGACCTCCTATCCATCTTAAATTAACACCAATACCTGACTTGATGGGGTGACCCAAATGAGAAGCCTCATAGAGAGAAATCAGCTTTACTTGAGAGCCTGAATCAACCAATCCCCTAGACTCCCTTCCATTAAGGGTGATATTGAAAAATCCCAAAGGATCAGAAAAATGAGTATCTAACCCCTCACCAAATTTTTCAGCAGAATCACATATGTTATCCACTTCCCCAGAAGAATCTCTTCTCCTGGTAAACAACTTCTTTTTTCTATCAGCCAATCCAGAACTGATAGCATAAAACCCCCTATAAGTGAGGGAAACCTGAACCTTATTCATTATTTTTAAAACAGAGTCCATAACATTATTCTTACCAGAAACAACTGACCTTTTGAAATGAGCCCTGGGTTTAAACACCTTGGTCCTAGATTATTCTTGGGGACCAGAGCCACAAAAAGGTTTTTTATCAATAGGAACCAAACCAGATACCTTTACAGAACCTCTAACTTCAGAAGGTTTTGGAAATGAAGCCAAAGAGACATCCTCCTCAGAGTGAGAATCCACTTTCATTGAAATCAGATCACCATTCCAGTCCAATGCACCAAAACTAGGGTTGCCCATATCTTCCATACCCTTCTTCATCTCATACAGCTCCTCTTTGCTGTACTTCCTCTTAGCTTCACTCAGCTTAGGATCCTCCTTGGAAGCCTTAGGCTTTGGTTGGGCATGAGCATTTATCTTAGCCTTTCCCACCTTTCCAGAATCAACATTATAAAGACCAGCCAAACACTCTCTAATTGAATGGCCACCACAAGAATACATCTCCAAACCACCAAAAGATGAAGTTAATGAGAACCTGTTAGTCTCCTTTCTTTTCTATTTTGCATCATCTCTTCCTTTTCCAGAAGAAGATGCCTCATTTGGCAGCTCCTCAAACCTTTTCATCCTTGAGCCATGTTGCCTTATCCTCACTAAATCCACAGGATCCTTACCATCACTATGATTCATAAAGATCTTTCAGGGATTTTAAACACTTTCCCATAAAACTCCACTTTTCCATCAGACACCACACAATATGGGGGGCGGACTTGCTAGCAAGTCCGCAACCTTGGACCCAAACTCACCACAGATTGAACACACATTGAGCTATTGACAAAGGAACCATACAATCAGGGATGAACACCACTCAGCAGAACAGTTTTAGGTGGGTGTTCAAGTAGAGTTCAGTATGGGTTTAATATGAGTTCAGTCTGAGTTCCATCTGAGTTCCATCTGAGTTCAGATTGGGGACTTGCTAGCGAGTCCACCCCCTATATAGCATAGTGAGAGACATCCCTTTTCAAGGCCCAGAAATTATTGTATTTTTGGCCCTTCTTGTTACAGTAAGAGCAAACCCAAGGATCACCCCTACCACCAGATCTCCTTTCAAAATCTCTAGGCTGAGAAGAAACCTTATTGGCCTTCTGACCCTCCTGAAAAAAATATGCAGCTGTCTTGTCAATTCATCCAACTTTTCCACCACTGGTTCCACCTCCTTGGATTTATCAGGGGCCTTCTCCTTACTTCCACTCTCCATTTTCTTCCTTCAATCCTCTACATCATCAGAAAAGGCCTCACTAACATTGCTAAAATATTTAGTGTTAGCCTCCTTGAAAGTGTTCAATGTCAATAATTTAAGATTGTCCTCCACCAATTCCTTGACCACAGAAAGAACATGTAACTTCTGGTTACCATTAGGAAGGAGCTTCATTTTATCCTTCCTTTCCAACTCCTTTAACACATCAATCTTACCTCCCTGGACACAGAAGACCAAAAGATATCACTAGCAGAGTCTTTACTCTCCATCTCTTTCATATCAACCAAATAATCTACCGCTGGCTCCATCTGAGCCAAGAACTTCCTATAAGAGTGCCAATTTTCTACCCCTCCATAAGATTACCATTCACTAGAAATCATATTCAAATCCACCGTAGAGTACCTAGACATCCACCTATCCATCATCTGAAGACAAATTCTTCCAATCCTTCCTTCTATAACCCTCCATAGCAGAAACCTCCTTTACCAGAGCATTTTCACCAATATCAAAAATGACTTGCTTCACCATTTCCAAGTGAGAAGCTCCATCCACATTCACAGAAGCCTCAAATAACTCCAAGAACAATTTTACATCCTCCCCCATAATCATTGGCCCTTTCTAAGACTTGATCCTTAAAGAGGTCCTAACAGAAACTGGAGGATTAACATCTTCAGAAGGACCAGATTCAGCACTACCACCACTATTGAAAGAGGATCCAGAAGCCATGGGTCCAACAGGTTCCAGAAAACCAATTTTAAATCAACAAAATCAAAAATCAACAAAAAGTCCACCAAAGAAGAGGGTCCAAAAGTACAGTGAATGCAAAATTTAGCAAATTCTCACTCCACTTTGGGTTCAAGAAATGTAGACAATTCTAAAGTACTATCTCAAAGCCTTGAACAAGGTATTTGTTTGAAGAAAAGCTTGAGAGAAAAACCCCTTTCCCTTTGAGAAATACCAGGTAAAATTAATTTTCTACTGAAAATTAGAGGCTGATACAATACCCCTTCTAAAACTCTTCTTGACTTCTTAACAAGTCAAGACAGTAGCCAATAGTGGACCACTGAGAACCATTAAATCAAAACCTGAATTCATAAATAATCCACATTAGAGACAAAAACCCAGTGCAATTGTTGAACAGAAATCAGAAATAATGCTTGATGAAAGTTTCAGAGATAGACCAGAGAAACCAGTTGCCAAGCTTGAGTTAAATAAAGAACTAAACTTGAAAATAACACAGCCAATTGTGGCCAAAAAAACAGTGAAAACTGAGTGAGAAACAGTTATCTAATTACCAGATGGTTGTATGATGAATAAAGTTTCCCCAAACTTTCTTATTCAGTATGTACACACAAACCACCTATAATGTTCCCAATTCCCTCTTTACCACTTCTAAAATGTAAAAAAAGCATCCCCAAGCACTTCCCCCACCTTCCAAATGCATATGTGGCCCTGCATGAGGCTCTGCTTTATGAGGGCACCTGCTTCTGAGCCAAAATACCCCAATTTACCTTTAAAAAACACAGTTAACTACCATAAACCTTTAAAACACAAAGTTAAGTAGAAATAATATTGAGACATGAATTATAGAGCCAAATTAGGTCTATAAAATGGTACTAATGAACTAATCATAAGACTTAAGTTAATCCCAAAAAATACAAAAAACAAAATTAAACACTCCACACAATATGGGGGCTGGACTTGCTAGCACTTCCACAACCTTGAACCTAAATTCATATCTAATTGAGCACACATTGTGGTAGTTATGAAAAAATAAGGAATAAAGAGTGAAAATAAATTGAAACTCTGATGAACCTAGCTTAATTATTTATTGAAGTAAATGTGAGCATTTTTTGAAACAATGTTGAAGCATTAAAATAACAATTTTTTAATGGTATGTTGAAATCAGCCCTCCTCACAGCTAAGCCAGTCTGAAGAGCTACATAATGTTTAAAATAATTTTATACTTTGTTGCATTTAAAGTTAGACACAACCCAATTTAAACTGAAAGAAAAGTGATCTTAAATGTTCAAATAATTTTACTTAATTGTTAATATATGGTGAAACTATAAGGCACTATACTAAATAATTCAAGAAAAATATTTTGAGAATTAATATCTTCCATTAAATTTTCCCAGTAAGAATTTGAAAAAAAAATTGATTTCTAACTATTCAAAATGATTTTATTAACCATTATTAATATTTAAAATATCTGAAAAATGTAAAACACTTATAAAAATGAAGGGAACAATGCTTTGGTGATAAAAACTAAGCTCTTATATAAATCTCTATTCTGTTTTATATTAAATAAATAAAAAAGATATGCATGTAATAGTTTTTTTAAAATGCATTAACCCTTTATCTTAAAAATATGAAAAAAGAAAGACATAAAATTAAATTTCATTAGAATGAATAGTATAAAAATGGACTGTTGGATTTCTAATTGTTTTTTGAGTTGATTCCATTCCTTTTTCCATGCTATATAACATATTTCTCATGTTTTATTATTATTTTATTTTATAGAACAATATTACTTACCTCTCCATTCCTACCTTCTGTATTACATAAAATATTATCTTCAATATTATTTCCCCATTAAAAATTTCTTTTCTTATCTCTCAACACAATTCATTCCATAATTTTAAACATTTTCTTCTGCCATCAAATGCTCTCTGAACCTTTAAAAGCATCCCTACCCCTTTCCACTTCTTCCCATCCCTATTTATTACTTCCCCAGAATTTTATGCCTGTTATAGCTCATAGAGACCAATAGTATTTTTTTGAGAGGGAAATGAAAAGAGATTGATGAGAGGTTAAGTTTAGCAAAAGGCAAAAGGTGATGATAAAAATTGGAGATATGGGCTAAAAAAATGGGTAGAGAGTGAAATGAAATGGGTTTAAAGGGGCCATTATAGACAATACTATAGTACTAGCTATAGGACTTGACCAAGGGAGTTGGAGAAAAACCAGAGAGAAAATCCCCTTTCCCCTTAGAAAAATATAGTGAGATTAACCTGCTTAAGTAAATTGAGTCTTGTTTTATGAAAACCCTTTCAAACACACTTGACTGCTTGATCAGCAAGGAAAGTAGTCACCAGATAGACTACCAGACCAAAGAACTGAAATGTAGACCAAATTCCACACCAGAGAAAGAAATGATGCTTGATGTAGGCTGTGAATCCACACCAGTAAGAGCAATAAGACTTGATATAGCTTGCAAGACTATACCAGAGAAAACAGTGACAAGAGTTGAGGTCAAGTAAGAGCTAACCTTTTTAAAAACCAGCTAAAAGATGCCACAAACACACACAAGAGTGAAGCACAGAGATTAAAGTTATACCATATGTTTTATTATAAGCTAGAATGTCCTTAAACTTGCTTAACTATCTCACACAAAAACCACCCTGGCTTTTTCCCAGACAAATGCAACTTTCCCACCTTTCTACATGCATAAAAATTCCTGTAGAGGCTTTCACGCACGCAGTTAGAAAGCCTCCCAATGAAGGGACATCTGTATAGAGGCAGGCGGGCCTCCTGGCACCAGGAAGCTGCTATAAGTCCCTTAAACACCCAAAAACACCCAAAAACACCATCTAAAACAACAAAACAACAGTAACAACATGTAGAAACAAGCTAAGCACACATAACAAATACCAAAATGATGAAAAAAGAAAGTACATCAAGCTGAGACATAATAAATGACCCTAGCTTAAGCCTTCAAAAACACAACTAAACATCTAAAAACTAAAAAAAACACCAATAAAACCACCATAACCCTAACTACAGCCTACCAAAGAAATACCTCTAAATATGCAATCCAAAGGCCTAACCAGCTTTGGAAAACCACATCCTCCCTCCAATCAAGAATTTCAACATTCTTCTTCCACTAACAACCATGTTCAAAGGCCTTTCCAGACCTGCCTTTTACCTGGGCCCTTTCCAGTACTTTATGACAACAACCTCATCTGTGCAATGAATAGACCTCTTCAAATCTACAGCACTTCTTGTGATGCTTGCCACTCCAGAGTTAAACAATTCCACAGACATGAGCCATTATCCTCCTATTTAGATTCTTCCTACACTCAGCCTGGCCAATCCTTTTCCACCAGAAGAGCCAGACCCTCCATCATCATTCCAAGAATAATCAACAAACTCCATTCATCCAGAAGATAAGCTTTAACTTCAAAAGACTCTTCTTCCTCTCATCACCCCAATTCACCAGAAGGTAAGATTCCATTGCTCCATATTAAACTAGACTGACCATTTTCTTCAGCCTCTCCTCCACCAGTTATAGATGATGATGAAAATGTAAGGACCATTTAAACACCACCCCCTAATCCAATACCTCTTGTCAAAGAAAATTTCAAACATCACACCCAACAACAGAAAAAAACTCCTCCTTTATTACTTCTAATCAGATCCTTCCAACAACCAAAAAGACATTGATAAGATAAGGAACCTCATACAACAATTCAAGGCTAATTCAGAAAATCTTTCCACCTCTCTTGATCCCCTTCTGTAATTCAACTATTTCTTGAGTTTGATTTAGAAAATAAAATGTTACCACACAATCTATAGGATGTAGCCACCAAACAACTCCCAGTTTGAAGTCTTGGGGGACTATCCTAATTTTTAGTCTTGGGGGACTCAAAAAAACCTTCAGTTTATAGTCTTGGGGGACTCAATAATCTAAATCATAGACCCAGAACCAGAGATCAACCACATTAAGAGGCAGAGAAAACTAACATTATGGGGTAATTGTGAAAAGAGCTGCCAGCCCATCAATTACCCCCAAAATTTCTTTGCTAAATCCAGAGTTTCCCCCTGTTGATACCCTCTTCCAATCTTCAAAACCAACACTAAAAACAACACCCATTCCTCAGTTTATAGTCTTGGGGGCTGTAGAACCAGCTTTAAGGTTGAATTCTTGATGGAATGATGCATATTCCAGTTTAAAGTCTTGATGGACTAATGCATATTCACCCACATTCCACTTGCTGAACATCAACATTCACTCCATCCTCTACCCATCACTTATAAAAAATAACTTTTTCTTATCTCTATCTCTCTATCATTTTTATTCCACCACAGATAATGTCAAACCTTAAATCCCCTGCTTTTAACCCTTCAACCCTTCCTTGCTTCACTGCTCCTAAAGAATATGATTCCAAACAGTGCATTCACATCTGCAGACCCTTCACATTCACTCTTTCAACTCCAGAGGCCAAAATGGACAACAGGGATTGTTACTCTTGCAATTCAAAGAAGAAATGATGTGATAGAGATGCCCACTACACTCTACCTCAACCTTCACCTTCTCACAAATACATCTCCAGATCCCCTACCAGATCCCCAGAGCTAGGTCCTGCTTCTTCTTTTTCTTAAGTTCTTTCCAGAAGATCCAGGAGATCCATCCCCATAACTCTCTCTTAACGGCCACCTTTACCTTCCCAAGAATCTTCTTTTATCTCTTCAAATTTAGCTCCTAGGCTGCTAGACCACGTCAAGGAAGCCCACCTGCCTCACTGGGAAGCAAAAATCTGGCTCAAAACCTTCAAATACAACCAGAAATCAACCAAAATTCCACAAAAAATAACATTACTTCTGCACAAGAACATCCTTTTTCTCAAAGAGAAATGCAAGCAAAATTTTCAAGGACCAATAACACTAAAAATTCCCAAACTTCAAGAAGACCTTCCAGAGCCCCCCAAGAGAAAATCAGAGCTCCCAAAACCGCTCAACACCCAAAATCACCTTCTCCATCCAGGAGAATAAACTACACCCCCCCTCTTCCTTACAAATACTCCTCTGATAGCTCTTCTCTTTAAGTAATTCATCCAGAAGAAAAAAGTAAGTCCCCAGATCACCTTCACCTGCCCCATCCTACAACATTGGTTCTCCAGAACCAGAAACCAATCCAATTGGTCAGGATGACAATAACAACAACAATTCTTCTTCTCGAGCTAGGCCCCAGGAAGAGCTCCATCCTACTTCACCTTCTTAGCACCCACTGGAAGAAGACCAAAACAACCTATATTTATATCTGGCTGATCCTTCCACCACACATCATTCCAAACTTTCAGAAGTCCAAATTCCTATGGCATATAATATTAAAGAACTTATAAATCGGCTATAAAAGGAAGTTAATTGATGGCATCAAATTTTTTTTTTGGTAAAAGTGTCCTGCACAAGTTCGGCAGAACTTATGCTGGACACTTTTATAATTTGAAGTTGGTAAGGTGTATGTTTTTTTAAGAGAAGTGAGGTTTTCCTTATAAAAGTGTCCAGCACAAGTTCGGCCAAACTTGTGCTGGACACTTTGGTCATGGATAGTAACTTATTACTTCAAGGAAATTAAAAAAATTTAGGCTAGAAAATGAAGATATTTGATGGCATCAATTTTTTTTTTTGGTATAAGTGTCCAGCACAAGTTCAGCCAAACTTGTGCTGGACACATTTATGAGGAACACCTCACTTCTCTTAAAAAAACATACACCTTACCAACTTCAAATTGGAAAAGTGTCCAGCATAAGTTCGGCCAAACTTGTGCTGGACACTTTTACCAAAAAAAATATTGATGCCATCAATTAACTTCCTTTTATAGCCTATTGATATTTAGTTTTCCTTGAAATTTAAGTCACTGGTCTTGGCCAAAGTGTCCAGCATAAGTTCGGACGAACTTATTCTGGACACTTTTCCAATTTGAATTCGGTAAGGTGCTTGTTTTTTTAAGAGAAGTGAGGTGTTCCTCATAAAAGTGTCCAGCACAAGTTCAGCCGAACTTGTGCTGGACACTTTTACCAAAGACATTATATTGCATCAATTATCTTCATTATATGGGCTATGTTTTTTCTGGTTTTCCTTGCAATTTTTAGTCACTGTTCTTGGCCAAAGTGTCCAGCACAATTTTGGCCGAACTTATGCTGGACACTTTTCTAATTTGAAGTTGGTAAGGTGCATGTTTTTAAAAGAGAAGTGAGGTTTTCCTCATAAAAGTGTCCAGCACAAGTTTGGCCAAACTTGTTCTGGACACTTTACTCAAAACAGTTTGATGGATTCAATTGTCTACATATTCCTTACCATTGTCTAGCTATTGGTAGTGTTTTTGAGTATATTATGAGTAGTTGATATTTCCATTTTAAGGTAAAAGAGTACAATATTTTTTGCAATTACCTGTAATTTATTTCCCTCAATATTTCTAAGATATTGGTTATAATTTTTATAACACCTATTCCTAATATTACTCTTTGATTTGATTATTTTTTTTAGTCCTGATTTAAAGGTTTTTACTATTTTATCAACCAAGCTTTACATTAATGTAAAAAATACCATGATTAATCCTGCTATATTTTTTTTGACTGTTCCTATTCAATAATAGCTCAAGTTAGAAACATATATCCATTATCTATTTTCTTTTTCAACTTAGTTATCTCAGTGGAAAATGTTCATCAATAACTATAAAATGATGTTTACAGTACGTAACCTTGTACAAATCTGTAAAATACTTTAAAAAAATTGTGCCTTTGGTACTTGGTTATTGGATTTTATATGGCAATAGTTTCAAATAATTTTATACTTTATTCATATTCTAAGATTCTTAAGTGTTTCTATTTCCTATTTTTTATATCAATTTAACTTTAACTAAATTTAGACTAGGTTTGTGCCAGGGGGTGTCAGCGCAGCCCAAAGAGCTCCTATCATAGAATAAATTAATTTTTTTTAATAATTTTATATAATACTATTTAGTGTTATCTTTTTTTATCCCCTTTTTTTAAATTATCTTTTTCCTTTGTTTTTGTCCCCTATTTTTTATAACACATAAAGATGCTGAAATTTCCAATAATAGATCCCTTTGTCATATTGCATGATGCCAATATTTACAAATTAATTTAAATATTTAAATTAGTTAAACTTTTATTCTCAACTATTTACCCTTTGCGATTATCAAATTGTAAATTGGACATTTTCTTTGTTTGTCATACTTTTAAGCCCCCAATGTTTATGTCTAGTTACTTTCTTTTTACTATTAACCCCATTATTATCATCAGACTATTTTACAATATGCTCGCTAGCTTGATGCCATTGTAAAAGTGCCCCTATCAAAAACCTGCTTCTGGTAATATATAAACCCTCTTGTTTTGTACCACATTTCTCAATTTGTTTATTTCTCTCAATTTTACTACTATTATCTTTTGGGTATCACATTTATCTGTGTCAGTACAGCTTGAAAATACAAATAGCAATATATATTTTTTATCTCTTTATTACCTTGATATAAGAATTTTTCATTTTTTTCAAGTAATAAGTCATTAAAATGCCTCGTGATAAACAGACACCTCCTTTATGTAAGATCTATTGCTTTATCTCTTATATATTCTTAGACTAACTTTTCTTTTCCATTAATATATTTTATATATTAGCACCAAGTAGTTATTTGACGAAATCTCATCAGCATCCTTGATTTGAATCCTTCAAACTCAAGAAACAACCACCTCTACACATGTCTCCAAACCCCCCTTCTCTTGCCAATGAAAGGACTGAAATACCCAATCTCAATATGGCAATATACTTGAGTTTTCTAAAGGCAAAACTGAAGAGCTACTGTCAACTCTTAGCCAGAAGCCTTTGCCATCTTATATTTCGAATGCCTACAACAATGTGCTTGAATACATTGATGACCTAGAAAAATGTAAGCAATTATTTTATATTAAATTCTTTAAACTCAGAAGGATAAATTATCAAAACTTTTTCTTTAAAACTTATTAAAATTCAGCTTATGAAAAAGGTATCATTCCTCTTGATGATGTCATTATCATCAAAGATGATGATGATAATGAAATACCTGACGCTGAAGGCTATGCATCAACATCTCGAGGGGGAGATAAGACTTTTCTTTGACATTCAAAAAGAATGAGACTTTCTAGGGGCTCTAGTTTTGTCAGTGCTACTAAAACTCCTCCTGCCAAGGATTCCTCTTACTCAGCATCTCAAAAATCTAAACAAACTAGCCAAAATGTGTTGAAAGGGTATGTTATTTCTTTCATGAGTAATATAGCAATCAATTTTATATTCATGTTTAAAGCTATCTCCAAATTGTTTACTTTCTTATTTATTATTTCTTGTCTTTTTCTTATCTTTTAATCCAGCTCCAAAAACGACAATCACCCCAAAGCATCAACTAATAGCGAATCTTTCTCAAATGAAGAAGAAGTAGAAGAAGATGATGATGATGAAGTTTCAAAATATGAAGCTTCTCTAACTCAAAAAGATGATGAAGATACTTCTTCTGATGAGGTTGAGAAAACACCCAACAAAGAAATCGATCCACCCAGCCAGCCACAAAAAATTACTTGAAGTACAAAGAAACAGCTTATAGTTGCCGTATCTTCAAAATCTAAAATTAAAATTCCCAAAATCGTACGCTCTCTATCATCATCAATAAAAATTTCTAATAACTCACTTCCTTATACTCCAAAAATGATTGGAAACTCAAAATTACAGAAACAAATAGCTGAAATTCATCAATTTTTTGAAGGTAGAATCAATGGTCAAAAGGTACTTAGGGTATGGCCAGAAATCAATCAGTTATTTGAAATCCGTTTGTCTGCTTCTCTTGAAAAGCCACAGGAAGTTTTGCACATATTCAATTTTCTATGGATGAAATCTGCTCATGACAAAATTCTTACAAAAATTAATGAATTCTGTATGTATCACTTACTTGAAGTTGGATAATTTATTTTATGATAACTAATTGTTTTGTTATTTTTTTAGCTTTGGATTTTCTTAATGTTGAAACTTTGCAGATCTGGGTGGTCAATAATTTGAACTTTGAAAATTTGGAAAATTTTTGTAACTCTGAAGAACCAAACTCAATTAACATTTCTCTGTTTAAGAAGACTGATCACCCTGAATCATCGATGATACACATGCTATCAAGACTAGTTAGCCCAAGTGCTCACCAGCGTTCTTTTTGGGCATCCCTCGTCGCATCATCTCTTTATCTTGCTTCTCAAGAGTTAACCCTTCCTGCTGAAGAATCCGACTTCAATCCAGATTGTCCTATTGAACGTGCCCTACATATTCTAGCCCGCCTTACACATCTGAAAAGCAAAGTTCCTGATACATTGGACAGCTCAACATCACAGTTAATTGCTGCGAATTTTTCAATCACTCCCCTGTGCCAATTTAGAAACATAATAATCGACATCATTTTTTCAATAATTATTTTAAAATCTAGAGAGGCTGCTGCAAATATAACTCAAGCTGAAAGCAAGAAACAACAAGGTTCAAGGAATCAAAAAAAACAACAGATATGCAGCAATTTGATGAGTCTCATAATGATTCTATTCAGAAGATTAATCAAGAATATGCACACCATAAATATCAATCATTTACTTTTTACTTGGTTGATGGTGTTTGTGGATTATTTCTTTCCTCACAGGACCACCGGCTTGTGTCAGCTTCAGACTGTTTAGAATTCATAACACAACTTGGAATCCTTAGAAAATACTGTGATAATAATAATCTGGGCGGTGAAAAAATCTGGAAAAACCTTAATTTTTATATCTTTAATATTATCAAACCCTTAATAGATAATTCTGGGCCTATGCCACTTAATTTTATTACTCCCACCATGAGCCATATTGCTAAAGCAATGGCAGCTGATTTTCTTGATTATTGGAATCTTATTAAGCCAAATTCTTCATTTTTCTCTATTGTTGACGTAATTAATACATAATCCTACTTCATGTAAATATATACTTTATCCTATTGCTACATTTTTTTGTGTAACTCAAATTATTTATTTATGTGTGATTTATTACCAAATCTGAATAAAGATGCTTAAACTATCAATAAATATTATTGCATAAATTTCTTACACCTTTTTGCTATTCATTAAATATTATTGCAATAATCATAACTCAAAATCATGATGGATCAAAAATTTGAAAAAAAATTAAGAATACATTATAAGTCATTTTTCTCATAACACTATATATTTCTTCAAGATGGAAAAACATCTTAGCATTTGTCACAAATTTTAAGATAATTATTACAAAAAATTGAAAGAGTTTTCTATCAATTCTTTACAGCATGTTAAAAAGTTAAAAATATTAAGTGTAATGAATTTTTGCTCACAATTCATCAAAGCTTTTTCTTAAGTAGACTTTTCTTAATCTAATTTCTATAATTTCTAGATGCATAATTATCTTAATTATACTAAGTATTCTCTATGAAAAACTCCTGGAAATAATATTCAATTCATTTAATAATAGTAACATATATATGTACCATGATAAAATAATATCTAGACATTTAAATAATGAGAAGCCATTATATTGGTATGAAATCATTATAAAGTGTCTTTGAAAAACTAGTTAAATTTAAAAAATATCTTTTTATCAGTGTCAACTATTTTGAAAAACAATATTTACTCTACATTTTGATGATCTATAATTTTGCTTGCTGTATTTTGATTCATATTTTATATTGATTATTTTTTACACTTACAGATTCATGTATAGATATCAAATTTCGTTCAATAATTTGGTAAAAAAAGATATTTAATTCTTTCTATGAAAGCAAAAAAATAAAAGAAAGCAACTAGGGTACTCCTTATTAAGAATATAAAAATATTATCTCTATAAATATTAAAACAAACCCTTTTTAGATTGCCATCCTTCTTGGTCATCCTTAAATGTCAATAATAAGTTATTGAAATGTTATTTTTCATCTAAAATTTCATATGAATCAAATTCTACTTACATCTACTTTAATAGATCAAGTTCAATAAAAATGTATCTACAATATTTTTCTCAGTTTTCAAGATTCATTCAACTCCAAGAAAAAAGAAATATTCTTCCACAACTCTTAAAATTAATTCAATGGATAAATATTCAAACACTTTAAAATAAATTTCAATTTGATTGTGTTATATTTATCTTAAAATATATTGAGGTCCACTCTCTGAAAAAAGTAAAAGCCCTTTTATAATTATTAATATTTTATTATAAAATTATAAAATTCACTTAAAAATGATGTAGTAGTTTCTATTTTACATACTTGGTTTTATGAATTTTTAAAAAAAATTCAATTAGATATATAAAAATATCATCATATAATTCAGCTTTTGGAATTCTGAACCTTAATTAAAGATAGATGATGAAGGCTAAGTCAAGATATACAAGGAAATTGAAATTCATATTAATTAAATATTCCTCTTCTACAAGGTAAATTTTAAAATTAGAATTAATTTTTATTGGAGATCTAAATTGATTGATAGATTCTTCATTATCAAGCTATCTCATTTCCTTTTATTGATTATTTCACTTCTAATTTTGAAGTTATATGCTTTACTAAAATATAATTATGTGATGAAAAATATTCAATTTATCAAAAAAAAATCATAAGTCACAGTAGTGTACAAATTTCAGTAAATTTAAGATTGAATAATGCCACTAAATTAATTCAATTTAGATATGAAAGTGAATAATGAATGACTCAAAGAAAAAAATAAATATTTAATTGTCCATTAATTTTTTTTTATTTTTACTTAAATAAGAATAGAATAATACATTGTTTTACTTTAGTTATTAATAAGAAAAACTTATATCAAAAATTAACAAATTTTTAATATTTTTAAAACAATATTAATAGTACAAATCTATTTATATTGATGCATATGATCTTTTAGGATGGAAACTAAAAATATTGGATATTTTTAGTTTCCATTTGAAATAATTTAGCAAGTTACAAAGCTATATTTTGTTTCTTATATTTTAATATATTATATTTTATTTTACATATAGCAATGATGATTTTTTATTGTAATATGATTTTTCAATTTTTACATCCATTTTTTTCATACTTTTATTGTTTTAGGTTTTTCACTAGATTATACATAATCAGCAGTTTCATAAAAAGGTTTTATAGACATGTGTTTAAATATTTCAGTCTACCACTTAACTAAAACTATACCTGTACAATAAAATCACATTTTTACCTATCACTACTTATTGGTCTTTTCCTTTTTTTATTAACATGTATATCAGAATCTTTTTCTGTATTTAATTTTTTAATATCTTTAGTAACATTAAATATATAGTAATTCACTAACTTTTTTTTTGTTAAATCAGTCTTTTCATTGTACTTAGAAAGTTTCATGATAAGAAATTTACATCTTTCTAACTCTTCATTTATATTTAAGTACTGAGAAATATCTATTTCAAACTCTTGGAGTTTTTTAAATGTATTGAAAAGTCTTGTACTAACTTGAATAGAAGAGGCAAGGCGAGTGAATCCACCAATTTCATAACATCGTGAAGTGAAATGATTAAGAAGGTTTGCTGGCCATAGAATTGCTGTGATGCCATTAGTGTCCTCCATGTCTACTTTGCAAGCTATTTCAGGAAAATGAAGCTCTCCACCTTTTTGAAGTCGTTGATTTGAGTCATAAGATTGATGAAGAGAATTTTTCTCAGTGTCTTTAGGCATGAAAAGTCCAAATGTATACTCGCTACAGTCTGAGTCACAGTGAGGACTATTTGAAAACCGGTTTCCATTTGAGCCTGTTTTCCAAGTAAAATTGCTAGCAAATGGTTCAATTTCTTGATCATCAACATTCTCTCCAAACCCAGGAATCCCGAGATTTTGACAGAGCTTTACTGCTTCTTGATACTTAACATTAGATATATTTTGATAAAAAAATTTGAAGAATAACTCTATTTGCTTCATGCAACGATCATACTCTGCCAAATCTAAGGGCTTAGAAGCATATTTACCTATAAAAGTAATTAAAATATTAATAGATTAAAACTATTCATAAATAAAACTATATAATACTTACAAATTAATAGAGACTTTTTCCTATCTAAACACCTACCACCAACAAACATATTACCAAATCCACCACCATTTTTATGAGCTTTATTTTGTAAAACTCAATGTTCACAATACAAAAAGTCTTTGATGCACTGAATTGTTGCTTCAAGAATGTTTAATCGAATGAGATCTTCAATAGAAAATGTTTTCACTATAACACTTGGAATTGAGGAGCGAATTGGATGGAAAATATAACAGCTAGAATTTGAAGTAAAATACTGTTCTGGATTAACTAAATTTTTTAAAAAACTCCTAGAAAAATATTTTGTTCTCTTTCCATCTGTCTCAATACCATAATTTTCAACAATAAGTAATGCATTCTTGATGTTTTTTGCACGCTTGTTGTTTGATTTTTTTCCTCGGCGGTGATTTTTCTTTATAAACAAACTTTGTGAAGCCTGCATCATGTAGTGTAGTGGATAAGAAATTAATTTAATTTAAAAATAAATAAAAAAAGTGAAAAAGAATGCAATTGTTAAAATTAACACCTCCAAAAATAATCATTATATATTCTTAATAATAAATAAAAAATCATATCCAACGTGCATGTAGAAAACATGAGTATTAGCTGCATTTAAAATATTAATCAAGTATCTGGTATTAAAGCTTCATTTAATTGCTTACAAGTATAGTATTCTGCCGTATGCCTTGGTCACACAAGATTCAACTATACCCTAAACATAAACAATTAAATAAGAAGCTTAAATCCAACGTGCAATTATTGCAATAAAAACAGCAATAATACATAAGTATGTGTTGATTCTTTATTTAATTTTTCTCCATATATCAATAATATATCAAACTGCCAGATATCCATAATTTATAATGTTGAAAGGTATAGTTTCCTTAAACAAGAATCAACTATACCTCTACCATTAATAGATTTACAGGAGGCCAATACAATAAATTATTGATATGTAGAAAAAAATTGATCCCATACACATTTGGATACTATGATATTTTATTTTATTTTATTATTTAATATATAATGATTGAGAATAATAAAAACTTTAAAAATGAAATAGTGAAAAAAGATATTCTTACTTGAAATTTAAAAAAAAAATCTTTCGGTAGAAGTTGATTGATCAATAAATGGACAACTAATCTGTTGATTTAAATTTTTAGGAATAGATTATTGTAGAAAAATAAGTATTATTTTTATTGAATGAAAAAAATGAAAAGAGAAAGACAAACCAATATAAAATTTGGATGCTAACCAAAAATTAGCTTTTTGATTATACTATGACAAGTTAGAGATCAAGCTGCCAAGAGTTAAAAACAATCATCAGTTCTATTTTTTTTTATTTTTTAAAGAGATTTAAAAGGAGACTAAAAGACCAACAATCCAAGTTAGTAATCTGTAAATAAGTTACTTTGGTGGCAAACCTAATGATTGATAAAAATGGATTCCCTAAAAGTTGAACATATATTTAAAGTGAAATTAATATTTTTACTTAACAAACAAGTATAAGAGTTAAACCAAAATAAAAAACTCTTAAGTGAAACAGATGGAAAGCTAATTATTTTAATAACCTTTCTCTTGTAAGTGGAAGGA
Source organism: Hemileia vastatrix (assembly GCA_030280995.1). Taxonomy (NCBI): domain Eukaryota; kingdom Fungi; phylum Basidiomycota; class Pucciniomycetes; order Pucciniales; family Zaghouaniaceae; genus Hemileia; species Hemileia vastatrix. The sequence goes on from JASXTE010000013.1 coordinate 16,162,493, forward strand.
GAGAAATAGAAAATTTTCCACTTGGATGAAAATTCGCTTACAGTTATGTGTATAGAAACACGCAAATTACTGAAGCCGGTTGCAAGGCATGCAGTGACTTGCATAAGGCGTATATGCAACAGGTTTTTACACAGCAATATATTGTACAAATGAAGAAAAACCATTATCACATGCTTTTAATTAAAACTTACATACTGTTTTTACAGCTTATTTTTATAGGTTTTCACGATGTATAATTCAAGGAACCAAAGCCTCGGCTTGTTTTACATGGTGTAGAATAGACTCCTACAGTCACCTTGCTGCAGGCAGAATCCAAGGGAGTTGGAAAAACAAAAAGAAATCCCTGTCCCTCTAAGTAAACATAAGATTCAATTAACTAAGCTTGAAGATCTGCTTGAAGAAATGGATAAGTTGAAAATTGGAGAGAAAGACTTTGAAAGTGTTGGAAACCTATAATATAGAAAAAAATAAGTGCAATAAATGATTACACCCCCAAAACAAATACCTTATACCAGATTACACTGATACAAGTCACAGAAAATACTTAGAACAAGCCGCAACACTTGCCCCAGAGACTGAAAAGTACAGTAAAGTACCCCAGAAACTACCCTTGGGATGATCTGTTCAAAGGTGCCTTATTAAAGGTCTGCCCCAGATTTACCCAGTTTCCCACCAAAATTAAAGAGCGTTCTTTATTATATTTTTATTTTATAAATTTTATAAGAAAAGAAATAAATTTGAGTCACCCAGGATGAGAGCTATCCAATGGTACCCTATATGTTGATATTTTTTTATTATAATTGTTGTTATATGTTAAATATTTTTAATTATCAAAAAAACCCTTGTTATCAAAATAAAAGACAAAAAACATGTAGAATACTAAGATTCCCTCCCCCCCATATGATTCTCCTGCTCCAGACCTTTCCAACAATACCCTACATGCATATGATCTACAATAAACTATTGATCTAGTAAGCATAATAACTTTCTAACCAAATTTTGCCACAATAGCCAAACTTTTGGCACAGTAACCAAACTTTGCACAGTGACCAAACTTTGCACTGGTGATCAGACTTTTCTACAGTGACCAAACTTTGCACTGGTGATCAGACTTTTCTACAGTGACCAAACTTTGAACTGGTGATCAGACTTTTCTACAGTGCCCAGACTTTTCTGCAGTGACCAAACTTTGCCACAGTGCCCAGACTTTTTGCGCCAATGACCAAACTTTGCCACAATGACCAACTTTGCCACAGTGACTTCGCTTTTGCACCGGAAAATCACCGGAGCAAACCGGAGAGCACCGGGAAAAAATGGCTACTCAATGAGCACACTGCATCCACCAAAAAATACCAAGAGAGCCCTAGAAAATCCAGTAAAACCAATACCCAATCCATGAAACCATCAAATAACAATAGGAATACCAACATATTTCCATTCCAAAACACCATAAATCCTCCAAAAAATCACCATAAATCCTCCAAAAATCACCATAAATCCACCCAAAAAAAATCCAGTTAACTCCCTTCAATCAAATTAACACCTGCTAACACCATGATTTTCTTCCAAACAAGGTCCAATCAAATTCTCACCTAAGTAGCCTACCCAGATTTGGAATTCCACAACGGATGCAATTAATATTTATTTTCACTTATTTTTCAAATTCAATCCACTTATCCATATCATTTGTTCACATAAGGTTGGAAAACATACCTTCAGCTGTTATGGACACCTTTTTTATCACTTATTATTTTTTTTGACACTAAGTTGACATTTGGCTACAAAAGTGTTAACAACCAAGCGTATATTTCTGAAAAACAATATGCACTCAAAATCAGTATTTTGATATTTTAAACTTGTTAAAACTGGGTATATATGTTTTGGCATTTAAAAATATCCAATACCACTTTTTCTAGCTTTAGTTTTTTATTATGTACATATACATTTCACACTGTCAAAAAATTAATGCCAAATGGCATGTAAAAGAGTAGCGCAAATTTCAATATCTCATCTCATCTTATTTCTTATTAATTCAAACCAGCAGGTCTCCCCCTGGCTGGTAGTTTATTTCCTATAGTAGCCAATTTTGCTTAAAGAAACATTGGCTGCTCAAATCTCATGTTAAAACCTCCCAGCCAGTGTTATCTGGCTGGGAGATGAACAAAATATTATTGCAAGCAAAGTCGCTATTAAAAAAAGAGTTGCAGCCAGTTTTATACTGGCTGCAAGTCATTAATATATATTAAAAATGCAAGCAAAGTTGCTGCATGCAACTTCTCTCGCTTTTAAACACAAGATCTTGCAGGAAGTTTTAAACTGCCTGTAAGATGTATTATAAATTTGACCAAAGCCACTTTTAGTGGCTTTGGTCTTTTTTTTTTAATTTTTTTAAATGCTGGCAGAAATTTATTTATTTATTTATTTTTTCAATTTCAAGCCACTTCCTGTGGCTCAGGTTATTTTTTTTATAATTTATTTTAAATAATTACCATCCAGGCTCCCCCTGGCTGGTAGTAAATATTTTAAGCAGCCAATGTTGCTTAAAGCAACATTGGCTTCTAGATCACATTAATACCTCACAGCCAGTGTTTTAATTTTTATTATTTATTATTTTTTTATTTTTATTTTTTTTCTACAGATTCAAACTAAATTACAAAATCTAATTTCTACTTTAATGTATCTACATCTTTCTCTTTATATATAAATTTTCAGTCAAATGATTATGTTTATGAAAGTGCCCTTTTACTTTAACGCATTTCATAGTTCTACATGGTAAAGTCACTATTGGATCAACTATTAATCGGCTTTCTCCCTTTTGTCTTTTGTATTCATATTTCATTTGATTTATTGCTTTTCTTTTTAATGGTCTCTCGCCTCTCTTTACTATTCTAAAATGAATTTTATCCATAAAGTGTAAATAGTTACTAATCTTCTTTTCCTTTCTATTCCTCTTGTAATCTCTTACAGCTTTACATAATCTATTGTGCTTGTCTTTAATCTTTCCATGCCACCTTACAAATTTCACTTTTCTATCAAAAATATCTTATAACACTTTTTACTATGACGTCACTTTTAATGTTGAGTTGTGACATTCCTACTTTGCCTATGTCATAACTGCATTCAATTGTCTTGGTGGTTTGTTGAGATACTAAGTGGACTTGAGCAAGACTTGCCGTTACAATGTTAACACAGTGTTGTCTGGCTGGGAGATGAATAAAATATTATTGCAACCAAAGTCGCTACAAGCGACTTTGGTTGCTTTAAAAAAACACTTTCAGCCAGTTTTATACTGGCTGCAAGTTATTAATATATAAAAAAAAGCGAGCAAAGTTGCTTCATGCAACTTTGCTCGCTTTTAAACACAACATCTTGCAGGCGGTTTTAAACTGCCTGCAAGATGTATTATAAATTTGACCAAAGCCACTTTTAGTGGCTTTGGTCTTTTTTTTCATTTTTAATAAACGCTGCCAGCTTAAAGCTGGCAGCAATTTTTTTTCGTTTTTTTTATTTTTCTATCCCGAGCCACAGAAAGTGGCTCAGGTGATTTTTTTTCGTTTTTTTAAATTATTACCAGCCAGGCTCCCCCTGGCTCTTAGGTTATCTAACATTTGAAATCTTGTAAAAAAGTTTAGAGGAAATATAAAATGCATATTCTTTGATCCATTATGAATTATGAGTGGTAGAGGATTGATGAAGGGATTAATAGCTATAAAATAAAATGGGCCATTGCTGATAAGGAGAGTTCTAAAACAATAGATATTTTCTATGAAAATGAGATGGGATGGAGTAAATTAGGGGGTCTCAAAATTGATCAAATATTCCACATAATCACACCATAAAAAAATTGCCAAACACCCCATCAGAAAATGAAATACACCTTCCCTAGACAAGTGTATTTTGATGGTGTGTTTGATCTCAAACACACCTTCTTTTGGGAAGAAAAAGACATCAAAAAACTTCTCTCCTTCATCTTGATTAGTCAGCACTAGGTATAGAAAAGCAATCTCCTTAGATTCTTTTTCACCTAATTTGTAAGGGCTTATTATTCAACATGTGAAAAACGTGACTTCCCACCACTTAAGCATCCACTTCATCATACACTCACCCTAAGTCTTCATCACCATTCACAAAATTCCTCTTTCAGTCCATTTTAAACTAGAAATAACTGCTACCACTCTAGCCCTGGATCTATTTTTTAACTCAGATACCAACTCCAATGATGAAATTAACTTGGCTTACATTTGTGACATGCTGAATAATCACTACTTCTATTCCAGAACACTTTCCATACAACACCCACCACAATTTAACCTTGATGTTCTTTAAAGAATTCCTGAAATTAGCTTTAAACAGATATTTGGCACAAACTTTCCTGGATTTCTCAGTTACTTGAACTGATAAAAGATCACTCAATTTTCAGAAATGATTCTTGTTGTCCGTAAAGAGATCTTCCTATTCAAATCTGTGTTGCACTTTGTCATTTTAGTTCAAATTGAAATGGTGGCACATTTACCCATCTTGAAAACCTCTTCCAGATCAGAGATGGAAATATATATTTTGATTGTAAAAAAATGCTTTGAATCTCTCATATATACATTGCATGTGTCTACTCTTGCTAATTTTTAGGATTCCAGTTGATTAAATGTTTTGTATTTAAATTATAAGTAATGTTTTTCTCCATATCTACATGACTAAAATTCATTCTGTATTTCTATTAATAATTTAGTTAAATATGGTTTTTTAACAGCTTCATTAACCAACCCTTGTGCACAAGATACATAACTTAACAAATTTTATTTTTCTAAATCTAGAAATTCAGAAATACCCTCCCCTGAGTTTCACTATATTAGGGGGTGGTGATTGCCATTTTTTTCATGTCAAAAAAATTTTTTATGTCTGAAAAAAAAAATGGCAATACCTCATCCTGAATTTTACAGTGGGAGGGGGTGGAGATTGCCATTTTTTTCATGTAAAAAAATATTTATGTAAGAAAAAAAATCACAATACCTCCCCCTGCAATTTACTGTGGGAGGGGGTAAAGATTACTAAATTTTCATTTTAATTTCATAAATTCTTAAATAAATCAATAAAAAAATATAATCAGCCAAGTAAAAGTAATGGGATTCACAATTCCACCTACTAATGATTTCAGATGTGACCAAAGCCAAATAAATCATATGACAAGCAATGTATTGACAATTCATCCATTCAATACAAATAGATAATTAAATGAACAAATTTATACAGCAGCAAGTCTCAATTGCACAAAAGTTTTATTTGATTGATTATATTTAATAATTGATAATTTAAGAATTTATGAAATAAAAAAAAATTGAAAATCTTCTAATTACCATATTTGGAACCCCTCCCTAAAGATTTAATATAAATAGGGCCCATCCCCCTTGCTTTACTTACCTGGTTTATCAGACTTTGGTTGATTTGGAATGAAAAACCAAAATGAGTAAGTGTTTCACAAGATTCCAAAAAAATGAGAACACTTTTTACAAGATATCAAACAAGGAGTTTCCTTGGTAGTTTGATAATTATCTCTTGGATTTTTGATTGATGATTATGCTGAGAAGAGTTTCAAATAGATTTGATGATGCCATCTCCTGAAAAAAACTCAAAACATCAACTAATCAGGGAAAAAATGATTTATTAAGAAGAAAAATTAAGGAAACAAATGATAAAAAACAGTTGAGGGATAGACATACCTTGGGAGTGGTACAATGAAAAGTATCAGAAAAAACATGCATATTATGGAATATCAAAATTCAAAAATGTAAATTAGTTTACATAAAATGACTCAACTTTAAAATTAGATATCTCATAAATTTCTGAGCCAAAATTGATTATGCTTTCTGGAAATGAAATTCATGCCTATAGAGAACCTGTAATCAAAATAATGTGAGATTTGAATGAGCCAAAATCTAGCAAATGTTAATATTCATCCTCATAAAATAAAATTACAAAATTAAAAGGACTCATCCAAAACTGATATTTAGCTGATCAAATCAGAGCCAAAAGCCTGAAGTAGTATTTGAAATAGATTGCATAAGACCTATATGCATATTATGCAACATTGAACAAATTCAACACCATTTGCTGGAAATCAAATCCATGATTCTTGATATTCTTCCAACAAAAGGATATGTCATTTAAAAAACCCTAACCCTATTCTTGACCTTTTATTTTTGACTTACAAGAAAATCAAAAAAGGGTTATAAAATTTAAAGCCAGGTATTATCAATGGTCTAAAAAGATCTATTTTAACTCCCTATTTTTTTTATAAGTATTATATTTGTTCCAGAGTAAGACTTACTTGAGAAGATTAAACTAAAGTTGATGGAAGTTTGAGCCAAGTGGATGATAAATATCTCAACAACCAGTGAGCCAAATCAGATGTTGTGTGGTGGATATGAGAGCTAGGCTTCTGTAGAACCTTCTTAAAAGTGGAATGGTGATTTGAGAAAACAAAAAAAGAAATAGAAACAATAAAAAAAACAAATTCAGAAAAATAACATCAGTTAAAATTGAAAAAAAGATGGTGGGAGGATGACTTACCTGATGAGATGTCTTCAAAGATGTAAAAGGACCAGATAGAAGTTCAGGAAGTGATGGATAAAAGAAATAGAAGAAGAGTTAAGGAAGTGGGAGAAAATGAATAAAATTATATAAGGAATCATTGAAAAACAGAATGGATGAAAAATTATGTAATTTCTGAAATATTCAACTTCATGTTGAGATGATTAGCCAAAATGAATCAGGAAGGGAAAAATTATGCTTTCAGTGAAAATTCAAAATAATAGTCAATATTCAAAAATAAAACAAACCCAAGTGGAGAGTACATGCAACTTGATCATTTTGAGAGCATGAAAAAAGGATTTAAAAGGATTGTGTTGAAAATTTTGTAGTGTTCTTGGCATGATGACTAAGTTTTGAGGATATAAATTTGTTCAGGAATTGTTGTTAAAGTAAGTAATGAAAAGCTCAAAATTTACTGGGGCACCATGTGTAAAAATTTGTATCAAAAAAGTGGGAGGGGAAAGATGTGATGTGTGGTGAATTGGGAGGATCTTTAGATTGGTTGGCTGTGCTGTGGTTAGAAAATTTTCACTAAAGTAGGACATATTTGACCCCATGTTTAAGATCTCATGTACCAAATCAGCCATGTTTCCTGGTGTGTTTATGTGGTGGTTTTCAAATGAAATCCACAAGGCATATTTGTTCAAGTTTGAGACCCCCTATTATAAATTAGATGGGTAGAGGAGGAGGAAGAGATCCTTAAGAAGATGAATAAAATATTGCTTTATAAATTTTTTACAGATAAATATTAAATTGAAATAAATTTTGTAAATATTTTTGTCATTATATTGGTTACCACTTTTAAATGCAGTTACTATTTCACATGTACTCATACCAAAACTTGGGAAAGTGATTTATATAAGCATTAAATATTCAAATCAGAAAACTTGCATATTAATTTTCATAAAAAACATTCAAGTTATACACTTTAAGGACTATTTTTATTTTTATTTAAATATAAATATTTCTTTTAGTTGAGTAACTGAAGATTTTATTTTCAATAGCCTGTAGGTCTTATATTTTAGGTAAAATTTAAAAAATTATACAAAATTTAGTTTTTCAAAGACTTAATAGATTAGAAGTGAGAAGTGACTATAATCTTTTTAAAATTTGAAAATAGGAATGGAATTAGTTCTTTCAATCCCTATAGCTATTAATATTTGTGATCAAAAAATTTGCTAAATTTATCTATTGTTACAATTATGTAGTAAAAGATATTATTATTTTAAATTAAATTTACTTTCATAATTTTATGGTTTATCTTTTTAATGCAAAGTAATGATTGGGTATGTTAATGAATAATTTTCTTCCTCTAAATTGTTAATAATATTGTATATTCAAAAGCTTATGTTGGATCAATGTGTGCTCAATGTGTGCTCAATGAAGGATAAAATCATGGTTATAGTTGATCAACTTATGCATAACTTGAGATCAATTGAGGTTCATTTTTGGACCAATCTGAGAATAAATGTAACTCTAACTCTAATTTACTTATGTTTATAAAGTATTCATAAACCTGGCATAATTAAGGGGCACTCTAAATTTCAAGAGAGGGGATTGCTAGCAATTCACCCCTAGATTTCCCGTGGTGATTTATCTTTAAAAACAAACTTTGTGAAGCCTTCATCTTGTAGTGTAGTGGATAAGAAATTAATTTGGTTCAAAAATAAATAAATAAAAAATGAAAATGATTGCAATGGTTAAAAATAAGGCCTCTAAAAATAATCATTATATTCTTAATATTAAATAAAAAATCATATCCAACATGCATGTAGCAAACATGAGTATTAGCTTCATTTAAAATATTAATCAAGTATTTGGAATTAAAGCTTCATTTTATTTCTTACAAGTATAGTATTCTGCCATATGAATTTGGCACACAAGATTCAACTATACCCTAAACATAAAAAATTAAATTTGAAGCTTTGATCCAATGCCCAATTATTATGATAAATACAGAAATAATACATAAGTATGTGTTGATGCTTTATTTAAATTTTCTCCATATAACAATAATATATCAAACCTCCAGAAATCCATAATTTATAATGTTGAAAGGTATAGTTATTTTAAAAAAATCAACTATACATCTACCATTAATAGAATTACAGGAATCCAATACAATAAATTATTGATATGTAGAAAAAAATTGATCCCATACACATGTGGATACTATGATATTTAATTTTATTTAAATATTTGATATATAATGATTAATAATAATAAAAAGTTTATAAATGAAATAGTGAAAAAAAGATATTCTTACTTGAAATTTAAAAAAAAATCCTTTGGTAGGAGTTGATTGATCAATAAATGGACAACTAATCTGTTAATTTTAATCTTTAGGAATAAATTGTTGTAGAAAAATAAGTCTCATTTTTATTGAATGAAAAAAATAAAATGAGAAAGAGTAACCAATATAATATTTAGATGCTAACAAAAAATTAGCTTTTTGATTATACTATGATAAGTTAGAGATCAAGCTTCCAAGAGTTAAAAACAATCATCAGTTCTTTTTTTTTATTTTTTAATGAGATTAAAAATGAGAGAAAAATACCAACAATCCAAGTTAGTAATCTGTAAACAACTTACTTTGGTGGAAAACCTAATGATTTAGAAAAATCGATTCCCTAAAAGTTGAACTAATATTTAAAGTGAAATTAATATTTTTACTTAAGAAATAAGTATAAGGGACAAACCAAAATAAAAAATTCATAAGTGAAACAGATGGAAGGCTAATTATAATAACCTGTCTCTAGTAAGTAGAGGGAGAGAAGAAGAAAATTTGCCACTTGGATGAAAATTTGCTTACAGTTGTGCATATAGAAACATGCAAGTTACTGAAGCCCGTTGCATGGCTTTTGGTGACTTGCATAAGGCATATATGCAACAGGTTTTTACACAGCAATATATTGTACAAATGATGACAAAACATTTTCACATTCTTTTAATTAAAACTTACAAATTTTCAACAGCTTATTTTTATAGGGTTTCACAAAGTATAATTTGAGGAACAAAAGCCTCAGATAGTTGCACACAGATGTAAATAATATTTTTTTTTACTTTTTGTTTAAATTCAATCCACTTATCCATATAATTTGTTCACATAAGGAAGAAAAACTCACCTTCAGCTGTTATGGACACATTTTTTATCACTTATTATTTTTGTTCCACTAAGTTTAAATTTGGCTACAAAAGAGTCAGCAACCAAGCTTATATTTCTGTAAAAAAATATGCACACAAAATCAGTATCCTTATATTTAAAACATGTTAAAGCTGGGTATATAAGTTTTGGTGTTTAAAAATATCAAATACCACTTTTTCTGGCTTTGATTTTTTATAATTCACATATAAATTTCACACTGTCAAAAAATTAATTCCAAATGGCATGTAAAAGAGTAGGGAAATTTTCAATATCTCAACTCCCATATTATCTATTATTAATTAAAACCAGCCCATAGAACCTAGCTGGTGGTTTATTTTTTATAGTAGCCAATGTTTCTTAAAGCAACATTGGCTTCTCGAATCTCACCTTAAAACCTCCCAGCCAGTGTTATCCAGCTGGGAGATGAAAAACAAATATATTTCAACCAAGTTCACTTGTAGAGACTTTGTTTGCTTTAAAAAAAGACTTACAGCAAGTTTTAAACTGGCTTAAAGTCATTAATATAAAAAACAGTCAGAAAAGTTGCTGCATAAAACTTTGCTTGCATTTAAACACAACATCTTTCTGGAAGTTTAAAACTGCCTGCAAGATGTATTATTAAATTGACCAAAGACACATTTATTGGCTTTGGTCAATTTTTTTTTATTTTTTATTAAATGCTGCCAGCTTAAATCTGGCAGTATAATATATTTTTATTTTCAAACTCAAGCCACTTCCTGTGGCTTGGGGGTTTTATATGTAATTTTAAATTACTACCAGCCAAGCTCTGCCTGGATGGGACTTTATGTATTAAGCAGCCAATTTTGCCTGAAGAAAATTGGCTGCTTAAACCTGACCTACAACCTCCCAGCCAGTTTTACCTGGCTGGGAGATTCAAAAATGAGCTCCCAACAAAAGTTTCTACAAGAGACTTTGGTTGCTTTATTAAATGACTTGCAGCCAGTTTATAACTGGCTGAAAAAAAAAAAATATAAAAAAAATCAAGCAAAGTTTCTGCATGCAACTTTGCTTGCTCTTAAACACAACATCTGGCAGGTAATTTAAAACTACCTGCAAGATGTATTATTAAATTGACCAAAGCCACTAAAAGTGGCTTTGGTCAAATTTTTTTTATTAAAAACTGCTAGCTTGAATCTGGCAGTAAAATATATTTTTTATTTTCAAACCCAAGCCACTTCCTGTTGCTTGGGTTATTTTTTATGCATTATCAAATTACTACCAGCCAGGCTCCCTCTCTCTGGCAGTGTTATCTGACATTTGAAATATTGAAAAAAATATTAGTGGAAATATAAAATGCATATTCTTTGATATATTGAGAATTATGAGTGATAGAGGATTGATGAAGGGATTAATGGCTCAAAAATAAAATGTGCCATTGCTGATAAGGAGAGTTCTAGAACAATAGTGATTTTCTATGAAAATGAGATGGGATATAGTACATTAGGGGGTCTAAAAATTGATCAAATACACCACATAAACACGCCATAAAAAAGTACCAAACTGGCCATCAGAAAATGAAATACACCTACCCTGGACAGGTGTATTTTTATTGTGTGTTTGACCTCAAACACACCTTTTTTTTTGGCAAAAAAAGCCATCAAAACACTTCTCTTCTTCATCTTGATTAGTCAGCACTAGACACAGACATGCCATCTCCTTAGATTTTTTTTCACCTAATTCTAAAGGGCTTATTATTAAACATTTGAAAACGTGACTTCCCACCACTTAAGCAGCCCCTTCATCTTACACTCACCCTTAGTCTTCATCACCATTCACTAACATTCCACTTTCAGTCTGTTGTCAGCTTGAGATCACTGCTACTGCTCTAGCCTTTGATCTAATGTTTAACTCTTATACTGACTCCAATGATGAACTTGACTTTGCTTAAATGTGTGAAATTCTAGAGAATCAATTTGTTGTGGTCTTCCAACATTGGCAGGGGCCTTTGTTGTGCAATTTGGCATTGTTTGGGCATGTCTTAATTGACATCTGTTAAAGAATTAGGTATTTTTCTGGTTTTATTCTGTGGATATTGGGTCTGCAGGGATGCAGGTACTATCATTGGATAGCCCCGACTTTTCTCTATATTTTATTTCTTGAAGACATTTTTCATATTCTAAGTTTTAAGGGGTCATTTCCTCATTTTTCATTTAAAAAGATAGCTGTTTAATTTTGTTTTTTGTGTTTTAGGGCTAACCTTAAGTCTTAGGGTTAGGTGCTTAGTACCATTGGATAGAGCTAATTTTTCTCTATAATTTATGTGTCAATGTTGTTATAGTGAAATTCCCTGTTTTAAAGGTTTTAGTAGTGGTAGTTGTTTTTTCTAAGTAGATTAGGTGGTTTTAGTGGTTCTCTGGCTTCAGGGAGGCCGTGCCGCTTCAGGAGGCGCCTCCGAGGTCCGGCGGCCCGCCCGCCTCTGTTTTAGAAGGTTGGGGAGTGCTTCTGGAGGGTTTTTTATGCAATTTGGCAGGTACAGGCGTCAAATTGGTGGGTGCACATGGGCTCTTAGATAGTGGTCTGTGTGTAGATAGTTATAAGACAGTTTGGGGCAACCTTAATCATCATACAACCATCCAGAGGTGATATCAGTGTTCCTCACTCAGTTTTCACTGTTTTCTGTCCACAATTGGCTGTTTTTGTTGCAAGTGATTTCTTCATTTAACTTAACTTTGGCAACTGTTTTTCTCTGTTATAGTCTTGCAAGCTATAGCAAGTATTATTGCTGTCTCTGGTGTGGATTTGCAGCCTACATCAAGTATCTATGCTGTCTCTGGTGTGGACATTGGTCTACATTTCAGTTCTTTGGTCTGGTAGTCTGTCTGGGGACTACTTTTTTGGCTCATCAAGCAGTCAAGTGTATTGGAAAAGGGGCTTTCGGTAAACAGGAACCAATTTAATGTAGCAGGTAAATCTCAATTATTTTTCTAAAGGGACAGGGGATTTTCTCTCTGGTTTTTCTCCAACTCCCTTGGTCAAGGCCTATAGCTAGTACTATAGGATTGTCTACATTTCTGGTGCCCAACGTGGAGTGGAACCTGCTAGTTCTTTAGAATATCTGTTTTCTTTGGTTGGCTCTTTTTGGTGTTTTGGACTGGAAGAATGGCTTCTGGTTCTGCTATTCCTGTGGTGAATGTCAGTGGGGGGGATGGTCCTCCTGCTGTGATGGTTAGGGAATGTGTTAGGATTAAAACTTGGGATGGTACCAAGTTTAATGGGAAAGATGTCAAGTGGTTTCTTGAGAAATATGAAACTGATTCTAGTGTGGATGGTGCTTCCTATCTGGACATGGTGAAGCAGATCATTTTCTTCATTGGTGATAGGGTAGTGGAGAAGGAGATTGTGGCCATGTCTGGCTACAAGAAGAGGGATTGGAAATTGTTGTGTAGGGAGATGGTGGATAGATGGAGTGTCAGGTTCACTATGGTGGATCTGAACAAGGTTGTCAGTGAATGGAAATCTTATGGTGGTGTTGGTAACTTGCATAGTTACAGGAATTTTCTGCTACAGTTTGATCCTGTGGTGGAATATTTGGTGGAAGTGGAGGAGCTGGCACATGAAAATGCTGCCAAGGATGTTTTTTGGTCTGCCCTGGCTAGAGATGTCAGGATGGATGTGTTGAAGGAGTTTTCAAGAAAGGAATTGATGAAAACTCTTTCTAATGGGGATCAGAAGTTTCCTGTCTTGGATAAGGTGAAGGAGGCTGTTGAGGCCCATTTGAAGTTATTGGCTGTGGACACCTATCAGGAGGGGTGTGCCAAGTATGTCAGAAAAGTCAGTGAGGCTTTGGCTGAAGAGGAAGTTAGGGAGAAGAAGGAGGAGAAGAATTTGGTGAAGGTTCCAAAACAGGAGAGGGACCCAATGGTGGAACAGTTAGCTGACCTGACAAAACAGCTCCACATTTTTGTGCAGGAGGCTAAGAAGGTCAATAAGGCACCTTCTCAGCCTAGAGATTTTGATAGGAGGGCTGGTAGGAGTGATCCTTGGGTCTGCTCTTATTAAAGTAGGAGGGGGCACAGGTCCAATGATTGTTGGGCATTGAACAGGGATGTGTCTGAAGGAAAAGTGGAGTTTGATTGCAGGGTTTTCAAGTTCCCTGATGGTTCTTTTGTTAAGCACAGTGAGGGGAAGGCTCCTGTGGATTTGGTAAGGAGGAGGGGTGGTCTAAATCAAAGGAGGCCGAGGTTTGAGGAGATTCCTGATCAGGGGAAGTCTTCTGCTAAGGAGGATAATGATGTCAAGGGAAAGGGGAAGGAGGTCAATAAGGTCTCTTTTTCTACTTCCTTTGGTGGTTTGGAGTTGTATTCTTGTGGTGGACAGTCAAGTGGTGAATGCTTGGCTGGTGTTTATGATGTGGAAGCAGGAAAGTTGGTAAGGCCTAAGAGCAGTTCTCAGGCCCAACCAAAGCCTAGGGCTTCAAAAGTGGATCCTATGCTGAGTGCAGCTAGGAAGAAGTACAGCAAAGAGGAGCTGTACAAGATGCAGAAGGGTATTGCTGACATGGGCCCCCCTAGTTTTGGCGCATTGGACATGAATGGTGAGCCAATGCCCATGGATGTTGATTCTGACTCTGAGGAGGATGTCCCTTTGGCTTCATTGTCAAAGCCTGCTGGAGTTAGAGGGTCTGGTGATGGATCTGGTTTGGTTCCTGTTGATGGTAAATCTGTTGGTGGTGCTGGTCCTCAAGAATCTTCTAGGACCAAGGTGGTGAAGCCAAGGGCTCACTTTGAGAGGCCAGCAGTTTCTGGTCAAGTTAAAGTTATGGACTCTGTCCTGGAAAGGATGAATCAGGGTCAGGTTTCCCTATCTTATGGCGAGTTGTATGCTATCAGTCCTGGGTTGGCTGATAGGCAGAAAAAGTTGTTGACCAGGAGAACGGTTTCTTCTGGGGAGGTGGAATACATCTGTGATTCTGCTGAAAAGCTTGGTGAGGGGTTTGAAACTCATTTTTCTGCTCCTCTGGGTTATGTCAATGTCACTCTGAATGGCAGGGAGGCAAGGGCATTTATGGATTAAGGTTCTCAGATAAACCTGATTTCCTTGTTTGAGGCAACTCATTTGGGCCTCCCCATCAAAACTGGTATTGGTGGAAACTTGAGAGGGATTGGTGGCCATGTCACTGAATTGGTCTGAACTTCCGAATTTGTGAAGTTAGATGTTGGCGGAGCCTCAGGGAAGGTTCATTTCTATATTGCTAAGGGAACAGTTAAAGCTGTTTTGGGAGGGCCATTCCTGATGGATTTCCAGGCAAGAATTGGCTATCAATATGATTTGGGAATCAGTTTGGAATTGACCGGTGAAGATGAAAGGAGACTTCACATGAGGTTATCATCCCCTGGAGAGGATTGTTGGGAGACCAGGCCTGGCTTATCTTCAATGTGCCAGTGTATGGTTTTTTGCAGGAGACGGAAAGAAGTTGGTGCTGCATCTGGTTTTCTGGAGTGTGGCTCAGGCTCTATTGAGAGTCTGTCTTTTTTAGAGTGATAAGGGCTGATCACCCTAGTGCTACAACCTCTCCCCAAGGCAAGGAAATCCCAGGTTGTAGTAGGTCAGCTCCCTTGGAGATATACCAAGTGGATTTTCAACTTTCTCTTTTTAATGTTTCTCTTCTCTGCAAGTATTCATCAAATTTTTTATTAAGTCTCTGTTCTCTCTCAAGATTCTTAATTATTTTTAATTCAAGTTCAAAAAAGAAGATTTCTTATATATCTTTATTGAAAGATATGCGGAAAAGTTTTGGGGCAGTAAGATTGGGGTCTAAAAGTAAGTCCTCCCAATTTTGCACCGTTAGGGTTTCTTCTACACCTTTCAAAAACATTACTTGGGCCACACCTGTGAGAATTGGGGAAACCCCTGGTTATTTTTCTAGGTCAGAAGAAAACTCAAGAAAGAAGATTAAAATTTAAAGATAATTCAAGAAAATCAAGAAAAAAATCTGATGATAATGAAGAAAGAAGATTCAAAATATTTTTGTGAAGATTTTCAAGATCATTTTTTGGGCCTCCAGCATGAGGTTAAACTGCAGAAAATTATGAAGAAGGAAGATCATCAAGATCAATTTTTGGGCCTCCAGCATGAAGATAAACTGCACAATTTTGAAAGAGTTGATTCTGAAGATGAATCTAGATTTGAAGATTTGGATGATGGAAGTGAAGATGAAGAATTGGTATTGCAGAAAAGCTTTGGGGCAGTAACATTGGGGTCTAAAAGTAAGTCCTCCCAATTGTGCACCGCTAGGGTTTCTTCTACACCTTTCAAAAAGATTACCTTGGCCACACATTTGAGCAATGGGGAAACCCTTGGTTTTTGTTCCAGGTCTGGTGGTGAAGATTTCCTGAAGATCCCTCAAGTTGAAGGCAGAGGGGCAAAGTATAAGAAGGTAGCGCAGAAGATTAGGCCTGTCAATGAGCCTATGCCTGTGGGTTTGAATCCGCCCTTGAAGAGACCTCCTTTATCAAGAGATTTGTACTGTACTCCTTTGGTGAAGAATCCTCTAGAATTTGTAGAGATGGATAGGGTGACTGTGGAAAGGTTGAAAGTTTTTAATTTTGGTCCTGATGGGTGGTTGTCTGAAGAAGAAAAGAAGTTGTTGTTGCACGTTATTGTGCTAAGGGAAAAAGCTGTGGCTTTTGTTGAAGAGTAAAGGAGTGTGTTGAAGCACTCTTATGGGGAACCTTACTTGATTCCTGTGGTTTTTCATGAGCCTTGGAAAATCAAACCTATTCCGATTCCAGTTGCTATCAGAGAGGATTTTGTGGAGATTGTTAGGGAAAGAGTCAGGACTGGGTTATATGAGCAATCGAAATACAGTTACTCAAGTCCAGTGTTCTGTTTAAAGAAGAAGAATGGAAAATTGCGGGTGGTTCATGATCTTAGAGCCTTGAATAGAGTCATTATCAAGGATGCTGGTATGCCACCAAGTGCAGAGGACTTTGTTGAAGCTTTTGCTGGAAGGGTGTGTTATGGTTTGGGTGATATTATGGGTGGTTATGATGAGCGGGAACTTCATATGGATTCAAGGCCTCTCACAACTTTTGAGACTCCTTTGGGAAGATATCAGCTCACTAGGTTGCCTCAAGGAGCAACTAATTCAGTGGTGGTATATCAAGCACAGATGGCTTGGATTTTAAAGGATGAGGTTCCTACTCATGCTGGTATTTTTATTGATGATGGTGGAATTAAAGGACCATCCACTGATTATGATAATGAGGTGTTAGTGGAGAACCCTGGAATAAGGAGGTTTGTCTGGGAATATGCAATAACTCTAAAGAGAGTGTTGTGTAGGATTGAAGAGGCTGGCTTGACCATTTCAGGGTCAAAATTCTGTTGTTGTGTTCCTTCTTTGGAAATTCTGGGTCATGTGGTATTTAAATAAGGAAGGATTATGGCAAAGAAAAAAGTTAATAAAATTAAGTCATGGCCAAGGCCTAAGAATACCACTGAAGTCAGGGGATTTTTGGGTGTGTGTGTATATGTCAGGATTTTAATTAAGGATTTTTCTTTGTTGGCTTCACATTTAAGGAAGCTGACCAGGAAAGATGCAGACTGGGAATGGACTGAAGAGTGTTAAGAGGATTTTCAGAAGTTGAAGAAGGTGGTTGGTGAAGATATTGTTCTTCACAAGTTGGATTATGGTGTTGATGCTGGAAAAATTTATCTGGCAGTGGACTCAAGCAATATTTCTGCTGGTGCTTTTTTGTCTCAGGAGGATAAGACTGGGAGGGTCAGACCAGTAAGTTATAAGTCTGTGGTGTTTAATGAGGTGGAATCCAGGTATTCTCAACCTAAATTGGAATTGTGCGGTGTAGCAAAAATTTTGAAGAAGCTAAAGATGGTTTTGTGGGGGCAGCATTTTGAGCTGCATGTGGATGCAAAATCTTTAGTTCAGATAATCAATACACCTAGTCTTCCAAATGCACCAATGACTAGGTGGGTGGCATTTATTCAACATTTTTCTTTTGACCTGGTACAAAACCGGGCAAAACTTTTATGATGCCTGATGGATTATTGAGGAGGCCACCTACAGATGAGGATTCTGATTCTGAAGAGTTTGATGAAGATGTTCCAGTGGTTAGGTCCAGCGCAAAGGGTGCTGAAGATTTTTCTCTACTCCCCCATGAGGCTAAACTGGATGATTGTTCTGACCTCCCCCAAGAGGCTAAACTGGATGGATCTGATTATGATTCTGGTGATCAGGATGTTCTTGTTGATAAAGATTTAGTTTTTGTTTGGGACGGCTCAAAATTGGAGAAGGGTGTTTTTGTTAGTGAACTGGATTCTCATAAGATTCAGTGGAAAGAGAAGGATGTGCCAAAATTTAAGGATTGGTGTCCTAGTTGGGCTGGTCAATTGGCTCATGTTCACACGGGTTATTTTGAGGACAGAGTTGTACCCTTGGATGTTGTTTTGTTGGACTTTGAAGATGAGACCTGGGGTCAGTCTGGGTTTTATTTCATTATGGTGGAATATCTGTTGACCTTGGAGAGGCCAGATAGTTGTGATGATGATACTTGGTTGGCAATCAAGAAGAAGAGTCCTGGATTTTATGTGTCAGGAAGAAGGCTGATAAGGAGAAAGCATCCTAATCCTCAAGTTTTGGTGACTCAAAAGAAGGGTTAAGAAGTTGTGTTGAAGTCTTTGCATGAGGACCTTGGTCATAGAGGCTTTGGGGAGACTTATAGAAGAGTAGCTGACAGATTTTGGTGGCCAGTTATGATTTTGGCTGTGCAGGGTTGGGTTCAATCTTGCAAAGAATGTCAAAGAAGAAGTCACTTGAAACCTAAAGAGGTCTGCTGTGCTACTGGTGAAACAACTGTTATTGGAAGAGTCAGTCTGGATGCTGTCCATATTAAAGAGGGCAGGTATAAATACTTGATTGTTGCCAGGGATGATTTGTCTGGTTGGGTTGAGGCGGTGCCTCTGGTTATATTGACTGCCAAGAATGTGGCAGAGTTTTTTAAGAAGGAGTGGATTTATAGGTATGGGTTGATGAAGTTGGTGACTGTTGATGGCAGGCCAGAGTTTTGTGCCAAATTTAAAGAAGCTGTGGCTAGTGTTGGTTCTAAAGTTAGAGTAGCTACACTTTATTATCCTGAAGCTGAAGGCATGGTTGAAAGAGGTAATCAAGTTATCAAGAATGCTTTGGTAAAGATGTGTGGGGATAGTGCTGAAAAGTGGAGGTGTTATTTACCCTTGGTGTCATTTGCTGATAGGGTCACTTTAAAGAGGACCTCTGGATATTCTCCTTATGAGTTAATGTTTGGTCAGAAAGCTGTTCTACCAGTGGACTTGGAAGCTGTCTCTTATCTTGGAATTGATTGGGATGATGTGCACTCAACGGAAGAATTGCTCTGTGCCAGGATGCAACAGTTGGAATGTAAAGATGAATGTCAAGAGAAGGCATACTCTAGAATGATGAAGATTAGGAATCAATCAGTCAGGTACTGGGACAAGAAGTTGGCTCATAGACTCAGAAATCCCTTGAAACCTGGTTGTTTGGTTTTGGTGTATAATAGAAGTTTGGAGAGTCAGTGGGGAAAAATGTTTGCTGACAGATGGAATGGACCTTAAAGAGTCAGATCTCAGGCGTCTGGAGGTTCTTATGTTTTGGAGGAGTTGGATGATGCAGTCTTGAAAAAGAGAGTGGCTGCAGACCAGGTGAAGAGATTTTATCCCAGAGGCACAAGACATGAAGAAGATTGACTCCGCAATGAGGATAAACTACGGACCATTCTTTAATTCTGGTTTTATTGTGGTGATGCTATGCATCTGTTTGTTGGAAAATTTTGTTAGACGGTACCCATGGGCGGGGCCTCTAGATTTTGCCTTGGCAAGTGTGGGGGTGACTGATTGTCTGGCTGCTCTATCAACAGTTACCCCAGATTGTCTGTTTCCAACCCTTTCTCTTAATTTGGTTGAACCTTAGTATTTGTTTCTTTTCACAGGTTTTAGTCCTCTATGACTTTAAACTGGAAATTCTTTTGGTCTTCAAGTGCCAGAATCCTCAATTTTATTGGTTTTGGTTTATGGTGTTGGATGTTGTGTTTTTGTTAGAAGGTACCCAGGGGGGGCTTCTAGATTTTATTTTGGCAAGTGTGGGGGTAACTGATGAGCTGGCTGCTCTGTAGAACAGTTACCCCAGAATGTCTGTCTCAATTCTTTTGTTTGTTCCAGTTGAATTCTAGTTTTGTTGTTTATTATTCAGGTTTCAAGTCCACTATGACTTTAAACTGGTTTGGTACTGGCTTCTTTATCTTTGGTTCTTTCGGATTGGCGGTGGATCACTGGTGGTCTCCCATCATTTTTACTTATTGGAGGGAGCCCACCCAGTGATCATTTCTATGGACCAGACTTTCTCTTACTGGACCATCTATGGAGCTGGACTGTCTTTGATTTTGTAGTTATGTTTTTGCTAGCTTGTAGTTTTAGATTATTTTCTTTTTTCTCTTTTTTTCTTTTAATTTTTTACGGGGGTTGTTTAAAATTATAAAATCAAAAATATAGGGTGTTACCACATCAGGGTCACCTGGATGTGGGAAAGCATTGGTGGGGAAAGGCTCATCAATTGGCCGGGCAATGCTATTTTCTTTTTTTATTTTATTTCATTTATTTCTGTGTTTTATTTTTTTTTATTATCATCTTCTTTAATTTCAAAATTTTTATTGTTATTCATTTAAAATATTTATTTGTGTATCCACATCAAGGTGCACTTGGATGTGGGTAAGGCATCAGGGGATCAGCTCATCAATTGGCTGGGGGATATCAATTTTTTATATTTAATTATTTATTTCATATTATTTTATTTAGTTCATTTAAATTTTATTTTCAAATTTTCTTATTATTAGTAGTTTAGTAGAATAGGATACCAATTTAAAAAAAAAAATTCTGAAATTATTTTTATTGTTTTATATTATTATTATGTTTCTAATCTTTTTGCAGGAGCTCATTGTCTGGATGATGAAGCTTCTGGAGGCTGGTCCAGATTATGATGTTGTTTTTGTTTTTTGTTGGGGTTGTGGGAAGCACTGTGTTCTTTGAAGTGCATCCTGCTGAAGAGATTATATGGGTTATAATGGTCAGGAATGGGTTTGGATAGAAGTTCAGAGGAGGAAGAAGAAGAGGCAGGAATGGAGTGCTGGAAGGTGTGCTTAATGATCCTAGACATCTTCCAGTGGTTGTCCTGAAGGCTCTTTCTCAGGGATTTTTCAAAGTCATTCAAAGGTCCATGGAGGGCAAAGGCTTTCAGCATGTTGGAACACATGGTGCTTAGGTGTTGTTTCATGTCTCCATAATCCAGGGTTAAAGAAGTTTCTAGAGGTTGGCCAACTCCAATAGTAGATTCAGGAGAAGGGGTGCCAACTAGACAAGAAGAATTGGATCAGTAATTATTTTTTTGAAGAAATTAGATGAATTAATGTGGTACTTACAGATGGGAAGCTCATCAAATCTGTAAGCAGCCGGAATTTGGACTTCTGAAGAATTTGGAATGGTCATAGTAGGTGGATCAATCAGGGAAAGATATGGATTCTCTTGGTCTTCCTCTGAAAGATTTTGAGAAGGTGAACTAGGAGGCTGATGTTCCTGGGGCCTAGTTGGAGCAGCCGGACTGTTGTTGTTGTTGTGGTTGATATTTCTGTTGGATTCAGCTGGAGGAGGTGCTGGTGATGGAGTACCAGGGTTGTTAAAAGATGGAGCAGGAGAGGGTGATTTGGAAGCAGATTGATCTCTTCTGGATGGAGCTTTTGAGGGAAAGGAACTGTCAGAAGAATAGTTGGCTGACAGAGGAGAGGTGTAGTTTTGTTGTCTTAACTGGGGACAAAGTTGTTGCCTTGGTGCAGTGCTGGGTGCTCTGATTCTTCCTGGGGTCCTCTGGCAGGTCTCTTAGAAGTTTGGGAAAATTTGGAGTTTTTGGACCTTGGAATGGTTGGCTGCATTGCTCTGGGAGCAGTGGGAGGTAATTGCATGGAGTTGTTTTCGTTGTTTGGCTGAATTTGGCTGTTTTCTGGTGGTTTTTGGAGGTTTTAAGTCTGATTTTCACTGTCTAGTGAGGCAGGAGGGCTGCCTGGACGCGGTCTAGAAGCCTGGGAGCTGATTTTGAAGCTTTTGGAGCTAATTTAGCAGAGATAAAGGCATTTTCTTTGGAAGCTAAGGCTGGTCTTTTGGGAAGTGTTCTGGAAGCGGAGCTTCTGGATCTTTTGGAAGGTGCGGAAGACAAAGAGGAAGAGGAAGGACTAAGCTCTGGGGATCTAGTAGGGGATCTGGAGATGTATTCATGAGAAGGTGAAGGAGGAGAAATAGGGTAGTTGGCATCTCGGTCACATTTTTTCTTTTTGGCGTAGCAAGAATCACAAGCCCTATTGTAGAATTTGGCTTCAGGAGTTGGAAGAGTGATTGTGCAAAGTCTGCACATGTGGATGCACTGTTTGCAGGCTTAGTCCTTGGGAGCAGTGAAGCAAGGAAGAGTAGAGGGGTCAACATCAGGGGATCCAGACATGATCTGTGGTGATAAAAGATGATGGAAAGAGATAAGAAGGAGATTTTTGTCAGTGATGGGTAGATGATGAAGTGAAGGTGGAAGTTCCGCAGGTTGGCCGTGGGTGTATTGCATGAAATTGGCTGTGTCTTTTTTATGCAAATTTTTTTCCAGTCCTCTATGACTCTAAACTGGAATTTCTGCTAGTCCATCAAGACTTTAAACTGAAAATTCTGCTAGTCCTCTAAGACTTTAAACTGGCTAGTTTCAATATTTTGTCAAGAAGTAGTCCGTCAAGACTTTAAACTGAACACTGGTTTTTAGTCCCCCAAGACTTTAAACTGAGGATTGTTGTTGGTTTAGTCCCCCAAGACTATAAACTGAGGAATGTGTGTTGCTGTTGGTGTTGGGTTTGAAAGATTGGTGGAGGGTATCCACAGGGGGAGCCTCCGAATTTGGCAAAGGCAAGTTTGGGGGTAATTGATGGGCTGGTAGCTCTATTCACAATTACCCCAGAATGTTAGTTTTTTCTCTGTGTCTTAATGTGGTTGATCTCTGGTTCTGGGTTTGTGATTTAAGTTTTTGAGTCCCCCAAGACTTCAAACTGAGGGTTTTTGAGTCCCCCAAGACTATAAAATGAGGATGGTCCCCCAAGACTTAAAACTGAGGGTTGTTTTGTGGTTACATCCTATAGAGGGTGTGGTCAATTTTTCTTTTCTGGATCAAACTCAAGTACTAGTGGAATTACAGAGGGAATCAAGAGATGAAATGAAGTGTTCAGAATTAGCCTTGAACTGGTGAATGAGGTGTCTTCTGTTCTCAATGTCCTGGGGATCTCTAGCAGGAGTGTATTGGAAGTAGTGAAGCAGAAGTTGTTTCTGTTGAGATGTGTGTTGTTGGAACTTGGCCTTGATAGTGGGCATGTGGTTTGGTTTTGGTGGTGCAATGGATCCTACATTGTCATCATCACTATCAGATGATGGAGTAACTGAGAAGTCATCAGTTTCAAAGTTGAAGGAATAAATGAAAGTTCTTTACCATCAGATGGACCAGGGATGGTTGAACTTGTTGTTTAATGGGTTGTGGCACTCTTCTGGGAAGGGTGAAGCTTTTTGATTAATCTGGGTATCAGGATGGATGGCCTAGATCTTTTTGGTGCTGGTAGAGGATGGACCAGGTTGAGGTGGAGGTGAATCTGTTGCAGAAGATAATGGACCAGGTCTGTAGAAGGGCCTTTTTCTAAATTGGCAGGCATCACAGGACATTCTGTATGGATGGACAGGTGGTGTCATGGCGCAGATTAGATTATTGTCAATGCAGTATTGGCAAGGACCTAATTCAGAGGCATGTTTAGGAAGAAGGTTGAACATGGTGGTTTGATGAAGAAAGAATGTGGACATTCTTAATTGGAGGGAGGATTTGGTCTTCCAACATTGGAAGGGGCCTTTGTTGTGCAATTTGGCGTTGTTTGGGCATGTCTTAATTGACATCTGTTAAGGAATTAGGTATTTTTCTGGTTTTATTCCGTGGATATTGGGTCTGCAAATATTTGGGTACTATCATTGGATAGCCCCGGTTTATTTCTATATTTTATGTCTTGTAGACATTTTTCATATCTAAGTTTTAAGGGGTCATTTCCTCATTTTTCATTTAAAAAAATAGCTGTTTAATTTTGTTTTCGTGTTTTAGGGCTAACCTTAAGTCTTAGGGTTAGGTGCTTAGTACCATTGGATAGAGCTAATTTTTCTCTATAATTTATGTGTCAATGTTGTTATAGTGAAATTCCCTGTTTTAAAGGTTTTAGTAGTGGTAGTTGTTTTTTCTAAGTAGATTAGGTGGTTTTAGTGGTTCTCTGGCTTCAGGGAGGCCGTGCCACTTCAGGAGGCGCCTCCGAGGTCGGGCGGCCCGCCCGCCTCTGTTTTAGAAGGTTGGGGAGCGCTTCTGGAGGGTTTTTTATGCAATTTGGCCGGTACAGGTGCCAAATTGGTGGGTGCGCATGGGCTCTTAGATAGTGGTCTGTGCGTAGATAGTGAATAAGAAATTTTGGGGCAACCTTAATCATCATACAACCATCCAGAGGTGATATCATTGTTCCTCACTCAGTTTTCACTGTTTTCTGGCCACAATTGGCTGTTTTTGTTGCAAGTGAGTTCTTCATTTAACTTAACTTTGGCAACTGTTTTTCTCTGTTATAGTCTTGCAAGCTATAGCAAGTATTATTGCTGTCTCTGGTGTGTATTTGCAGCCTACATCAAGTATCTTTGCTGTCTCTGGTGTGGACATTGGTCTACAGTTCAATTCTTTGGTCTGGTAGTCTGTCTGGGGACTACTTTCTTGGCTCATCAAGCAGTCAAGTGTATTGAAAAAGGGGCTTTTGGTAAACAGGAACCAATTTACTTTAGCAGGTAAATCTCACTTATTTTTCTAAAGGGACAGGGGATTTTCTCTCTGGTTTTTCTCCAACTCCCTTGGTCAAGGCCTATAGCTAGTACAATAGGATTGTCTACAACGTATTTTCAAAAAAACCTTCCATACAACACCGACCACAATTTAACCTTGAGTGCCTTTAAAAAATTCCTGAAATTAGCTTTAAACTGATATTTTACACAACCTTGGCTTGATTTCTCTGTTTACTTTAATTGATAAAAGATCACTCAATTTTCAGAAATGATTCTTGTTGTCCACAAAGAGATCCTGCTATTCAAATCTGTGTTGAAATTTTTCATTTTAGTTCAAATTAAAATGGTGCCACATTAACCCATCTTGAAAACCTCTTCCAGATCAGAGATGGAAATAAATATTTTGATTTTAAAACATTGCTTTGAATCTCTATTTTATACATCACATGCTTCTACTCTTGCTATTTTTTAGGATATCAGTTGATTAAATATTTTGTATTTAAATTATAAGTAATGTTTTTTTCTATATCTACATGACTAAAATTCATTCTGGATTTTAATTAATAATTTGGTTAAATATGGTTTTTCAACAGCTTCATTAACCAACTCTTATGCACAAGATACATAAATTCAAAAATTTTGTTTTTCTAAATCTAGAAATTTGGCAATACCCTCCCCTGCATTTTGCTATATTAGGGGGTGAAGATTGCCATTTTTTTCATGTCAAAAAAATTTTTTATGTCTGGAAAAAAAAATTTCATTTCAGAAAAAAAAATGGCAATAACTCCCCCTGCAATTTACTGTGGAAGGGAGTAAAGATTACCAAATTTTCATTTTAATTTCCTAAATTCTTAAATAAATAAATACAAAAAGATAGTAAACCAAGTAAAAGTAATGGGATTCACGATATCACCTGCCAATGATTTCAGATGTGACCAAAGCCAAAGAAATCATATGATAAGCATTTTATTGAGAATTCATCCATTCAATACAAATGAAGGATTTAATGAACACATTTATACAGCAGCAAGGATCAATCACACAAAAGTTTTACTTGAATTGTTATCTTTAGAAATTGATAATTTAAAAATTTATGAAATAAAAATAAAAAATGGAAAATCTTCTAATTACCATATTTAGAATGCCTCTCTAATGATTTAATAGAAATTGACCTTTCACCCCTTTCTTTACTTACCTGGTTTATCAGAATTCGGTTGATCTGTAATGAAAAACCAAAATGAGTAAGCATTTCACAAGATTCCAAAAAAATGAGTATAATTTTTACAAGATTCCAAACCAGGAGTTTCATTGGTAGTTTGATGATTATCTCTTGGATCATTGATTGATGATTATCCTGAGAAGAGTTCCAAATAGATTTGATGATACCATTTCATGAAAAAAATCCAAAACGTCATCAAATAAGGGAAAAAAATTATTTATAAAGAAGAAAAATTGAGGAAACAACTGATAAAGAAAAGTTGACGAATTGACATACCTTGGGAGTCGTAAAATGAAAAGTATCAGAAAAAATATGCATATTACGGAATATCAAAATTAAAAAATGTAAATTAGTTTACATAAAAAGATTCAACTTTAAAAGTAGATATCTCATAAATTTCTGAGCCAAAATTGATTCTGCTTTCTGGAAATGAAATTCATGCCTCTAGAGAACCTGTAATCAAAATAATCTGATATTTGAATGAGCCAAAATTCAGCAAATGTTAATATACATCATTATGAAAAAAAAAATCACAAAAAAGGAAGGAGTCATCCAAAACAGATATTTAGCTGATAAAATCAGATCCAAAAGCCTGAATTATTACTTTAAATAGATTTCATAAGCCCTATATGCATATTATGCAAAATTGAACTTAAAAAATGTAAATTAGTCTATGAAACAAGATTCAACTTTGGAAGCATATATCTCATAAACCACTGGACCAAATTCAACGCTGTTTGCTGGAAATAAAATCCATGCTTCTGGAGAGTTTTCCAAAAAAAAGGATATGTCATTTAAATAACCCTAACCCTATTTCCTACTTTTTTTGACTTAAAAGAAAATCAAAAAAGGGTTATAAAAATTAAAGCCAGGGAATATCAATGGGCTAAAAGATCTATTTTAGGTACCTATTTTATTTATAAGTATTATATTTGTTCCAAAGTAAGACCTTCTTAAGAGGACTAAAATAGAGTTGATGGAAGTTTAAGCCAAGTGGATGATAAATATCTCAACAACCAGTGAGCCAAATCAGATGTTGCTTGTTGGATATGAGAGCCAGGATTCTGGAGAGCCCTTTTAAAAAAGGAAATGTGATTTGAGAAAACAAAAAAAGAAATAGAAACAATAAAAACCACAAATTCAGAAAAAGAAAATCAGTTAAAATTGAAAAAAGATGGTGGGAGAATGACTTACCTGATGAGATGTCTTCAAAGATGTAAAAGGACCAGATAGAAGTTGAGGAAGTGGTGGATAAAAGAAATAGAAGAAGAGTTAAAGAAGTGAGAGAAGATGAATAAAAGGATATGAAGGATCATTGAAAAACAGAAAGAATGAAAAATTATGCAATTTCTGAAAATATGTGACTTGATGTTGAGATGATGAACCAAAATGAATAAGGAAGGGAAAAAATATGCTTTCAGTGAAAATTCAAAATAAAATTCAATATGCAAAAAGAAAATAACAAACCCAAGTGGAAAGTACATGCAACTTGATCATTTTTATATCATGAAAAAATGATTTAAAAGGGTTGTGTTGAGAATTTTGTAGTGTGATTAGAATGATGACTGAGTTTTGATGATAGAAATTTGATCAGGAATTGTTGATAAAGAAAGGAATAAAAAGTGAAAAACTTACTGGGACACGGTGTGAAAAAATTTGTATCAAAAAAGTGGGAGGGGAAAGATGTGATGTGTGGTGAATTGGGAGGATCTCTATATTGGTAGGCTGAGCTGTGGTTGGAAGATTTGCACTAAAGTAGGACGTATTGGACCCCATGTTTGAGATGTCAGGTACCAAATCAGCCATGTTTCATGGTGTGTTTATGTGGCAGTGTAGAAAATCCTATAGTAATAGCTATAGGCCTTGACCAAGGGAGTTAGAGTAAAACCAGAAAGAATAACCCCTGTCCCTTTAGAAAAACAAGTGAGATTTACCTGTTGCAGAAAATTGGAGATCTGTTTGCTAGACCCTCTAATTAAACACTCTTGACTTCTTTAAAAGTGAATATAATAGTCCCAGACAGACTACCAGAAAGAGTTTAAATGAACAGTAATATATTCCAACAAAACACAAGCCAATGAGACAGTGAGGAACAGAGAGGCAATGAGTAAAGAGATAAGATGATCCCCTCAAAATCTTCCCACACGGGCATCATACAGCCAGTGCACAGACCACCCTGACCTATTCCCCACCAAAAATCCAGCTTTCCCAGCCTTTTTCATGCATAAAAGTGCATTTTAGCGCCTCCCCAGCGCCCATGTGGGCAGGCCGCTTGGAGGTGGCTCTGCTTAAGGGCGGGTGGCCGCTTCTTGGCCTTAAAACACCCATACAACCAATAAAAACCCTAAAAACCCATAACTTCACTAATAAACAAGATAAACACACATAAGACATACCAAAATGAAAAGAAAATAAAGGAAAATAATCTGAGACATAATAAGTGACCCTAGCTTAAGTCTACATAAGCATCATTAAACAATAAACATCCAATAAATACCAATAACAACACCATAACTACCCTATAAAACAAGGTAACCACCCATAAGGGATACAAAAATGAAGAGAAAAGAAAGGAAATTAAGCTGAGACATAATAAGTGACCCTAGCTTAAGCCTCCATAAACACTACTAACTATCACCTAAAGATGAAAAAATCCACTAATAACACCATAACCCCAATAACACCCTACATACCAAATAACCCCAAATATGCACTTCAAAGGCTTACGCAGGTTTGGATCACCACATCCTCCCTTCAATCAAGAATTTCCCCATTCTTCCTTTGCCAACAGAAATGTTTGAACACCTCTCCAGAATCTTTGCAAACAGCCCATTTCTCTCTTCCTCCAGATCCTATTCCATCCTAAGTGAACTTCTGAACCAGCAATCCAAGCTTCTTCTTTAAAACTTCTCTTGAACCATGCCTTTAAATTCAATCTATCTCTGTGAAAAAAATATCTTTCCTCTGTTCCTGAATTCCAACTCTGGCTGTACCAGCCTCCAACAATGAAAAGTGATATCCAGTTGACAAGTCTTCCTGACTATAACCTTCTACCAGCATAAAAAATTTCCTCATTTTATAGTCTTGGGGGACTCACAACCCTCAGTTTAAAGTCTTGGGGGACTAACAGCCCTCAGTTTAAAGTCTTGGGGGACTAACAGCTTTCAGTTTATAGTCTTGGGGGACTGCAAAAACCTGAATCATAGAACCAAGAACCAGAGATCAACCAGAAAAAGATTTAAAGAAGTAACTAACTTTCTAGGGTAACTGTATAGAGCTGCCAGCCCATCAGTCACCCCCAAACTTGCCTTTACAAAATTCAGAAGTTCCCCCTTGGATCCTTCTGCCTTTAAACTTCCACCTCACACTGCCTCCCATTCCTCAGTTTATAGTCTTAGGGGACTTTCCATCAAAAAAATTTTTATCCCATAATTAAAAGATCAGTTTAAAGTCATTAAGGACTTTCCAGAAAAAAAATCTTGAAGATATATCCCATAATTAAAAAAATTCAGCTTGAAGTCTTGAAGGACCTTCCAGAAAGAAAATCTTGAAGATATAGCCCATAAATAAAAGATCAGTTTAAAGTCTTGAAGGACCTTCCAGAAAAAAAACTTGAAGATATAGCCCATAAATCCCCAAACCAAAAACCATCAAAGCCAAAAAATTTAACCTCCTTTAACAAATAAAACAAAATAAAATGGTATCCCCCAGCCAATTGATGAGCTGATCCCCTGATACCTTACCCACATCCAAGTGCACCTTGATGTGGTCACACCTAAAAAAATTTAATTTTTTTATTTTTATTTTGACTCCTCCTCTTCTACCAAAAACATTGCCAGAGCCCTATCTTGAGCCTTTGAACAAAAATAGCCTCCATAAAAAAATAAAAAGAAAAAAAAGAGAAAAAAAGAAAATAATCTTGAATCCACCACTTTCACAGACAACACCCTAGAACCACATAGCAAATCCAGCTCCAGGTCAACAGAAGAGATCACTGGGTGGGCTCCCTCCAATAAGTAAAAATGATTGGAGACCACCAGTGATCCACCACCAATCCAAAAGCACCAAAAGACATCCAAGGCAATCCAGTTTAAAGTCATAGAGGACTAAAAACTTGAATCACAAAAAAACAACACTAGAATTCAACTAGAAAAAAACCAAAGGCTTGAAACAGACATTCTGGGGTAACTGTTCTACAGAGCAGCCAGCTCATCAGTTACCCCCACACTTGCCAAAATAAAATTTAGATGCCCCCCCTGGGTACCTTCTAACAAAATTAAACAAAACCAATAAGCATGAGGTGTCCAGCACTTGAATACCAAAAGAATTTCCAGTTTAAAGTCATGGTGGAATAAAAACCTGTTAAAGAAAAAAAACCAATACTAGAATTCAACAAAATTAAGAGAAGGGGTTGGAAACAGACAATCTGGGGTAACTTTTGATAGAGCAGCCAGCCCATCAGTCACCCCCACACTTGCCAAAATAAAATCTAGAAGCCCCACTCCTGGGTACCTTCTAACAAAAAGGATTTTCAAACACAAATCTTCTCCCATAAAAAACCAAAACCATTAAAAAACCATTGAAATTCTTGAAAGCCAAAAAAAAATAAAATTTAGAAATAAAATTTTGCAGTTTAAACTCATGCTGGAGGTGAAATCAAACCAATAATCTTCATTTTTATCTTCATTTTATTTTAAATAAAATATCCGTCTTCACTTCAATTTTTCTTTTCTTCCATCTTCATTATACTAAGATTTTTTTTTCATTACGGGTGTGCCGCCTGAAGCGGCCCAGTGTAGAGTAGACTCCTACAGTCACCTTGCTGCAGGCAGAATCGGAGGGAGTTGGAAAAACAAAAAGAAATATCTGTCCCTCTAAGTAAATGTAAGATTCAATTAACTAAGCTTGAAGATCTGCTTGACGAGTTGGATAAGTTGAAAATCTGAGAGAAAGACTTTGAAAGTGTTGGAAACCTATAATATAGAAAAAAATAAGTGCAATAAATGATTACACCTCCAAAACAAATACCTAATACCAGAGTACACTGATACTAGTCACAGCAAATACTTAGAACAAGCCGCAACACTTGCCCCAGAGATTGAAAAGTACAGTAAAGTACCCCAGAAACTACCCTTGGGATGATCTGTTCAAAGGTGCCTTATTAAAGGTCTGCCCCAGATTTACCCAGTTTCCCACCAAAATTAAAGAGCGTTCTTTATTATATTTTTATTTTATAAATTTTATAAGTAAAGAAATAAATTTGATTTACCAAGGATGAGAGCTATCCAATGGTACCCTATATGTTGATATTTTTTATTATAATTGTTGTTATATGTTAAATATTGCTAATTATCAAAAAGACCCTTGTTATCAAAACTAAAAGACAAAAAACATGTAGAAGACTAATATTCTCCCCTTCTATCTGATTCTCCTCCTCCAGACCTTTCCAACAATACCCTAAATGCATAGGATCTACAATAAACTATTGATCTAACAAGCATAATAAATTCTAACCAAATTTTGCCACAATAGCCAAACTTTCTGCAGTGACCAAACTTTGCACTGGTGATCAGACTTTTCTACAGTGACCAAACTTTACCACAGTGCCCAGACTTTTCTGCAGTGACCAAACTTTGCACTGGTGATCAGATTTTTCTACAGTGACCAAACTTTACCACAGTGCCCAGACTTTTCTGCAGTGACCAAACTTTGCACTGGTGATCAGACTTTCCCATTGTGAGCAATTTTTGCCACAATGAGCTCTTTTTGCCATAATGAGCTAATTTGGCCAGAGTGAGTTAATCTTTTCACCATAACCAAACTTTTCCAGTACACTTCGCTTTTGCACCGGAAAATCACCAGAGCAAACCGGAGCGCACCAGAGCGCACCAGAAAAAAATGGCTACTCCATGAGCACACTGCATCCACCAAAAATACCAAGAGAGCCCTAGAAAATCCAGTAAAGCCAATACCCAATCCATGAAACCATCAAATAACAATAGGAATACCAACATATATCCATTCCAAAACACCATAAATCCTCCAAAAATCACCATAAATCCACCAAAAAAAAATCCAGTTAACTCCCTTCAACCAAATTAACACCTGCTAACACCATGACTTTCTTCCAATCAAGGTACAATCAAATTTTCACCTAATTAGCCTACCCAGATTTGGAATTCCACATCCTCCCTCCAATATGGAATGTCCTTATTCCATTCTGAATCACATAAAAAACCTTTCCACCATCATTTCAATAAAAATTTTGCTTCTAAAGTTGACTCCACTTGATTTTTGATGCTTCAATCCGCTGAGTATGAAAGAGTAGGCTTTAAACCCTACTGAGCTAGAACTGAAATGATCTAGACACCACCATGAGGTCCTCCCAACTCCTCTACCATTCACCTCCAACAAAAAAAAATTAAGAGAGTGGGCTTTCATCTCCACTGAGCCAGAACTGCAATGATCTGGACATTGCCATGAGGTCCTCCAATTTCCAAAATCACCAACTACAGAAAAGAAAATTTAGAGAGTGGGCTTTCATCTCCACTGGGCCAGAACTGCAATGATCTGGACATCGCCATAAGGTCCTCCAATTTCCAAAATCACCAACTACAGAAAAGAAAGTTTAGAGAGTGGGCTTTCATCTCCACTGAGTTAGAACTGCAATGATCTGGACATCGCCATGAGGTCCTCCATTTTCCAAAAACAACCTCCACTTGAATTTTCTTGAGTCATCAAGTGCAAAAATCACCAGTTTATATTCTTAGAGGACTTCCACCTGCATCACAAAACCAATGCTAGAGATCAATTTATAAACCACAAAGCATATAAACGGACTTTGTGGGGTAATTGTGTATAGAGTTGCCAACTCATCAATTACCCCCAAACTTGCCAATATAAAATCTAGAAGGTTCCCCAATGAACACTTCTATCTAAAAGAAATCCTCCTCAAATCTTGACCATCATAATTCCTAGTTTTATTGACATCTTCAGTTTTCCACGGTCTTGAAGTTTAGGACCAATCATAAATGATCTTGAAAAGAATTTCAGTTTTAAGTCTTGATTGACTAGCAGAATAAATAAAATAAATATATAATAAAAGAAAAAGAGAAATAAAATTAAAGATAAATAAAAAAATAAAAGATGTCCCCCAGCCATTTGGATGAGCCGAACCCCTGACATCATATCCACATCCAAGTGCACCTTGATTGTGGATACACAGGAAAGAAAATTAAAAATATAACATAAAATGAAATTTTTGAAAATTAAATTTTGAAAATAATTTTTTTTTTTTTTAAATTAAATTTTGAAAATTTGAAGACTTGAGAAATGATAATTTAATGAAAATCAAGGAAACAAACTAATTATCACTGGGTGGGCTCCCTCCAATTTGTAAAATTGATTGGAGACCGCAAGTGATCATCCACCCCAATACAACAACAAAAAAATGAAACAAAACAAAATTCTTGAATCCAGACTTCCAAAATATTGTGCTGTGTTGACATAAGGTTCCAGTTTATAGTCATAGAGGACTACCTATATAACAAAAAACAAAGCCAGGATTCAATTAGAAACAGAGAAGGGTTGGAAACGAACATTATGGGGTAATTGTGAATAGAGCTGCCAACT
Organism: Hemileia vastatrix; assembly: GCA_030280995.1. Taxonomy (NCBI): domain Eukaryota; kingdom Fungi; phylum Basidiomycota; class Pucciniomycetes; order Pucciniales; family Zaghouaniaceae; genus Hemileia; species Hemileia vastatrix. The sequence continues at coordinate 16,195,963 of JASXTE010000013.1, forward strand.
CATCAATTACCCCCAAACTTGCCAATATAAAATCTAGAAGGTTCCCCTGTGAACGCTCCTAAAAAAATTTGTTTCCCCCTCATATTTTCACCACATAATCAAATTTTAAAATTAAAGTAATGATTGATTTTTCAAAAGACTGTGAGATTTCCTAAAAGATTGATGTTGTAGTTTATACTCATTTTGGAGTCAAACTTCAGCACTCTTTGTGCCCCTAGGGTAAAACTTCTTCACTTGATCAGCAGCTACCCCCTTCTTTAAGACAACACCATCCAGTTCTTCCAAAACATATGAGCCACCAGAAACCTGTTCTCTAATCCTATATGGTCCATTCCATCTATCAGCAAAAATTTTCCCCCACTGACTTTCCAAACTCCTATTATACACCAACACCATATCACCAGGCCTCAAAGGCTTCCTTATTCTATGAGCCAACCTTTGATCCCAATACCTGACAGACTGATCCCTGATCTTGATCATCCTATTGTATGCCTTCTCCAAATATTCCTCCTGCTTTTCTAACTGTTGCATTCTAGCACAGAGCAAATCTTCAGTAGTTTTGACTACATCCCAATCAACACCAAGATAAGATTCAGCTTCAAGATCAACCGGTAAAACAGCTTTCTGACCAAAAACTAATTCATAAGGAGAATAACCAGTTGTCCTCTTGGTGGTAATCCTGCAAGCAAATAAAACAAGGGGTGAATAATGCCTCCACTTTTCAGCACTTTTTCCACACATTTCAACCAAAGAATCCTTAATAACTTGATGCCCTCTTTCAACCATTCCTTCTGCTTCAGGATAATATGGGGTTTCCACCCTAACCTTTGAGCCAATTTTTGAAACAGCTTCCTTGAAGTCTGCACCAAACTCGGATCCGCCATCAACAGTTACCAACTTCATAACACCATACCTATACACCCATTCCTTCATAAAAAATTCTGCTACATTTTTAGCAGATAAACTAATAAGAGGGACAGCCTCAACCCAACCAGACAAATCATCCCTTGCCACAATCAAGTACTTATATTTACCTTCCTTGATGTGAACAGCATCCAAAATAACCAGTCCAAAGATAGTATTTTCACCAGTAGCATTTCCAGGTTCTTTTGGCCTTAAATAACTTCTTCTCTGAAATTTGTCACATGACTGAACCCAAGATCTAACAGCCATCTTCATTCCAGGCCACCAAAATCTATCAGCAATCTGCTTATAAGTTTCTCCAAAGCCCCTATGCCTTAAATCTTCATGAAGAGATTTCATCACCAATTCTTGACCTTTTCTTTGAGATACAACAACTTGAGGATTCGGATGTCTTCTTTTCATCAACCTTCTACCAGACAAATAAAAACCAGGTGACTTCTTTTTGCTAGCCACCCATTCAGCTTCATCACATTCTTCTGGTTTTCCCAGAGACAACAAATATTTCACCATTAAAAAATAAAACCCAGTCTGGCCCCAAATTTCATCAGAAAAATCCAATAATATAACATCCAAAGGAACATCCCTGTCCCCAATATCTTCCACTTGTGAATGAGCAATCATTCTCTGAGCATTCGGCTGTTTGCTGAAATTCACATAATCCACCTCATTCAAACATTTTTCCATGCTACCACTATCCTTCTTCAGATCCCAAACATAAACACCATTAACCAACTTCCAATTATCCCAAACAACCACACCATCCTCATCTATAAAAACCTCATGATCAACTAGATCATCAACTTCATCAAATTCAACAAAAATAGAACCAGCCAGTTTAACCTCATGGAGGAGGTATGGAAAGTCCTCAGCACCCTTGGTACTGGCCTTGATTATAGGTATATCTTCATCAAAATCTTCTGAATCGGAATCATCTACTGTAGGTGGTCTTCTTGACAATCCATCAGGCATAGTGAAAGATTTTCCAGGCCTGTGCACTAAATCAAATGAAAAATGTTGAATAAAAGCTATCCCCCTAGTCATTGGAGCATTAGGTAAACAAGGTGAATTAATCATCTGAATTAAAGATTTAGCATCCACTTGAAGTTCAAAATGTTAACCCCATAAGATATTTTGAAGTTTCTTTAAATTTTTTGCCACACCACAGAGTTCCAACTTTGGTTGTGAATATCTTGATTCCACCTCAGTAAAAACTACAGATTCATACCTAACTGGTCTAATATAACCACCTTTATACATCTGAGGAAGCACTGCACCAGCAGCCAGCTGACTAGAATCAACAGCTAAATAAATCCTACCAGCTCCTTCACCATAATCCAACTTATGAAGAATAATATCTTCACCAACCACCTTCTTCAACTTAACAAAAGCTTCTTCACAAGCTTCATCACAATCCCAATCAGAATCCTTCCTAGTTAACCTTCTCAATGGAGCAGCCAATAATGAGAAATCCCTAATAAACATCCTAACATAAACACATACTCCCAAAAATCCTCTAACTTCAGTAGTGTTTCTAGGTCTCGACCAAGATTTAATTTTGTTGACTTTCTTCTTTGACATAATTTGGCCTTCCTTAAACACCACATGACCAAGAATCTCTAAAGCTGGAACACAACAAGAAAATTTAGAACCGGAAATAGTTAAACCAGCTTCTTCAATCCTAAACAACATCCTTTCCAAAGTTACTGCATACTCCCAAATAAACCTCCTAATACCTGGATTCTCCTCCAACACTTCATTATCATAATCAGTTGAAGGACCTTTAATTCCACCATCATCAATAAATATACATGCATACTGTGGAATTTTATCTTGAAGAATCCAAGCCATTTGTGCTTGATAAACAGCAACAGAATTAGTAGCACCTTGAGGTAATCTAGTCAGCTGTAACCGTCCAAGAGGAGTATCAAAAGTTTTCAGAGGTCTTGAATCCGGATGTAATTCTCTTTCATCATAGCCCCCCATAATATCACCAAAACCATAACATACCCTTCCAGAAGAAGCATCAACAAATTCCTCGGCACTTGGAGGAATACCAGCATCTTTTATAGTCACCCTATTCAATTCCCTAAGATCATGAACCACTCTAAGTTTTCCATTAGGCTTCTTGATACAAAAAACTGGACTTGAATAACTTGATGACAATTGTTCATAAATTCCAGTCCTAATCCTTTCCCTAACAACTTCAATATAATCATCTTTAAGAGCAGCAGGAATCAGAATTGGCTTGAGTTGCCAAGGTTCATGACAAACAACTGGAATCTTGTAAGTTTCACCATAAGAATGCTTTAAAACATTCCTTTCTTCTTCCACAAATTCAATAGCCTTCTCCCTTAACACCATCACATCCAACAACAAATTTATCTCCTCACCAGATAACCAACCCTCTGGCCCAAAATTTACAACACCAATCCTACCAAAAGTAATTCTTGACATTTCAGAAAATTCAGGTGGATTCTTTCTTAAAGGAGTTTCATATGGATCTCTTGACAAAAGTGGTCTCTTCAACGGCGGATTCAATCCAGTTGGCAGTGCTTCATTTATTGGCTTAACTTTCACAGCAACCTTCTTATATTTTTCCGCTTCCACTTCCACATTTACTTGAGGAATTGAGCTCCTTTCATCAACAGAATCTTCATCTTCATCAGAATAAAGAGTAACAGAATTTTTACAAAAAGAATTATTAGAATCAGATAAAGAAATTTTATCAGTTTTATTTTTATTTTTATTTTTTGAAAAAGAATTATTAAAGTTTTTAGAAACAGAATTATTAAAATTTTCAAAAATATTGTTATCTAGTTTTTCATTATGCAGACAATTTATAATTTGATTTTTATTTTTAGAAATAAGAAAAGAATAATCAAAAGTATGAAAAGTTGGCAGTTTATCCTCATGCAGGAGGTTACCAGCATGCCAAGTAGGCTCAGCCCTATTGACAATATCTTTACATAAATAATTTTTTTGTTGATTTTCATTTATCTTGAGATTTTTTTCTTGATTTTCGTCAAATTGTTTCTTGCTATTCCTAGAAAAACAACCAGGGGTGTCCCCAATGCTCACATGTGTGGTCATGGTAATGTTTTTGAAAGGTGTAGAAGAAACCCTAGCAGTGCACAATTGGGAGGACTTAATTTTAGACCCATTTGCCACCACTCCAAAACTTTTCTGATCCAACAAAATTTTTCCTAAAACATCTTCAGAACTTAAAATAAACTTGAGAGAAAAACTTGAAGAAAAACTGAAACCAGACAAATAATTTGACAAAAATTGACATAATAAAGTAATATTATCTACAAAAAGTTGAGATTCCACCTGAGCTGACCTACTGCAATCCGGGATTTCTTCTTGAGGAGAGATTACAGCACTAGACTGATCAGCCCTATCTACCCTAAAAAAGAAGGGTGACCAACAAAATGATCACCACTATCCTCAAATACACCAGAAGAGGACTTCAAATCTTTTCTCTTCCTAATGCAAGTGCAACACTGACAAGATGCAGAAACACCAGGCCTAGTTTCCCAACCTTCATCAGCTGGGGGTGCCAACCTCATATGTAACCGCCTCATATCCTCCCCAGTAATCTCCAAACTAATCTCAACACTAGACTGATAACCAATCTTGGCCTCAAAATCCATCAAAAATGGCCCTCCTAAAACTGTCTTCACAGCTCCTCTAGCCACATAAAAATGAACTTTTCCAACAGCTCCACCTACACCTAACTTTACATGCTCCGCTGTAACAATCAACTCAGTAGCATGCCCACCTATCCCTCTGAGATTTCCTCCAACACCAGCTTTAATTGGCAAATACAGACCAGTTGCTTGATCCAATGAAATTAAATTTATTTGTGAGCCTGAATCAACCAATGCCTTCACATCTTTGCCATTTAAAGAAGCCACCAAATATCCCAATGGAGCAGAAAAATGAGCCTCCACCTCATTACTAAACTTCTCCACATTTTTACACATATACTCCACCTCACCAGTAGCCACTCTTCTCCTAGTCAAATGCTTCTTCTGCTTTTCAGCAAGTGCTGGGCTAATAGTGAAAAATTCACCCAAAGATAATGGAATCTGAAGCTGATTCACCCTTCCCAAAACAACATCCATAGCATTCTCTTGACCAGAAACCACTGGCCTCTCATAATGAGCCTTACTCCTAGCAACCTTCACTATGCAATATAGGGGGTGGACTTGCTAGCAAGTCCCCAATCTGAACTCAGATGGAACTCAGATGGAACTCAGACTGAACTCATATTAAACCCATACTGAACTCTACTAGAACACCCACCTAAAACTGTTCTGCTGAGTGGTGTTCATCCCTGATTGTATGGTTCCTTTGTCAATAGCTCAATGTGTGTTCAATCTGTGGTGAGTGTGAGTCCAAGGTTGCGGACTTGCTAGCAAGTCCGCCCCCCATATTGTGTGGTGCTTTGCCCTAGAAGACTCCTGAGGTCCCACATTACCAATAATATCATGCATTTCCATGTCAGAATTATCCCCATGAACCTTTCCATCCACAGAGACCAAACCAGAACCATCAACAGTAGTTCTAACTCCCTCCATTGGCCCACTAGAGCTTGGCCTAGGCAAAGAAGCCAAAGGAACATCCTCCTCTGTATCTGAACCATCATCCAAAGGCTTAGGATCACCATTAAGATCAAAAGCACCAAAACTAGGGGGACCCATATCAGCTATCCCCTTCTGCATCTGACAAATCTCTTCAGGCGTATAAATCTTCTTGGGATCTTCAGCCTTCTTAGAATCCGCCTTTTCACCTCTTGACCTTAACTGATTAGAAATACTGCTTCTAGCTTTAGAAGCAGCCGCCGTCCTAGCAGCCTCCACATCATATACACCAGCCATACACTCACCATCCGCCTTAACAACCTTTACTAACTCCAAATTACCATATGAAGTAGATAAAGTTGCCTTACTAACCTCTTTTTCCTTCCCCTTATCTCCAGAATTATTTCCAGTACCAGAAGAAGCCTCAGCAGGCAATTCCTCAAACCTAGCTCTCTTTTCACCCATACTATTCCTCCTCACCAAATCCAAAGGAGCCTGACCTTCACTGGGCTTGATAAAAGATCCATCAGAAAACCTAAATACCTTTCCATCAAATTTTACTCTACCAGCAGCCTGATCCCTATTCAAAGTCCAACAATCATTAGACTTATGTCCCTTCCGGTTACAGAAGGAACAAATCCAAACATCAACAGTACCACCATTCCTCCTATCATAACCTCTACTTGAATAAGATGATGAAGAAGAAGCTGAAACCCTGCTGTCCTTCTGAGTTTCTTGAACAAAAATTTTCAATTGCTTCGTTAAGTCAGCCAATTAATCCACCATCTCCTTATCCACATTCTTATCCACCTTAGGAACCGGTTTCCCCAACTGAGCTTTTCTTGCCTCCTGAGCCTTCTTCATAATATCGTTATTATCAGCCAAAACTTCCTTAATCTTGCTGACATACTGTGTACAGGTTTCTTGATAACTGTCCACAGCCAAAAGCTTGAGGTGAGACTCAACCGATTCTTTAACCACCTTAAGAGCAGGCAACTTCTGCTCCCCATTAGGTAAGCTTTTCATCAAACCCTTCCTAGACAACTCCTTTAACACATCCATCCTAACATCCCTCCCAAAAGCAGACCAAAATAAATCTTTGACTGCATTTTCATGAGCCAATTCCTCTACCTCCACCAGATATTCCACCACAGTTTCAAAACTACCAACAAATTTCCTATAACTCACCAAAGAAGTTATTCCACCCTGCACTTGCCATTCTCCAACAACCTTATTTAAATCCACCATTGAATATCTGACTCCCCATCTGTCCACCATTTCCCTACTAAGCCTTTTCCAATCCCTAGTCTTATAACCCTCCATACCAGTAATCTCCTTCTCAACTTCCCTATCACCAATGAAAAAGATTACCTGCTTCACCATATCTAAATGAGAAGCCCCATCAATTCCAGCAGCAGCCTCATATCTGTCTAAAAACCACTTTACATCATCACCAACAAACTTGGGCCCATCCCAAGTTTGAATCCTTACTGAAGGCCTGACACCATCAGCAGCAGCAGCAATAACACCAGCACCAGATGGAGAATACATCCCAAATAGCACCAGAAACCAATAAAATCTGCAAGGGTTCAGCCTTTTTCCAGACAACTGACAATATCCTACAAGGGTTCAGCCCTTTACTAGGATAAAACAACAAAAAAAAACAAAAAAAACAGATCTAGCAAGGGTTCAGCCCTATAACTAGATTCATACTACCACAGATCCTGTACTGGTTCATCCAGTTACCAGAATCACCAAATAACCAACCAATCAAAATCCAACAACCAGAAAACCAAAATCCAGAAGTCCAACAAGTAAGTTTCTTCAGAAGCTAGAGAATTCGAACCCCACGTTGGGCGCCAAAAATGTAGAGTAGACTCCTACAGTCACCTTGCTGCAGGAAGAATCCGAGGGAGTTGGAAAAACAAAAAGAAATCCCTGTCCCTCTAAGTAAACATAAGATTCAATTAACTAAGCTTGAAGATCTGCTTGAAGAGTTGGATAAGTTGAAAATCTGAGAGAAAGACTTTGAAAGTGTTGGAAACCTATAATATAGAAAAAAATAAGTGCAATAAATGATTACACCTCCAAAACAAATACCTAATACCAGATTACACTGATACTAGTCACAGCAAATACTTAGAACAAGCCACAACACTTGCCCCAGAGACTGAAAAGTACAGTAAAGTACCCCAGAAACTACCCTTGGGATGATCTGTTCAAAGGTGCCTTATTAAAGGTCTGCCCCAGATTTACCCAGTTTCCCACCAAAATTAAAGAGCGTTCTTTATTATATTTTTATTTTATAAATTTTATAAGAAAAGAAATAAATTTGAGTCACCCAGGATGAGAGCTATCCAATGGTACCCTATATGTTGATATTTTTTTATTATAATTGTTGTTATATGTTAAATATTTTTAATTATCAAAAAAGACCCTTGTTATCAAAATAAAAGACAAAAAACATGTAGAAGACTAAGATTCTCCCCTTCTATCTGATTCTCCTCCTCCAGACCTTTCCAACAATACCCTACATGCATAGGATCTACAATAAACTATTGATCTAACAAGCATAATAAATTCTAACCAAATTTTGCCACAATAGCCAAACTTTCTGCAGTGACCAAACTTTGCACTGGTGATCAGACTTTTCTACAGTGACCAAACTTTACCACAGTGCCCAGACTTTCCTGCAGTGACCAAACTTTTCACTGGTGATCAGACTTTTCTACAGTGACCAAACTTTACCACAGTGCCCAGACTTTTCTGCAGTGAACAAACTTTGCAATGGTGATCAGACTTTCCCATTGTGAGCAAATTTTGCCACAATGATCTCTTTTTGCCATAATGAGCTAATTTTGCCATAATGAGCTAATTTGGCCAGAGTGAGTTAATCTTTTCACTATAACCAAACTTTTCCACAATGACAGAATTTTTCCAGTACACTTTGCTTTTGCACCGGAAAATCACCGGAGCAAACTGGAGCGCACCAGAGCGCACCAGAAAAAAAATGGCTACTCCATGAGCACACTGCATCCACCTAAAATACCAAGAGAGCCCTAGAAAATCCAGTAAAGCCAATACCCAATCCATGAAACCATCAACTAACAATAGGAATACCAACATATATCCATTCCAAAACACCATAAATCCTCAAAAAAAAATCACCATAAATTCTCCAAAAATCACCATAAATCCACCCAAAAAAAATCCAGTTAACTCCCTTCAACCAAATTAACACCCGCTAACACCATGATTTTCTTCCAACCAAGGTCCAATCAAATTTTCACCTAAGTAGCCTACCCAGAGTTGGAATGCCACACCGGCCTCCCTTTTTTATATAGAGACTTGAACCAATGAGACTGATAAGAATTGGACAAAACAAAAAAAATCCTGACCAAATACATAGAGGCCAAATTAAGCAAAACCAAAACAAATTAAGTAGTTTATCCTCATTTTGGAGGAATTAGATTCTTGAAATCCCAAGGTTTAAACCAATAAGTTTGCCCCTAGGGCTTGAACCTCCTAAGCTCCTCTTCCAATTCTGATATCCCAAAATCAGACCTCCAAAAAAATCTTCCATCCTCCGCCATACACTGAGTCTACCATATTTCACATAACCAGAATCAATAAATTCTCCATCCTGTGAAACATCTGGAACCTCCACCACATCTTTGAAATCAACCTCCATACCAGTGACATCCAAAGCATCACAATTTTCCCCTTCCCTACAGGAATCTTGCTTAGAATCTGCAAAACCCTCCAGAAAAACATCCATAACATCAAAACAAAAATCCTCCTTGAAGCAGAGAACTTCTGATCTTGAGAGAACCACTTGAAAATAATCTTCCTCTATGAGAAAAAGATCCAAGACAGAATCTTTCTGTCCATCCAAAAATTCAACTGATACATCCTCCTCCAATAAGCCATTATCTGAACTTGAGAAAGAAAATTAATCATCCCATAGCAACCATTCATCCACCGCAGATTCCTTCTCAATATCCCGAAATCCTTCTTCATGACCAGACAAGTCCTCCTTCCCACATAATTCACCCAAACTTGAGGAAATACACTGATCCTCCAGTGTGTACATTTACAAAACTTCCAGTGAAGCACATTCATGAGATCCTATGGAATCCTTTGGAAAAGAAAAATTAGTCTCACAAACATCATCAGAGTACCCATCTTCCGAAATTGATGGCTCCAACACCTTTCCAGAAACTTAATTTTCCACCACAGTCTCCTGAACCTCTCCACCCAACAGGATTTCCTCTCCAGATTCCACATCCCTATCCTTCAAACCATCAAAATATCCCAAAATAACCTCCTTCAGAATAGCCATACCAGGAATCCTATTTTCCCCATTTGGAAGATTCTTCATCAAGTCAGCCTTGAAAAAAATCTCCATAACCTCCACCTTTACATTCCTACCCATGGCACTCCAAAATACATACTTGGCCCCATATTCATGTGGTAATATATCATTATATACCAGATAATCTAAAGCCTCCCCAAACTCCTCCATAAATTCCCCATACTGAGAAAGAGAAGTTACGCCACCTTTCAATTCCCACTTCCTAGAAATCCCATGAAGATCCACCATTGAGAAAGTAGTAGGACACCTTTTAGCTATTTCAATCTTCAACTTCCCCCAGTCCTGACTACTATATCCTGCCATACCAGAAACTTCTTTCTTCACCTCCCTATTGCCAATGAAAAAGATTACTTGCCTAACCAAGTCCAACAGTGAGGCACCATCAATCTCAGTAGCAACATCAAACCTAGCCAAAAAACCCTTTGCATCCTCCCCCAAAAACCTTGAACCATCCCAAGATTGAATCCTAAACATCCTAGCAACCCAAGTTACAGCCTCCAATCTCCACCAAAGATAGCCAATGTCCCCCCCAAGAGCCTTAGAGACCTAGGAGGGACCAAATCCAACAGAAAATAAGACCCCTAGACCAACCACAAAGAGATATAGCACCAAATCCAAAATCTACCAAAGGAGATCCACCAAAGAGAGAAGCCTAGATAAACAGAGCTTCCAAAAAGCCAACAGATTTGTACCCCACATTGGGCGCCAGAAATGTAGACAATCCTATAGTACTAGCTATAGGCCTTGACCAAGGGAGTTGGAGTAAAGCCAGAAAGAATAACCCCTGTCCCTTTAGAAAAACAAGTGAGATTTACCTGTTGCACAAAATTGGAGATCTGTTTGCTAGACCCTCTAATTAAACACTCTTGACCCCTTTAAAAGTGAAGATAACAGTCCCAGACAGACTACCAGAAAGAGTTGAAATGAACAGTAATATATTCCAACAAAACACAAGCCAATGAGACAGTGAGGAGCAGAGAGGCAATGAGTAAAGAGATAAGATGATCCCCTCAAAATCTTCCCACACATGCATCATACAGCCAGTGCATAGACCACCCTGACCTATTCCCCAACCAAAATCCAGCTTTCCCAGCCTTTTTCATGCATAAAAGTGCATTTTAGCGCCTCCCCAGTGCCCAGGCGGGCACGCCTCTTGGAGGCGGCACCGCTTAGGGGTGGGTGGGCCGCTTCTAGGCCCTAAAACACCCATACAACCAATAAAAACCCTAAAAACCCTTAAAACCCATAACTTCACTAATAAACAAGATAAACACACATAAGACATACCAAAATGAAAAGAAAATAAAGGAAAATAATCTGAGACATAATAAATGACCCTAGCTTAAGCCTACATAAGCACCATTAAACAATAAACTTCCGATAAATACCAATAACAACACCATAAATACCCTATAAAACAAGGTAACCACCCATAAGGGATACCAAAATGAAGATAAAAGAAAGGACATTAAGCTGAGACATAATAAGTGACCCTAGCTTAAGCCTCCATAAACACTACTAACTATCACCTAAAGATGAAAAAATCTACTAATAACACCATAACCCCAATAACACCCTGCATACCGAATACCCCCAAATATGCACTTCAAAGGCCTACCCAGGTTTGAATCACCACAGTGGTTTTCAAATGAAATCTGCCAGGTATATTGGTTCAAGTTTGAGACCCCCTATTAAAAAGTAGATGGGGAGAGGAAAAGGAAGAGATCCTTAAGAAGATGAATGAAATATTACTTTCAACATTTTTACAGATAAATATTGAATTGAAATAAAGTTTGTAAATATTTTTATCATTATATTGGTTTCCACTTTTAAATGCAGTTACTATTTTACATGTACTCATACCAAAACTTGTGAAAGTGATTTATATAAGCATTAAATATTTAAATAAGAAAACTTGCATATTAATTTCCATAACAACCTTTCAAGTTATACACTTTAATGACTATTTTTTTATTTAAATATAAATATTTCTTTTAATTGAGTAACTGAAGATTTTATTTTCAATAGTCTGTAGCTCTTATATTCAAGGTAAGATAAAAAAATTAAAAAAAATTAAGTTTTACAAAGACTTAATAGATTTGAAATGAGAAGGGACTATATTCTTTTTAAAATTTGAAAATAGGAATGGAATTAGTTATTTCAGTCCCTATAGTTATTAATATTTGTGATAAAAAAATTAGCTAAATTTATCTATTGTTGCAATTATGTATTGAAAGATATCATTATTTTAAATTAAATTTACTTGCATAATTTTATGTTTTATCTTTTGGATGAAAATTAATGCTTAGGTATGTTAAGGAATAATTTTCATCCTCTAAATTGATAATCATATTGGATATTCAAAAGCTTATGTTGGATCAATATGTGCTCAATGTGTTCTCAATGAAGGATAAAATTATGGTTATAGTTGATCAACTTATGCATAACTTGAGATCAATTGAGGTTTATTTTTGGACCAATCTGAGAATAAATGTAAACCTAACTCTAATTTACTTATGTTTATAAAGTATTCATAAACCTGGCTTAATGAAGGGATACTCTAATGTTCAGGAGAGGGGATTGTGTTAGGATTTGGATTGAGAGGCAAGGAAGAGGAGCACTATGGGCGCTATGCATTTGTAAGAGATGGAAACAGGGATATTGCATTAAGGGGTTATATGGGGCAAGCACTGTGGAGCACTCCTCATTGGACAACTTATATAGTAATCCAGTTACTCTTAGTCTCACTGCTAACTCAGCATAGTCAGTCCCACCCTTCTCACTGTTGGAAACCCCAACAAAGTCAGTCTAGTTAGTCTCACTGCTGTGTTAGCATAGTCAGTCCCGTTTCAAGGCTAGCGTCAGTGCTAGTAGTAGTCTGCCTTCTCAGGTCCTAACAGATTGCTAGCAGTTCACCCCTTGATTTCCTGTGATGATTGACTTTATTTTTTGAATTGTATTAAATTTACTTACTTGTTCATGTTTTCTTAGAGGTGATTGGTGGTGTCTGTGTCAAATAGGGGGCTGGCAACATATTCAGGTGAGATATTTAGGCATTTAAAAATGGCAGCTGTTGCTTCCACAGAGTATTCAGTAAGCTCCATAGCTTTTGCTCTTGGTGCAGGCACATTTGGTGTGGGGAAATTTGGTTGTGGCTGGGGGTAAATGGGGCAATAAAAGTCCATGTTTCTGGATGGTTGGAATGTATTAAGGTTTTGTTAGTTGATGTTCTACAAAGGTGGGATGAATGAAGGTTGGATGATTAAGGGATAAAAATTTTGTAGACCTTTGGGCACTGTTGAGTTAGGAAGTGGCCTGTTTCTGTTCCCATAAGTTGCTGCTCTTAAACAATTTAATTGAAGGTGGTTGGGAGAGTTGGGATTCCAGCAGCTTGGAGGTCTTGTAGTTTATGCAGCAGAGAAACAAGCTCCTGTGGAATCATCAGGTAGTGTGCTGCACATCAGATTCATGAGAGGCATGTGAGAATGGCAAATATTGAGCAGTAGACATAGAGTTATCATTATGTGAGTCTTTAGAGAGTGTATTTTTTGTCAATGATAAAGTTTCATTTCTTCTTTGGTTTTCATCATTGTTTTTTAGTCTGTGCCATGTTTATATTAGTGTTTGTTGTATAGTTGCTGTTGATGGGTTGATGCCTGTGATTTTTACTAGTAATTCTACCTCCCTTAAAATTTCTGCACCGAAATGTGAGTCATCTTTCATTGCTTGTCTGAAAATCACAGCAAGCATGTCATCATTAAAGTGGAGGTTTTGTGCACATAGGTCAGCATTACAGTTCCTCATGTGGGGGAGCATAGATATAAGGTTCAGGAAATCTTTGGAACAGACATCAAGTATTTTTTTTGAGTGCTTTAAGTTGTCCTGCTTGTGATAGGGCATTGTATATCAGTCTGAGATGTTTAAATGCTGCCATGCTTAGGGTTATAGACAGTATTTGTGTCATCACATTTAAGTCTACCAAGTTGATAACACAGCAAAAAAAAAGTAGTTTGCCTGCAGACATACTGGTTATATTTTTCCCTATGCATAAATTTGTGTTCAACTTTAATTTCATCACAATTTAACAGTGTAAATCAGGTGATTTGGCTACTTAATAGATTGCAATAAGTCCAAATTCTGACACAAGTGATTTAATTAATCAAAGTTGAATACAATTTTATTCATAGGGAAAAAATGTAACTGGTGTGTCTGCAGGCAAAATAATTTTTTTTTGCAATGTAAGTATGGCCCATCCTATACATTCTCTGGCCAAGCCATTTGAGGGGTTTGGTTGCATGAGGAATTCTGGTTCACCTATGTGGTTGATCAGTATAATTTTCAGCTCTTTGTACCAAAGCCAAAAATTGGTCCCATCTTCTTTGAGTTTGGATGGCCAGTTTACCATTTTTTTTGGACTTCTTGAATTGTGTCTGCAACTTGTTTCCTAGCAGTGTTTCTTGCTGCTGGCTGTGGGTTGCAATATTCTTCATTGTCTGACGGGTGTTTGTGTTGTTGTTTCATGTAGGGATCAAAATCTTTATTGTTGGCATCTTCTGGGTAGTCCAGTGGTGCAGATTGTCCTCTTGAAATGTTTTGTCAGCTTGTTGGGATCATTGATGGTTGCTGAGTTGTTGTTCCAGTTGCTGGGGAAGATACTGGGGGTTGGGTTGGCACAGGAGTCATGTTTCAAGAGGTTGGCATTTTAATGAACTATTATTATGATTATTTTTTATTTTTATTTTTTTTAATTCTAGTAAAAAGTAAAGAAGGAAGAAGAAGGTGAGAAAGATTAAAAGCAAGAATTATAGGAAAAGAAGGTTTCTGGGTAGAAGTGCACCCGCCTCTACTTTGTTCGAGTTCTTGCAAGGAACCTAATCTAATAACCTGTAAGAAAGGAAAGAAGAAAAGAAAAAATGTAATGTAAAAGAGAAAGTGAGGGAAGAAATGAAATGAAATGAATAGATACAAAAATGAAAGAAAAGAGAATAGATAGGAGATGTTGAAAAAAAAAGAGGGGGGAGAAAAGATGGCGGGCGATTGAAGAAAAAGAAGAAAAGGAGAAAAGAAAAAAAAGGATTGCTTGCTGAGTGATTATTGTAGGATGACGAGTCCCCCAAAAAAATATAGTCTAAAAAAAATATTGGCACTAAAGGCCCATAACCTATTGGTGGACAAGTGGATGGTTTATTTTATCTTAATTACACTGTTTCATAAACTCATGTGTCACTTTATATACAATGTGATACTGCGCCGTAGTCGAGACCAAACAGCTCTTAGACTACGACTGATGGTGTGTCTACAGATACATCTGTGGGAACGTGAGATATATGATGATGTGAAGGATGTGAAGGAGATAAAATATGTGATAATAATAACATAGATTACACATAGTGCTCGACTACAAAGTGTATCTAGTTGTATAAATACATCACCTTGACAGTAATAAAATTATCTTTCCTGAGTCCACAACAGAAGGCTCTTACTCTGCTCATTTACTTTTAATCAATCACATCTCGGTTAATAGCTGATATTATCATTTACATTCTACAACTAATCCAATACCCATTTCATTGTACACCAACCTCCAAATTAAGGTTTTTGAGTTGAACACCATCACTCTTAAGCTCTAATAATCTAACATTAGCACACCTCAAGTGCGCATCACCACGAACGCTTGCTGATATATACTCATAAAGATACATATAACCCAAATCTAAAAACTAGCCAATCTTCCTTTATCAGAATGGTGATCCTCCATATTTTTTCTGCCTTGTTAGCATTACTCGTAACAAAATACGTGTACCGTCTCTTTTTCCATCCCC
Source organism: Hemileia vastatrix (assembly GCA_030280995.1). NCBI lineage: Eukaryota > Fungi > Basidiomycota > Pucciniomycetes > Pucciniales > Zaghouaniaceae > Hemileia > Hemileia vastatrix. The sequence goes on from JASXTE010000013.1 coordinate 16,211,670, forward strand.
TTTCACGTTTCCCTGGTCCTACATGGGCAGCCGCAACGACCTGGTGGAAAGTGTATCTAGAATTATGGCTAAAGGAGTCGCAATCAAAATACTTCAAGAAACTACATGAGCAATATGGTTTGTACTTTCCATACATTTTTTATTAAGCGTACTCAAATAACTAATTGGCCGTGTCTGTTCAGGTGAAATCATTCGCGTAGGACCTAATGAAGTGAGAATTTATGACTCCAATTAGTTCATTTTTTTCACGTGAAATAGTCTGATTTTATTATAATTCCTGCAAAAACTTTGAAACAACAATTTATTTCACTTTTGTTTGTTAATTTTATTTATTTATTTATTTTTAATGAAAGCTCCATTTTTCTCGACCTTCAGCATATCATGACATCTACAACAGTAATGCGAAATGGGATAAGGACAGGATATGTTATGTCGCGTTTGGAACGAGTCAATCATTATTTGGAAGTTTATCATATCACGATGCCCACACTCGACGATCTATGCTGCTTCCATTTTTCTCTCGTCGTTCGATTTCTCAATTACAGCATCTCATTGGAGAAAAGGTCATTAATCTTAAAGTTTCATGAGAATATATGTATAGATAGGACAAAATGCTCACTGTATATTTTAACATTCCCCTCTTTTTATTGTTTGTCACAAAAAATAGATCGACCACTTTTGCAACCTTCTTTCACGTCAAGATGGGATGTCTATCAATCTTTTTTTGGCGTATCGTTCTTTTACAGTTGACGTCATTACTTCTTTCTGTTTTGCAAGTGACATATCTGCCATAGAAAGCCCAGACTTTAAATGTCCTCTTATCATGACCATGGAATCATGTCTCGAATCAGCACTTCCTTTGAAATATTTTACTCTCATGCGCCTACTAACTCATGCCTTGCCAGGCTGGTTAGCTCGAAAGCTGGTACCACAGAGTGAAGGCGTCTTGGGTCTAGAAGATATTTTAACAGCTCAAATTCAACCTCTGCTTCAAGACCGTAGATCTCTGGACAGTTTTTCTCATCCAGTGATTTATCATAGCCTGTTGAAAGAAAATGATGAATCCAGCACCAATGAACCTGTGGATGAAAATTCTAACAAAATTAAGAGACATAATCTCCCTTTATCATTTGGAAGCTTGCTTGAGGAAGGGATGGCACTAGTATTTGGAGGAACTGGCGCGTTAGGTAACGCTTTAATGATTGGAACCGCATATGTTTTACATGATAAAACAGGAATCAAAGAGAAATTTAAAGCAGAATTAATGAACATATGGCCTATTCTTGATGAGCGACCTCCTCTAGAATCTTTAGAAAAATGCGAGATTCTGGTATGTATAAAAAAATTATATACCCTTCCAATCAGTTAATTAAGAAACATGCCTGAGTTTTGATTTTCAGACAGGAGTCATTAAAGAATCTTTGCGTCTATCCTACGGTGTCGTGGGGCCATTAGGAAGAGTCACACCAGATTCAGGCGCAACGATGAGTGATTGTTTTATACCTGGTCAAGTGAGCGTTTTTTAAAAAAAAAAAAAAATCAATCAAGACTATTCGTCGCTTAAAATAAATATAAATGGTTTGTATCTCACAAAGAATTGAATTCTGAACTAGACAACCGTTGGAATGTCTGTAACGTTTGTGCATGATTCTCCGGAAATCTTTGAAGATCCAGAAAAGTTTAAGCCAGAAAGATGGTTAGATGCCAAAGATAAAAATGGTGAATCACTTGACCGCTGGCTTCTAAGTTTTTCAAAAGGTCCTAGATCGTGTATTGGAGTAAAGTAAGTGTATGTTTGCCATCCGACTCCATCTTTTCTCAATCTACATGACTGATGTCCAACGATATGGACATTTGTTTGGCAGCTTGGCATGGGCTGAGCTATATATGATGTTTTCGGCCATGTTTCGGCGGTTTGATATGGAGTTGGATGGATGGCAGTAAGTTACTTATTATTTTCTGGGTCTTTTTGTGCTACTATTTGTCTTTACTTGAGCTAAGGAATAGTTGAAAAATTAACTGTGAACAGGCTTTCAGATCTTACTTGGAGAGATTGCTTTTCGCCTTATTACACTGGCCGACATTTACATGCGTTTTGTCACCCTAACACGAGTTAGAATTTATAGATTGACGATATTGTACAACAATAAGGAATATAGGCTGCTTAATTTTGTCACAATATACAAAAAGGTTATGACTGGCGTGGATGAGGTATCGAAACACTGACAAAAGTAGAATCACATAACGGAAAGAAAATAAAACATAAAAATTCAATAAATAAATAAACGGAGTCACTACGCAAATTGCAAAGTTGCTGTCATTGGAAAGCAGCGATGTGAAAGTGTGAGGAGATGAAAAGTTGGAAATCGAAATTTGAATAAAGTAAAAGGATGGGAGGATGAGCATGTTAGAAGATTTAATGGTGATAAATGACATAATATAAACTTTATGTATCCAATAAATCTCTGGAATATAACGATTTTTACTTCCTTTTTGGTAGATATAGTTTATTATTAGTTACGCTCAGACCCTAGCAATCGCACCAACCTCCAGGGTATATATACTTTACTCCCTTTCCAGAGTATATTCCCTGATGGCCTGATTCTATTGCTAGGTGATGTATTTTTCTCTCCTTCTCGTGTTATATTTCTATATCTAACAAATGAGTGTTGCTCTACATAGGTTGGTTGCGCTGCTCAATAGATAAAAGCTTGGGGATACTTATCCCAAGACTTTGTTATTATTAATTAGGTATAGAAATATGTTTTATAATGTTTCTTCTCTTTCTAGGTAATGCATTCCACTCACGGGTGGCCTGATTCTATTGGTAGGTTGGTTGCGCTGCTCAATAGATAAAGGCTTGGGGATACTTATCCCAAGACTTTGTTATTAGGGCATCTACCATCGTGTCAGTAACACCTCACTCCATGCATACTTAGCTATTACTTTGATGCATATTCCGTCACCATGTCATTTACACCTCACATTAGATACTCATTTCAGTAAATGTTGGGTACAAGTAAGTATATATACTTACAGATACTTATTTCGCGTCATTAACTCACACCTCTTTCTGCCAATTTTTTTCATTTTTCATTGCTCATCAAGATACTTAATTGTGTCCTTGATTCCACCACCGTTTCACAAATTATCTTTTCAAGTCACTTTACTCACTACTCATCACTGAATTTCCTCTATTTTGACTACTATAAACTACTTGCAACAAATTCTAAACCCAAAATAATAAAAAATGTCAAAAAATCCTAGGAAAAAGCAATCTCCAAACTGGAACCCCCAGGAAGAAGAACAACTAGCAACATCTTGGATATCAGTTAGCGAACAACCAGAGTTTTCTACTTCACAGTCAGGTGAAACATTTTACAAGAAAATGAAAGCACACTTTAATGCTCATAGTAAACTGCACTACAGAGATTTTGAACAGATTAAAATCAGGTCCATAAAGTTTTGATTATTACTACTACAATACCTAACAACTGAATAATGGCTAATAGCACCTCTATCTAACACTAGATGGTAAGCCTTGAACACCACTACTCTTAAATTTAGTGCTTTATATCATGGTATCAAGAGAAATCCATCTAGTGGAACAAGCCCAAGCAATTAGATCCAAAGTGCACTTTCAATCTATCAAGATCAATATAAAACTACATTCAAGAGTTTATTAGCATGGGAGAAACTCAAATTTGGTCCAAAATGGCATTTAGAACCTAACAGAAACTCACTTTTAGACAGTTTTTTGAGTGCACAAAGATTGGCCCATATAGAAACCAGTTTGAGTACAAAAAGATCATGTGTACATAGTTTTTCTAGTCAAACAAGCACCCAAATGGAATCAAGCAGCTGTCCTGCCTCACCTTCTCCATCATATAATGAATGTCCTCTTGGTCAGAAAGCAGCAAAAAAGTGCTGACATGCAGAATCTTCAGAAGCAGAAAAGAAAGAAGGGTTTTCACATTACAATGACATGGCTGAAAAAAGAATTGAAGCTATGTTTGACAGTAAAGAGTTAGCTGGAAAAAAATTAGAAATATCAGAAAAACAACTTGACATACCTCAAGACCAACTTGAACTCACAAAAGATCAAATCTTGATTCAAAAGGAGAGACTCTTTCTCAACCAAAAAAAATTAGAACTTGATGAATCAAATATGAAAATTAATCAGCAAAATATGATAATGAATTTGGAAAAATCAGACTGTAAGATGAAAAGCAGTGAGATTAATCAGCTTCTAATGCTGAAAGAAAATAATTTATGCAATGCTGATGATATGGAAATTTTATACAAACACCACGCAATATGGGGGGCAGACTTGCTAGCAAGTCCGCAACCTTGAACCCTAATTCATATCTTTTTGAGCACACATTGAGGAAGTGATGAAACCATCATGAAGAAGTATTGAATTTACTTTGAACACACCTTGAAGCTCATGTGAACACAAATGGGGCTACAAGGGTTGGAAAGGCTGGAGAGAGGGGTGAGGAAGGGTATATGGGGTAGCAAAAAGGTTGGGAAAGAGTTGGAAGAGAAGATTAAGGGTTCCGAGGTATTTTAAATGAAGAAAAGGGTCTGGGAGAGGTTGAGAGGGGTGAAATGGGGATCAAAAGAGGATGGCATACAATGGGGCTGGGAGGATAGCAAAAGGCATGGGGAGGGAAGACAAGCATGTGTTGATAGAATTGAAAGGGATGGAGATCGGTGCAAACAGAGTGTTGAAATAGGAGGATGAACTCTGTTCTTTGGACGAAGAACAGAGTTCACTTCCATAAAATATTAGCTGAAACATAGTTTTCAATTCTGTAAAAACAGTTGTAAGTAATAGAAAAAGTCACTGATTTTTTTATATGTAATCTGAAAGTTTTTAATAAAATTATTGTATTTAAGAATTGCAATATTGTCAATCAATTTTTATTGATCAACTTAATTTAATAAAGTATTATTTAAATAAGTTGCTTCAAAAAATACTTTGCATTGAGTAGACTCATGGAATGATTTTTTCGGGCTTCCATTCAGTTATCCTCACACTTTCACTATGTTTTCAATATAGATCCATTATTATTTGTGTGATACTTCAGGTGAAAGTTCAGTATTACTTCAGTCTGAGTTCCATCTGAGTTCCATCTGACTTCAAGTTGCGGACTTGCTAGCAAGTCCGCCCCCCATATTGCGTGGTGAAAATGAAAGAAGATTTAAAAAAAAGGTAATCTAGTGGTAGGTCTTAATTTATTAGGTTTGTATGACAAAATATAATTATATTTAAAAAAATAATTTACAGAATATAAGTGTGGCTGAAAAAAAATACAAATACTTTATATTTATTAGTTCTATGTTTTCTTCCAGTTAAAAAACATGAACAAATATTATTACCTATTTATTGAAAATTTGATAAAACAAAAAAAAATATCTTTTACAATTTAAATATAACTGGATGATAAAAAAATTAGCTTAAACTTCTTTCCAATTAACAAAAATGATTAAAATTAATGCTTACCTGTAAATATTTTGTTGGATGTCCATTATAATGCAATTTATTTTATATATATAAGTAAAATGTAAAATATATAAATATTATTTAAGTAGAGTTGAACTAAAATATTAAAATTAATATGATAAGTAAAAAGGAAACCTGAAAGGATAAAACTTTACCAACAGAGAAGTTCCAACTAATAAATTGATAATTCATATGTAGATAATAAAAATGTCAAATAAGATGTAAGAATTTTTGAAAAGAGTCATTTTTATTAATATATATAAATTTATAATGGAAAAGGGTCACTTATATTAATATATATAAATTTATAATGGAAATATGTAATTTATATTAATTTATATAAATTTATAATAGAAATGGTTTGATTTTATTAATAAATATATATTTATAATTACATGGTATTAAGAGGGAATGTTCCACAGAAAAACCCTGCTTATATATTGCAAGGGGACCCTCAATGGCCATTGTTTTTTCTACTAACCACTCATGTCTAGAGGGGCCACCTGACACAAATATGCCTCACTCCTGGTAGATTGGGGAAGGTTATCATATTTTACAAGTAAAAAAAAGCACTTAACCTTACCTTGACCAAAAAAATCCCATGTATCTCCTGGAAAATATGGATATTAATACTATAGAAACTAAAAATCAATGGTGATCCAAAGAAGAACAAATTAAAAATAAGAGAAAAAAATTCAAACTAAAAAATAAGGGAGAGGCAAAGGAAAAAAATTTACTTACTAAAAAAATGGGAGAGCCAAAGGGAAAAAAAAATTAAAAACAAATTAAAAAGAAGAGAAAAAAAAGATTTCCCTACTAAAAAAGAAGGGAGAGCTGAAGGAAAAGGAAATGTTAAGAAAAAAAATTAATTTTCCTTTTGCTCTCCCTTCTTTTTTAGTAGGCAAATCTTTTTTTTCTCTTATTTGTAATTTTTTTTTAACTTTTTTTTGTTTCCTTCACACCACACAATATGGGGGGCGGACTTGTTAGCAAGTCCACAACCTTGGGCTCAAATTCACCACAGATCAAACACACATTGAGCTATTGACAAAGGAACCATACAATCAGGGATAAACACCACTAAGCAGAACAGTTTTAGATGGGTCTTCAAGTAGAGTTCAATATGAGTTCAGTATGAGTACAGTCTGAGTTCCATCTGAGTTTTGTCTGAGTTCAGGTTGGGGACTCGCTAGCAATTCCAACCCCTATATTGCATAGTGTCAGCTCTCCCATTTTTTTAGTGGGTAAATTTTTTTATTTGGTTCTCTGTAATTTGTTTTCAGCTCTCAATTTCTATAAGATTTTTATTTGTTTTCCTTACTATTTCCTTTTCCTTCAGCTCCCCCTTCTTTTTAGTTGGAAAATCTTTTTTTTCTCTTCTTTGTAATTTGTTTTTAATATTTTTTTTGTTTCCTTTGGTTTGTCCATTTTTTTAGTAGGTAAATTTTTTTCCTTTGCCTCTCCCTTATTTTTTAGTTGGAATTTTTTTCTTTTATTTTTAATTTGTTTTTCAGTTTCTATAGTATTACTATCCATATTTTTCAGGAGATAAATGGGATTTTTTTTGTCAAGGTAAGGGTAAGTAATTTTTTTTACTTGGATGATATAATAACCTGCCCCAAACTACCAGGAGTGAGGCATATTTGTGTCAGGTGGCCCCTCTAAACACGAGTGGCTAGTGGAAAAAACACTGGCCATTGAGGGTCCCCTTGCAATATATAAGGAGGGTTTTTCTGCGGAACATTCCCTCCTCATACCATGTAATTAGGAATATATATTTATTAATAAAAGCAACCCATTTCTATTAAAAATTTTTATATATTAATAAAAGCAAACCATTTCTGTCATAAATTTATATATATTAATAAAAGTGACCCATTTCTATTATAAATTTATATAAATTAATATAAGTGACCCTTTTCTATTACAAATGTATATATATTAATAACAAAAACCCTTTTCAAAAATCCTTACATATTATTTGACATTTTAATTATCTACCTATGAATTATCATTTTCTTAGTTGGCACTTCTCTGTTGCTAAAGTTTTATCCTTTCTGGGTTCCTTTTTACTTATCATATTAATTTTAATATTTGAGCTCAACTCTACTTAAATAATATTTATATATTTTATATTTCACTTATATATATAAGATAAATTTCACAATAATGGACATTTAACAAGATTTTTAAATGTAAGTATTTATTTTAATAATGTTTTTACTTGGAAAGCAGTTTAAGTTAATTTTTTTAAAAATCCTGTTATATTTAAATAGTAAAAGAATTTTTGTTTTGGGTTTTATCAAATTTTAAATAAGTAAGTAATAAATTTTTTTCACATTTTTTAAATGGAATAAAACATAGGACTAATAAAATATAAAGTTTTTGTAGTATTTTTTTAACTAGGCTTATATTCTGTAGATTTTTTATTTATATAAAATAATTTTAAATTACTCTTCAATTACGGTTCCCCTAATTGCCCAGTTATGAATTTTTAAATCTTCACATAGTTTAAAGTAGATAGTTGAGTTGTGTAGACCTTGAATCCTCTTCATATAATGAGATATACTGTTGAAAAAGGCAGGATTGTGATGACTTTTAACTACTTGACTTGATATTTTGTGTGCATTAGATAGGAATTGATCTGTTATAGATTTTGAATCAATGATCATGTTGTGTAATATTATACAACATTTCATTATTTTATTGACAATTTTTCTCATCCATACGTAGCATGACTGTTTTATTATTCCCCATCATGCATGTAATACTCCAAAGGCACACTCAATGTCTTTTTGTGAAGCTTCTTGTATTTTGGAACAGTATTGACACACTTCATCTTGTGGGTGGGGTATAGTCTTAGCAAGTGTGGACCATTGAGGATAGATTCCATCTTTCAGGTAATACACATTTTTATATCTATGATTATTTATCTTAAAATGCATCTCATATTGAGTACCAGCTAATAATCTGTCAAATATGTTACTTCTATGAAGATCATTGATATCATTGAGCACTCCAGGAGTTCTAAAAAAGAAATTATAAAAATTCAGGTTCTTGCTAGAAAAAGCTTCAAGCATCATTATAGGTGTGCCTTCTTTTCCTTGAAATTGACCTGCTCAAGCTGCTGTGAAATTATTACACACCCAGTGCATCCCATCTATAGAACCAAGACATCCAGGGAGTCCTCATTCTTTGTACTCTCTATATAATTTTCTTTTCATAAACATTAGGCTCTTGTAAGTACTCCTTTTCATATAAACTAGTTATTTCTTTGATGAAGTGCTTTAGAGCTCTCAGGGCAGTAGTTTCTCCAATACAGACATACTCGTCAGTGCTATCAGATGAAGTACCATATGCTAGTTGTTGTAGAACAGCTGTCATTTTCTGTTCTGGTGTCAAAATGACTTGGCAACAGCAATCCTAAGTAAATGTAAGAAAATTAAATTGTGACTAGTATGTTGAAATATTTCATAAATTACCTTTTTCAATAACCAAAAACAATTATGATTTTTTAGGTCCTGACAGATACTCTTGAATATATTCCTGCTCATCTGAAAATCTTTCTCAAACATGATATCATTTTATGTAAAATCGGGGGTAAAGTAGTCACTCATTAGTTGTTGATAGCCTTCCATACATTGTTGATTCAATTTTTCTTTTTTTTTCTCTTTGTATGTTTGAATTTGGAGTGTTGAATATATAAGAAATAATATAGTCTTATTCTTCTATATTGAGTAATTCATAAAGAACATTGAAGGTCATGTGAGATACTTGAGTCTTACTGAATGAACACAAGGCTTGAATATTAATTTTAATGAGTGATTAGCAAAAGATACTGTGTAGGGTGATTGAATATTGAAATTTTTTATGAAATTACCAAGTAAAACGCAATTATATAATTATTTTTTACTGAAACAAGGACAGATTCTCTTATTAATTAGATTCAGGAATTTTAACTTTTATATGAAATAGATATATAATGTAATACACAGCTGAATTTTAACTATAACAAATTGTACCACAAAATATTTCGGAGGGAATTTCTAGCAAGTCTGAAATTTTAACTCATATTTAAAGAAGACTAGACTCTTATAATAGCTCTGAAAGAAACCCTGTTGAATCCTGACTGAGTTTTAACCAAAAATTTACTGAGAAATTAATGGCCACTTACTGAGCATTGGCTCAGAAATAATTGAGTATTGACTCAGCATTGAATTGGCCTTGGATCAGCAGTAATTGAGCATTGGATCATCAGTAACTGTGTATTGGCTCAGAAGTGACTAAGAATTGACTCAGCAGTGACTAAGCATTGGATAAGCAATGACTATGAAAATACTTAAAATTAACACATATGTAACTTCAATTGAGTTTCTGTAAAGTTTCACCCTTACTCTTCAGTTTTTTCATAACTACCTCTACTTGTGTTCCATTTGTGGGGTAATTTGGGTTCAAGGTATCTAACTTGCTTGCAAGTCCACACCCCATATTTTGAAGTGGCAGGTGAACAGATGAAAGTTAGAGCATTGTCTGGATAAAAAAGTAGATTTATTTTAAGTGACATGGTGCTAATTGAGTAATTTGAGTAAAAATGAAGACATTTCTACCACCATAGTAGAAATACCTTTACTGTAAAATTCTCAGAAGTTTTCAATTTGATCTACTGTACTGCTTATATCTAATAGATCAATAACTAACTGAAAAGATAAATTAGGCTTAATTGAATGATGTATTTAAGTAAATAGAAGTTTGGATTCTTAAAAGTAGCAAGAATGCTACTAATTCCAAAAAAATGAATTTTGTTTTTCAAATACAAGTCCACACTACTCTAGCAACTATCCATTGAATATAAATACAAAAAGGGGGTCAAGTTGCTTTCTCCTTTCATTAGGAATTCTCCCTTTGTTTCAATATCACCAATTTATTTTGTTCTAATTTCCCAATTTTAAGCCATGATGGTGGCTCCCACAAAAAAAATGTCTTATTAAAGTCAATTTTTGATACATATTACGTCAAACAACCCATTTATTGTCACAAAACAATAGGAAAGAAAAGAAAGATTATATTTAGGATATTTCATTTTTTTTCTTTCATCAATTTAATGTTAGATAGAAAGATTTTGACACCTCCTAATATATGATTTTTATCAGAAGGAAAATCTAATAAGAATTGAAACAAATTCAGCACCTGTGACTTTTATAATTTAAACAAACCAGATCAATTAATTAATTCTCTTATTGTTCTCATTATATATTCTACTTTCCTGATCCCCTAAAGCTGAAAAGAAATTTATCATAATATGGTGTTAAATTGACAATATAGAACACCTGTTACCAAGTATACAACACCATTAGAGAAATATTACCATCATCTAATAAATAATCAGCTGTTAGAAAATGGATTAAAAATTCAATAGAATCACAGAAGAGAAAAAATGTGAAGAATTAAGAGTACCAGAATATTCATTTAATTATATTATGATATCTTACTTGATAAAATCATTAGAATCAAACTTTTATACTTAGTATATGCAGAAACAACTAATTTTTGACTTCAGAAGAACTTTAGATTGAGACAGAAGATGAAACTGAAACAAATTTTTGTTTTGACTTGGGCCACAAAAATTGTGCAACAGTTATGTAACAATTTTTTCAGCACTTAAAATTCTTGTGGGTCTTATGTGCAAAAAAACAACTGTTTCATAATTTTTGTACAACTTTTGAATAATTGTTGCACCTCATGGAAAAAAAAATGTGTGAAAGTGTGTATATGCAGCAAGTTCTGTAAAATAAATTATTAGAAATAGTTTAGAAAAATAACACAGAAAAAGGAATATACACCATAGGAAATTGAGGGGTGAACATATAGAAGTTCCCCCCCTTGAAATAGTTGGGAAATGTTTGTGTCTATTTTGGGAGACTGTTGAAGAATTAGAAGAAAACAGAATGAAAAAATTTGGTTATAGATTGAACACAAATTTACCCTGACTTAAAGTCAGTTGGAGAAGACTATCAAGATTGCTGTGAGAATAATTTTGACCCAGTTTGAGAAACGGTTTAGAAATAAATTTGATGTACTGTATTATTTAAGTCTCTAAGGTACATATCTAATTTAATCATATTCATTGTCAAAGTTACCTCCTTAATAAAAGCCACTTTAAACATGACACCTCATGTCACTTATAGGCGCCTCCAGCATAAGGATTGCTTAATTTTAGTAAGAATTTGCATATCAAGAGCTTATGTGGTGTATCTTTTGATGGCACCAATTTTTCAGCAGAGAAATGCTAATTGGACAATGGAATAGTTTTAAAATGAGGAATAGTCAGGATGTTAAGTTTTGTAACATATCTTGAATCAATTATACTAAAATTCTTTCTCAGTAGTATAAAAATTCTTCATGTAGAAACTTATGCACCTTGTGTGAAATGAGCTCTTCTAATAGCATTGGTGCTTGCATAGTATCTAACATAAAAGTGAAGGTATCACTGACTCAGTCAAACGTGTTCACTTAAAGGAAAGTCAATTTCTGAGAGCAAAACTTTTATAATTCTTAAAAGATACAATGTTACACTTAAAATATGCATATGTTATACATTGAAAAAGTGTTCTTCTCAGTGAAGGAAACTACTTCAAGTGGAAAGATTTGAAAAATTCTGAAAAGCTTCACTTTAAAGGTTAGTCTATTCTCAAGTACCAAAGCTGTTAGAGTGGCTCATTTTTTATACAGTGCCAAAAGTGCCCACCTGAAAGATGGTCAGACTTTGAAAAAAAAATTAAAATATAAAATATTATACAAAGTTCACTTGTGATATCTAGATGAAATATCTTACAAAAGTGTCCTTGTCAGAATCTGAATGACCTTCAATATAGTATGTTTTAAAATTTCTGGGGGTACTTCCACTTTATACTTAACCAAGAACTAAAAATTATGGAAATTAGAAAGCTCAAGTTGCTCTTACACAGTACCAAAAGTGTTCACCTGAAGGATGGTCTGTTTCTGATAAGGAAACTTTTATAATGCATAAATGATGCACAAATATACATATGATACCAATATAATATGCATTTTAAAAGTGTCCTTCTCAGAAACCAACCATTACTCAGATTGACACTTTGGGTAATGTGTAACCAAATGGAATGAACTACTCTAATAGACATATTATTTTTTTTCTTTCACCATAGAATATAAGTGCAGTAGACTTGGCCAAAATTGTCCATGCAAAGGAAAGTCTGTCATTGAGAAGGACACATTTATAATGCACATCATATAGGTATTAGGGAGTGTGTGCTCTGGCAAATATGCACTTATCTAAGTGCAGATTTCCAAAAAACACTAGCCCCAACACTGGTGGATTTCAAATGTGAAATAAGTCACTTATTTCACTCAAATATGCACTTTCTCAACCAAAATTGCTAGTTTTACTACACATACTACTTTACTGATTTGTCAGCATTATCCAATTAATATGCAAAACATGGCACCATAACACTCCACAACTCAAAGCATCTTAGAGTTAGTAGCAATATCTATATTCCACTTACTGTTTGGCTAATAATTATATCTCATTTTTATGGTAAGTGGTTTGTTTTTTATTTTCAAGGTAAAATTAACTTTATTTTTCTCTCCCTCTTTTATCTCTTTTTTTCATCTCAATCCTAATCTTTATCCCCCCTTAGCTTGGTCATGTTCCCTTCTTTCACCCCTCCTTTGCTACCTCAATCCCCTCTTTCCCCCCATCCCCTCTGGTTCTTAGCACTGGTTGAAAGTTTTTTGTCCCCCCCCACCTACACCTGAAACAACAGCCAAGCAGCAAAGCTGCCTGAATGGTATTACTTTGTCCTCCCCCCACCTCTCCGCCATCTCCCTCCCCTCAGAAACCCAAGCCAGGCAGCCAAGCTTTCTAGCTCAAAACTTTTTTGGTGATACCCACCCCTTATCTCAATAAAATGCAAGGGAGGGTATTGCCAAACTTTCCTGTAGAGCTTGAGTAGGAGGAGACTAGAGAAGAAAGAATGAGAAATTTAGCAAATAATTTATGAAAAAAGAAAAATTAAACATAAATCAAACAATTAGGGCTCTGAGAACTCAGATATGCTCCAAAATAATTGTTCTGTGTGATAGTTGGGATCATTTTCAGGTGAACTATGGTTAGAAGCTGGGGGGGATTTATGTCCTTAAAGTGCAGGTGTGTTTGGAGGATTATTAAATGGTTTAGAATCAGAGAGTATATCCTTAGTAGTATTGTGTGGAAACCAAGGGTTGACATCAACTTGGAAACTAAAAAGAATATCCATTTCCTCATAGAAAGGACACATGACATTGAGATTTTCATAAAAAGTAGTAATTTCATTTTACAAATCATCATCATCAATACCAAAGCCAGTGGAAGTGGAAGCAAAATGAGCCTTTTTATATTTTGATTGATAACTTTTGAACCTCTCCTTATTTTGCTTAGGATTAATTTTGATTCTCCCTTTTGCTTTTTTTACTTCATTTGCCATCAAAAAGAAGCCATTGAAATTTTGGGTTTAATTCTCACATCCAAAACATGCATCATATTTTGATTTAATTTTGAGGAAGTTAATGATGATGAAATGATCTTAATTTTTTAGCTGTCCAGACTTTGATTTCTCAGGTGAGGGGCTTGCATTATGGGAAGGACTTTTTAATGAAGAATTTTTTTAGTTGCCTTTTGAGTGTTGGATTTTCTGGAAGAAATCATAAAACTGGTATGTTACAAGAAAAGAGATTAAGAGGTTGAAAATATAAAAAAACAAGGTAAAAAACATGCCTGGTTAAAATTTTGCAATAAAATTTTTCAAATTTAAGTGAGGGGTTTGTGCCATGAATTGATGAGGGGATGGAGGTGAGGCTGTCACATGTGACAGGAAAGGGGTGGGAAAAGAAGGTATTATGTGGCCAACATGGGGTTGTTAAAATTTTTTTGGAAAAAAGTGCTGATTTGAGGTCATAACTGACACCCATTTTTATAATAAGTGACTTTTTTGAAGCTTCAAGTGCTGATTTGTAAGTAGTGATTTGATTTGAAATCCACAATTAAGTTAAGTGTGTATTTTCCAGAACTGACACCCCCTATTATATGTAATCAGTGTGTTTTTTAAAATATAAAAGTGTCCATCTCAGCAACAGACCATCCTTCAGGTGGATACTTTAGGTACTGGGAATAAAATGAGCTCTTATAATAGCCTTGGTACTTAGAAATTGGCTAACCATAAAATCAATGGTGTCTCAGACTTGGTCAAGAATGTACAATTGAATGAAAGTAAAAAATTGAGAAAGACAATTTTATAATGCATATCAATTAACTATAATTCATATACCAGTGTATCTTTAATGCATTATGAAAATGTCCTTATAAACATCTGACCATTGTTCATGAGGACACCTTCCCTTTAATGATTAACCAAAAATCAAATACCTTGACCATTAGAAAATCTTATTCCAGATTCTTAAAAAGTATCTAAAGTGTCCATCTGAGAGACAGTTGGTTTCTTAGAAGGAAAATTTTATAATTATAACTACCTATATTTTACAGAATCTACCCTAAGTCATATGCCTTTTAAAACTGTCTTCCTCAGCATCTGCCAATGCGCAAAATGACATTTAACACCATGTCTAGCCATATACCACAGTTTATTTTTACATGACTTAAAATATTAATCCTTTATTCAAAAAATGAATTCCATTAAGTTATTATTATTAAAGGTAAAACAATCTACCTGATGCATTTTGAAAATAAAATATAACTACCTCAAATATCAATACTATAGTAATAGCATATTCTGAAACAAAATGAATATTTTAAATATATCATTAAGCCAAAAAAATATAACGAATTCAAGAATAAATTTTTTCAAACAAATTATAAATATAATGAACTGTAAAATATCCTTTAATTTTAATTATTATTAAAAAGTATAGTGTTCTGCTGGATGAATTTGGCACACAAGATTCAACTATACCTAAGTCATTTATAATTAAACGGTAATGATAATTTCATTAAAAATCTATTTGAAAAGAAAATTATTATCCTATACATATGTGAAAACTATTATATCTGAATTATATTTACTTACACTATTCACATGAATATGATTTAGGAAAATCCAAGAGCTTGTAGAAAGTAATGTTGGAAATTTCTTCATATTAGTTATTTATTTAGTATTTTACAAGAAAAAAATGTAATGACTAATCAATACATACACTAGCATAAATATAGGTGGTAAATACAAAATTATTCTCTTGATTATAAAATCTCTAAAACCCTACTGATTTATAAATTGAAACCCATTACAATTGTGTTTATGCTGCATGTGAAAAATAAGCAAAGAAAAATTCTTACTATCATTCAAATTATTTAAGGAAGCCCGTAGCTAAGAATCAAAGGGTATAAAAAGTCTCTTGTTAACAAGTATACACCATAATTTATGTTACAAATAATTATTTCAAAAAAATTTTTTTTAGTAATAGATAGTTGAGTAAAAATAAATTTACAGGAGTAAAAAAATGTGCAAGAGATTTATATGACTTTTTCATAGATATGATTTTGTTTATTATAAAATTTGACTCAAATTTAAATTTCAAAAAAGCATTATTTATAATTTTTAATCCTAAATCACATATAAGTATATCTACTTTAAGGAATTAATGTGAATTCACATACTTTTTATGTCTATTTTATCATAAAAACAACATAAAAATTTATCTCTCACTAAAAAGACATGAGAATAACAGCTTATAAATCAGAAAAATATTGGTTAATTTTTTCCAAAAATAAAATGTGAAACAAAAATCATTATCCACACATGAATTAAAAATTTTTTTTTCCATGGTCCACTGAGTTTGAAAGAATCCTGCTATCAAAAGCCAAAAAGATGACAAATCACAAAACATATCCTTTACAATTGAATGGATCATTGTTTCACCAACCTTAAAATTATCAAAAATTATATAAAGTAATTTCAGTAATAAAAATTTCTCACAAGCCAAAATTTACTCTAGAGTACCACTCATACCTATAATCATCTATATTTTATGTGGGGAATATACAAATGAATGCATACTTCAATTTTAATAAGATTTAACAACTACAATCACTTAATGTTTACTAGCAAGAATTGATTTCAATCAAGTATTTCATTAATTCAACTTTTATACTAATGGCAATAATATTTTATTTTTGTTTAAATACTAAAAATTGAAGCTCTCACAGAATTTGTCCAGGTGTCCTCATGAAGACAGTCTGAATCTTAAAAGGACATTTTTATAACTTAATAAAGATACTCAGGCATACATATAATAACTTTATGATAAACATTGTAAAAGTGTCAGCCAGGCTATACCAGGAGCCCAGTAAATGAT
This sequence comes from Hemileia vastatrix, assembly GCA_030280995.1. Lineage (NCBI taxonomy): Eukaryota > Fungi > Basidiomycota > Pucciniomycetes > Pucciniales > Zaghouaniaceae > Hemileia > Hemileia vastatrix. The sequence goes on from JASXTE010000013.1 coordinate 16,228,564, forward strand.
ATGTTAACTTATTGGATCTGAAAGAGGGCATAAATAATTGCATTTGATGTATATAAATTAATATTATATTGCATAATAAAATTATATAAGTATCTTATTAAATATAAGTGTTATATTAATTTTATTGTTATATAAATTATTTATACATTTAAATTAAGCATAATATATTTTATATTCTACAAATAATGGCGCATTTTTATATATTTAAGAATTATAAATTTATAATTAATTAATTACTAACATATATTATAATTATATATGTAAGATTGACTTATAATCACCACACAATATGGGGGGCGGACTTGCTAGCAAGTCCGCAACCTTGGACCCAAACTCACCACAGGTTGAACACACATTGAGCTATTGATAAAGGAACCATACAATCAGGGATGAACACCACTCAGCAGAACAGTTTTAGGTGGGTGTTCAAGTAGAGTTCAGTATGGGTTCAGTATGAGTTCAGTCTGAGTTCCATCTGAGTTCCATCTGAGTTCAGGTTGAGGACTTGCTAGCAAGTCCACCCCCTATATTGCGTAGTGAATGTAATTACATTAATTATTTAAATTTATATATTAAATAAAACTTCATATGTTATTAAACAATCAAATTGGGAACTTCTTTTGACCCTTAATTGTGTCAGGAAAAAATTAAATAAATTATAGGACTTATTTTATAAAATAGTATTATAAATTCTCAATTTGAATTAATTAATTGTTTCATTTAAATTAGTTATTTAATTACATAATGAAAACAATTAAATCATTTTAATTTACACTGAATTAAATTGATTACATACCTTGTTACGTCAAAACATGTTATTTGTTTCACTTAAAAATGCTGAAAACATATTGTAATAATTGTTTTGAATTGTTTTTCCCATAGTTCTTATGTCACAGGGTTGTTTAGTTACTCATTTTTTTATATTAACTGATTTGGGAATTTGGGATGGGAAATTTATTTTCTTAATTGGGATTCTTATTATTTTTGTATATTTTTCTCTCAATTACTATTTTACAAATATCTTCTTTAATCTTCTTGTTTTACTTCATTACTATTTTGTATATAGTCAGTTGTAGCGCTTCAGAGGACCCATTTCCTATAAAAAGGCCTTGGATAATCCCCTGTAGCATCATCACTTATTATACACTCAACAACTTGAATATATTTTTATATTACGTTTATATTATTTTTTATTAGTATCAAAATTCTAATTTAAATTCTATATAACTATTCAAAGTTTGCCTTAAGTCTGATAGTAGTTATAAGTGTGATCCACGCAGAACCCTTACATCAAATAATATTGTTATTAAATAAATCCTCATTGTTGTGTCATCTCTCAAGTAAACTCGTCATTGTCTCACTTTAAATAAATTAAATCTTTATTTCTTTTATTCCCTATAAAACTTTATTTCCTTTTAACCTTTCCTCCTCTGTTCCTGTTCCCTTTTTCTTATCTTCTTCTAAACGACTGACTGACAACTGGGGGCCTTTCCAAACGACGACGACAATACCGATACTTGTGACGAACAACATAATGCACAGACCACCCAACAAAAAAAGAAAATTTTGCCGCGACCGTGTTTTGAACTTGGGTTTGATCTGTTAGGTTTATATTAAATTAATTCATATATTATTTTGAAGTGATTTTCCGATCACTATGGTAAGTTAACCTTTGCACCTCTCACTCATATTACTATATTTTTACTGCAATAACAGTGATTGTGGCTTAATTTCTGATTCACTGAGTGTAAGTGTTCATTTATTATATATTTTTTTTTCCTAGTTGACCATTATAGAGTGTTAAATTCCTCTTAGTCCTAAAAGAATTAACATTATTATTAATAAAAATTGAATTATTAATTTAATTTTTTTATTATTATTAATTTTTGTTTAATTTTGGTTGACTTAGATAGCACTTTGTGCTTTGTCAGCCAGGCTATTCCAGGAGTCCAGTAAATGATATATAACTTATAAAACCTTAAAGAGTGGGTAAGAATTGTATTTAATGAATATAACTTAATATTTTATTGCATAATGAAATTATATAAGTATTTTATTATATACAAGTGTTACATTAAATTTATTGGTTATATATATTTTTATATACAGTTAAATTGAACATAATATAATATATTCTAAAAATAATGGCGCATTTTTATGTATTTAATAATTATAAATTTATATTTAATTAATTGAAAAACATATATTATAATTATAAGTGTAAAATTGACTTATAATATATTTAAATTAATTACTTAAATTTATATATTAAATAATACCTCTCATATGATACTAAACAATAATTAATGACGCTTCTTTTGACCCTTAATTGTGTTAGAAAAAAACAAATAAATTAATTGAGACTGAATTGAGATTAATTACATGTTTTGTTGCGTCAAAGTATTTTTTGTTTCACTTAAAATATCCTTAAATCAGACTGTACCATCTGTTTGGAATTATTTTTCTCATAGTTCCTATGTTCCAGTCTTGTTTAGTTATTCACTATTGTTACTTACTGATTTGGGAATTAATTGTGGGAAAATTTGATTCTTAATTGGGGTTTTAATCATTTGTTTCATATTTTTCTCTACATTGTTATGTTTCACTTATTCTTTTTTATTCTTGTTTCATCTTATTATAATTCTTGTATATACAATTATAGTGGCGCTTCAGAGGACCCATTGCCTATAAAAAGGCCTTGGATAATTCCCTGTAGCCTCATCACTTATTATACACTCAACAAATTAAATACTATTTTACTACGTTTATATTTTTTTTATTAGTAATACAATTCTAATTAAAAGTCTATATAACAAATTAAAGGTTGCTTTAAGTCTGATAGTAATTAAAAGTGTTTGCCGCGCAGAACCCTTACATTGAATAATATTATTATTAATAAATTCTAAGTTTTTGTCACCTCTCAAAGTTGCTCACCGTTGTTTCCCTATCAAATAAATTAAATATATATTATTGTAATTTATTTCTTTTATTTTCCCTTGTCCTCCTCCTTCTCTCCTCCTTTTCTCCTATTTTTATTACCTTCTTCTAGACAACTGACCGACAACTGGGGACCTTTCCAAACGACGATGACGATCGAGCCTGGTGACGAACGACAAAACGCACGGACCACCTAGCAAAACGAAACTTTTGCCGCAACTGTGTTTCGAACTTGGGTTCGACATCTTAGGTTTATATAATATTAATTTTTACATTATTTTGAAGTGATTTTTCAATCACTATAGTAAGTTCACCTTTGCACCTCTCACTCATATTATTATATTTTTATTGCAATAACAGTGATTGTGGCTTAATTGCTGATTCACTGAGTGTAAGTGTTCAAATATTAAAATTTTTTTTCCTAGTTGACCATTATAGAGTGTTAAGTCCTCTTAGTCCTAGAAGAATTAACATTTTTTATTAATACAAATTGAATTATTAAATTAATTTTTTTTTATTAATTATTGTTAATTTTGGTTGACTTAAAAGTACATTGTGCTTAGTCCCAAATATATTGCCATATTTAATATTGGTAATTAATTGGTTGAATTAACTTGATTGTTATTCCCAATTTAACCTTGCAATCCATTTTTATTAAAATTAATTTTTTATAATTATTACTTTATATTGAAAATTATTTTTTCTATAATTTAACTAATAAAAAAAATTTTTTTTTTTGGAGCAATTATTGACTAACTTTTATTATTTTTTTTATAAAATAAAAAGTAAATTATAAATCTTCCCACTAGTATGTCCAACAATTTGGCAGAAAAAATGGATAACATGCAAGTGGATGAGATAGAAATTGACTATGATGCTGACACTGTAAGTTCTTCTAAAGTTGGTCATAAAAAATCTTATGCTAACACAAAGAATTCACATACTGCAGGATTTGGAAATGACAGGAAATGCAAACAAACCAAACCCCCTTCCCCCAGTACCACAGAAGGAAGTAAAGCCTCTAGTGCCTCAAGAAGGTCTTCCAAAAGGCTTCAAAATAAAAAAGCTTCCTCTGCCACAACAAATCAGCAACCTATCCAGTCATATAAAAGAGTTGAAGACAGAAAATATGATGTACAAAGCAAAGGTAGACACATTGTGGGATCAGGTCCAAGAACTCAGGAACCAGATTCAGGCCCAGGCCCCTCCTCAGTTGCCTCCCAATCAGCCTCAGTTTCAGGCTCAACCTTCACAGCCACCCAGCTCAACCATCCAAAATCCAAATACTATGGAAGTAGAGCAATGGAAATGGGATTATCTAATGAGTCACTACCAACAGAATGTGCAACACCCTCCTCATCATCAGCCTGGCCCATCCAGAACACCCAATTTCCATCCTCCTCCTCATCCCTACCAACAAGGCAGGAGAAAGAAGGCCCAAGCACAATCCCAAACCCAGTCCCAGGGGAAGTTTCCTCCTCTGCCATGGTAAGTAATTTGGTTGATAGTCACTTGGGTATGTTTTCTAATAAATCTTCTTCTGCAGGTAATATTATTGAACATGGTGAAAGAACAGTTAAACCTGTTAAAAGACAGCTTCCTGTAACTAGTAGCCCTATTGATGTAATTAGCAAATTGTCATTTGATGAACCTTTACATTTAACTTCTACATCTTTAATTAATCCTTCTCTTGCAATTAAAAATGATTCTGTTCCCCCTGAAATCTATACCTTAATTGAAAAAACTTCTGAGGAAATATTGAAAGATACCCTTGATTTTAATATTGTAAAAGACAAACATGTGAGAGATGTGTTAATCCATGAAAATGATAGATTAAATAATTTACACTTGCAATGTAAAGTGAGTTTTTCTGTACAAGATACAGCTTATTTAAAAATCAAAGAAACCTTGAATGTTGTTCTTAGTCAACAAAAACAAATAAGAAGTGACCATAGAGCTATCTCAGATAGAAATATCAGTCTACATAAGACCTTGAGTGAATTGAAACCCCTTATTGAGGAAAATTATTCATTCAAGAATGAAATAAAATCTCTGCAAAATGAGTTTAAGAAGCTAAAAAATGATTTCCATGCACTAAGTACCAAACACTCAGTTTCTAAGGACAGAAATGTTCTATCTCTTGCAAAAGTAAATGACCAGATGTCTGAAATTCCAAGAATAAGAAACTATGTGTCTGACCTACAGGAAAAGTTCTCAACCTTAACCATCAATAATGAATTAAATGAGATTTCTGCAAATAAGCTGCATAAAAATAAAGGGAAAAAACCTGAACAAAGTTCATCCTTTCTTCCTCATATTTCAACCATTAAACAAACTGACAATGAGTCTGTAAAATCTTTTGCTACTAGCAAAAAATCTTGTGATGGTCATGCACCAGCTGTTTCTGTAAATAATGAAATTTCTGAACACCTGGCTAAACTTCAGGAATTATTACTAATGAATAATTCAAACAAAAAAGTGGACCATCCCAGTAGTCAGAAAAATTGGCCTAAGTTAGACCAATATCCTACCTTTGATGGTGATTCTTCCTCTGATTGGAAACACTTTATCCAGAGAATTGATAATTTAAAGAGATCTTATAAACTACCTGATGAGGAAATTGTTTCTAAGCTTATTTCTTTATTTTCCAATGTAGCCTTGATGTGGTATGAATCTGTCCTCTTAGATAACAATCATTATACATGGAATGATTGGAAATCCTTGATTGAGAATCAGTTTGGTGGTTCAAAATTCAGGTTAGCTCAGCAGAGACTGTATGAGAATACTAGATATGTATCCTCCTCTGTTGAAAAGCCCATTTTTTTTCTGATGAAAATAACTAAAATTCTTAGAGAAATTGATCCAAAGATGGATTATGATATTTGGAGAGATAAAATCTTGTATAAATTACCAAATTCTCTTAGGGATTTGATTGTTGCTAGAACTGAGCATATAAGGGAAAATTCTTCTTTCATTAATATCTGTAATGAAGTACTACTCAACCATAGATATGAACCAAAGAATTACCTTAGTAAATCTTATAATGATCAGAATAAACCTTCTATGAAGCTCCCAGAAAAATCTGGTAAACCCTCTGCCCCAGTTGCACCTAAAAAATATGCAACAAATACTTGTTATAAATGTAACAAACCGTGGCAGAAGGGTCATGTTTGTGACAAGAAAATTCATCTTGTTGAACAAAATGAAGACACTGATGAAGTTGAACTTGATGTCAATAATTCTTCCAGTGACTGTGAAAGTAATATCTCCTATGAAAATGAATCTGTTAAAGATGTTTTAATGTTGGAACATGATGTCCATTATTTAAATAATATATCTGAAGATTGTGTATTGAATTTATCTTCAGTAGAAAATGCTGAGATAATTAAAGATATTACTAACAATTCTATTCCTATATCCCCTTTAAAAGCACCTGTTATCATTAATGGTAAAAATGTTGATGTAGTTCTTGATTCTGGTGCTGGAGGAAGTGTAGTATCTGAAAAAGCTTTGGCTTCAGTGGATAAGGAATATTTGAGTAAATTATTGCCTATAACTTCTGAAAAATGGAGAGGATATGGTTCTACCTTATTTCCTATTGGCAAATACAAAACCTCTGTATTCTTCAAATATAATGGTGGTTTTGTCAGAGCTATTTGTGAGTTTGTTGTCATAAAAATGATAATTTGAGCAATTGGTTTATTATGGGAAATGATATTTTAACCATGTTTGGTGTGAAACTGGACCCAGCAAATAATTGCTTTACCTTAGAAATGAATGGGAAAAGAAAATTCAAAATTTCTTCTCCTAGGCCTTCTGGGCATTTGTTGAAATCTTGTAACTCACTGACCCAATGTAAAGGTAGAACAACAACTGAAATGGATGATTTATTACATGAAATAAATACCGCTTCTTTTGGTGATCAGTTGACTAGTGAACAAAAGGATTCTATTGTTGCCTCTATTACCTCTTTCCCTATGGCTTTTGCTCATGGTTCTCATGTCTTGGGAATTGTTCAGGAAGAGATGAAAATTACCTTATCCTGTAATTTGAGTGATATTCCTCCTTCCCTTAAGAAAAAACCATATCCTGCTTCTCCATCAAAAAGAAAAGATATTGAAGATAATATTGAAACATTATTGAAAATGAATATCATTGAGAAGGTGGATGTCACCCCCAAATATTGTGTCATCTCCCCAGTCTTGATTTCATATGAAAAAGATAAAGCTAGATTATGTGGAGATTACAGAGCTTTAAATACTTATACTGTTGATGATATTTATCCTTTACCCAGAATTAATTCAATACATGCTACCTTGCAAGGTGCAAAATTTATTAGTTGTCTGGATGGTAATAAAGGTTATCATCAAGTTCCAGTTGAGAAACATTCTCGAAATTTTTTGCTTATTGCTACTCATATGGGAATATATAAGTATGTTAGGATGCCATTTGGCCCTATGATGCTCCTTCAGTTTTCCAGAAAGTCATGGATAACACTTTCCATCAAGAAATTATTGAAGGTTGGCTCATGGTTTATATTGATGATATTATTGTTTTTTCTAAAACTTTTGATGAACATATGACTCACTTGAATAGAGTTTTCCAAAAAATGAATGAAATCAATATGACCTTATCTTTAAAAAAGTGTAAATTTGGTTTTCAATCTTTGAAAGTCCTTGGCCATGTTGTGTCAGGCTTACAAATTTGTGTAGACCATAATAAAGTTGCTGCCATTCAAAATGTGAAAGCACCAACTTCTGTAAGAGAAATCCAAAGTTTTTTGGGTATGTGTGGCTATTATAGACAATATATTAAAAATGATCAGGTCATAGCCTTGCCTCTTACAAAACTGACCAGAAAAGATGTTGCTTTTCTCTGGAATAATGACTGTCAAAAAGCTTTTGATACATTAAAAAGTTGCTTAATGACAGCCCCTATATTGGCTCTTCCAGATTTTAACAAGCCATTTGTCCTTTATACAGATGCTAGCTTTATTGGTTTGGGTGCTGCCCTTCACCAAAAGCAAATTATTAATGATAAATCCTCAGAGGTTGTAATTTGTTATATTTCAAGAACCTTAAGAATTAGTGAATTGAAATATGGTGCCACTCAATTGGAGTGCTTAGCAGTTGTTTGGGCTCTTGAGAAACTTCATTACTACTTGGATGACCAAAAATTTGAGTTGGTAACTGACTGTAGTGCTGTGAAATCTCTCTTAAACCTCAAGACACCTAACAGACATATGTTCAGGTGGCAACTTGCTGTTCAAGAATACAGAGGAAGGATGACTATTATCCATAGAGCTGGAAATGTTCACTCTAATGTTGATATGCTCTCCAGATTGCCTCTGCCAAATAATGACTCCAATCCTGCTTATTTACCTGAAGATGATACTGTTCATATACATGGTATATTTATAGTTGATATGGAAGAAGAGTTATTACAGTTAATACTGGATTCATATGATAAAGATTCTGATTTAAATAAATTAGTTACTATTTTGAATGATCCTAAGAATGCTTCAATTCAAGCATTAATAAAAACTCTTCCTGCAAAGTACCAAAATGCTTTAAATAAATGAAAGTTTTCTATTGAAGATGGTTATATATATTATAGAAGGAAGCTTACCAATGTAATTGTCATTCCTCCTTCAATGAAAGAAAATATCCTCAAACTTTGTCATGATGACATATTAGCTGGTCATTTTGATCTTGAAAAAAAATTGATTAGAATCAAAAACACTGCATGGTGGGCTAATATGTCTGAAGACACAAAATTATATGTTGAATCTTGTGATTCCTGCAAAAAATCTAAAAGGTTAACAGGTAAGAGAGCAGGGTTATTACAACATATTGAAGCACCTAGTGCTCCCTGGCAAATCATTAATATGAATTTTGTCACTGGTCTTCCTGTTGCAGGTAAAGACAGCTTTAACTCTTGTTGGGTAATAGTGGATAGATTCACAAAAATGTGCAAATTTATTCCAACCCACAAATATGTATCCACCAAAGAATTAGCTTTCTTATGGTGGTCTTACTGTTTAATATTATTGGTTTTCCAAAAGCCATTATCTCTGATAGGGATCCAAAATTCACTTCTGAGTTTTGGACCTCTTTGATGGATATTTGTGGCTGTGAGTTAAAATTGTCTACAGCTCACCATCCTCAGACTGATGGTCTAGCTGAAAGAATGATTCAAACTCTGGAAGATATGATTAGAAGGTATTGTGCCTTTGGTTTAGAATATAAAGACAATGACAGATTTACTCATGATTGGGTCACTCTTTTGCCTGGTCTTGAATTTGCATATAATAGCACTGTTCATTCTGTCACTGAGAAAAACCTTTTGAGCTTTGGTTAGGTTATGTCCCAAACACTCCTGCTCAGATTCTCAATAATAAATTACCTAAGTTGGAACTACACCCTGGTGTAAAATCTTTTATGCAAATGCAACAGCTATGCAGAAAACATGCTCAGAGTTGTATTGATAAAGCATTTGAGTATGAAAAGAAAAGATGGGATAAATCCCATAAAGAATACACATTTAACAAGGGTGATGAAGTGTTGATCTCTACTGTACATTTCAATTTGCAAGGTAACTACAAATTAAAAGATCCTTTTGTAGGACCATTTGTTGTTAAAAGAATGGTTGGTGATAATGCAGTAGAAGTTGTATTGTATTCTCCATATGATAGGAAACATCCTGTCTTTCCCATTTCTTTGCTTAAACCTTATACTTCCAACAGTGACTTATTTCCAAAAAGAAGAGGAAGACCTAAGAAGAATCCTCAGGAAGTCACAGAAACAGCAGAAATTGATAAAATTCTCAATGATAGAATTATCACTTCTGAAAGAGGTACTGAATATTTATTGAGATATAAGAACAAATCATCTGAACATGATGCATGGATACCTGGCAAGGAAATTTCAAATCTGCCTGCTCTGTTGAAAAAATACAAAAAGAAAAAATCTTAGCATTTTTTTTTATTGTTTTTTTAGAGTGAGGGAGTGTCAGCCAGGCTATTCCAGGAGTCCAGTAAATGATATATAACTTATAAAACCTTAAAGAGTGGGTAAGAATTGTATTTAATGAATATAACTTAATATTTTATTGCATAATGAAATTATATAAGTATTTTATTATATACAAGTGTTACATTAAATTTATTGGTTATATATATTTTTATATACAGTTAAATTGAAAATAATATAATATATTCTACAAATAATGGCGCATTTTTATGTATTTAATAATTATAAATTTATATTTAATTAATTGAAAAACATATATTATAATTATAAGTGTAAAATTGACTTATAATATATTTAAATTAATTACTTAAATTTATATATTAAATAATACCTCTCATATGATACTAAACAATAATTAATGACGCTTCTTTTGACCCTTAATTGTGTTAGAAAAAAACAAATAAATTAATTGAGACTGAATTGAGATTAATTACATGTTTTGTTGCGTCAAAGTATTTTTTGTTTCACTTAAAATATCCTTAAATCAGACTGTACCATCTGTTTGGAATTATTTTTCTCATAGTTCCTATGTTCCAGTCTTGTTTAGTTATTCACTATTGTTACTTACTGATTTGGGAATTAATTGTGGGAAAATTTGATTCTTAATTGGGGTTTTAATCATTTGTTTCATATTTTTCTCTACATTGTTATGTTTCACTTATTCTTTTTTATTCTTGTTTCATCTTATTATAATTCTTGTATATACAATTATAGTGGCGCTTCAGAGGACCCATTGCCTATAAAAAGGCCTTGGATAATTCCCTGTAGCCTCATCACTTATTATACACTCAACAAATTAAATACTATTTTACTACGTTTATATTTTTTTATTAGTAATACAATTCTAATTAAAAGTCTATATGACAAATTAAAGGTTGCTTTAAGTCTGATAGTAATTAAAAGTGTTTGCCGCGCAGAACCCTTACATTGAATAATATTATTATTAATAAATTCTAAGTTTTTGTCACCTCTCAAAGTTGCTCACCGTTGTTTCCCTCTCAAATAAATTAAATATATATTATTGTAATTTATTTCTTTTATTTTCCCTTGTCCTCCTCCTTCTCTCCTCCTTTTCTCCTATTTTTCTTACTTTCTTCTAGACGACTGACCAACATGCTTAGTCCCATATATTACCATATTTAATATTGGTAATTTAATTAATTGGTTGACAACAACTTAATTTTTTATTCCCAATTTTTCTTTGCAGTCCATTTTATTAATTATTTTTTATAAATATTACTTTATATTAAAAAAAATTTTTTTTATATAATTTAATTAATAAAATTTTTTTTTATTTGGAGCAATTTATTGACTGATTTTTATTAATTTTTCTTTAAGAATTAATTAATATTCCCACTATTATGTCCAACAATTTGGCTGAGAAAATGAATAACATGCAAGTGGATGAAATTGAAATTGATTATGATGCTGATAATGTGAGTTCTTCTAAAGTTGAACATAAAAAATCTTATGCTAACAAGAAAAATTCACATAATTCAGGATGTGGAAATGACAGGTGAAATAAACAAATCAAACCCCCTTCCCCCAGCACAACAGAAGGAAGTAAAACCTCCAGTACCTCAAGAAGGTCTTCCAAAAGGACTCAAAATAAAAAAGCTTCCTCTGCCCCAACAAATCAGAAATCTGTCCAGTCATATCAAAGAACTGAGGACAGAAAACATGAAATACAAGGCAAAAGTAGACACCTTGTGGGATCAAGTTCAGGAACTCAGGAACCAAAATCAGGCCCAGGCCCCTCCTCAGTTGTCTCCAAATCAGCCTCAGTTTCAGGCTCAACCTTCACAGCCCCCCAGCTCCTCCATCCAAAATCAAAGTACTATGGAAGTAGAGCAATGGAAATGGGATTATCTAATGAGTCACTACCAGAAGAATGTGCAACATCCTCCTCATAATCAGCCTGGCCCATCCAGAACACCCAATTTCCATCCTCCTCCTCATCCTTATCAACCAAGCAGGAGAAAGAAGGCCCAAGCACAATCACAAACTCAGTCTCAGGGGAAGTTTCCTCCTCTGCCATGGTAAGTAATTTGGTTGATAGTCACTTGGGAATGTTTTCTAATAAGACTTCTTCTGCAGGTAATCTTATTGAGAATGGTGAAAGAACAGTTAAACCTGTTAAAAGACAGCTTCCTGTAACTAGTAGCCCTATTAATGTAATTAGAAAATTGTCATTTGATGAACCTCTACATTTGACTTCTACTTCTTTAATTAATCCTTCTCTTGCAATTAAGAATGATTCTGTTTCCCCTGAAGTCTATGACTTAATTAAGAAAATTTCTGAAGAAATATTGAAAGATACCCTTGATTTTAATGTTGTAAAAGACAAACAATTGAGAGAAGTGTTAATCTAAGAAAATGATAGATTAAATAATTTGCACTTACAATGTAAAGTAAGTTCTTCTGTACTGGATACAGCTTATTTTAAAATCAAAGAAACCTTGAATATTGTTCTTAGCCAACAAAAACAAAAAAGGAGTGACCATAGAGCTATCTCAGATAGAAATATCAATCTACATAAGACCTTGAGTGAATTGAAACCCCTGATTGAAGAAAATTATTCATTAAAAAGTGAAAAAAAATCTCTACAAAATGAGTTTAAAAGGATAAAGAATGATTTCCATGCACTAAGTGCCAAACACACAGTTTCTGAGGACAGAAATGTTCTATCTCTTGCAAAAGTAAATGACCAGATGTCTGAAATTCCAAGGATAAGAAACTATGTGTCTGACCTGCAGGAAAAATTTTCAACCTTAACCATCAATAATTATGGTATAAATGAGAATGCTGCCCATAAGCTGCATAGAAATAAAGAAAAAGAACCTGAACAGAGTTCCTCTTTTCTTCCTCATATTTCAGCCATTAAAAAAGCTGACAATGAGTCTGTAAAATCTTTTGCTACTAGCAAAAAATCTTGTGATGGTCATGTACCAGCTTTTTCTGTAAATAATGAAATTTCTGAACACCTGGCTAAACTTCAGGAACTATTAATGATAAATAATTCAAACCAAAAAGTGGACCATCCCAGTAGTCAGAAAAATTGGCCTAAGTTGGACCAATATCCTACCTTTGATGGTGATTCTTCTTCTGATTGGCAACACTTTATCCAAAGAATTGATAATCTAAAGAGTTCTTATAAACTACCTGATGAGGAAATTGTTTCCAAGCTAATTTCTTTATTTTCCAATGTAGCCTTGATGTGGTATGAATCTGTACTTTTGGATAACAATAATTAAACATGGAATGATTAAAAATCCTTGATTGAGAATCAGTTTGGTGGTTCAAAATTCAGGTTAGCTCAGCAAAGACTGTATGAGAATACTAGATATGTATCCTCCTCTGTTGAAAAGTCCATTGTTTTTCTTATGAAAATAACAAAAATCCTAAGAGCAATTGATCCAAAGATGGATTATGATATTTGGAGAGATAAAATCTTGTATAAATTACCAAATTCTCTTAGAGACTTGATTGTGGCTAGAACTGAGCATGTAAATGAAAATTCTTCATTCATTAATATCTGTAATGAGGTACTACTCAACCATAGATATGAAGCAAAGAATTACCTTGGTAAATATTATAATGATCAGAATAAACCTTCTACAAAACTCCCAGAAAAATCTGGTTACCCCTTTGCCCCAGTTGCACCTAAAAAATATGCAACAGATACTTGTTATAAATGTAACAAAGCATGGCAAAAGGGTCATGTTTGTGACAAGAAAATTCATCTTGTTGAACAAAATTAAGACACTGATGAAGCTGAAATTGATAATTCTTCTAGTGATTGTGAAATTAATATCTCCTATGGCAATAACTCTGTTAAAGATGTTTTAATGTTAGAACAGGATGTCCATTATTTAGATAATATATCTGAAGAATGTGTATTGGATTTATCTTCAGTGGAAAATGCTGTAATAATTAAAGATATTACTAACAATTCTGTAGCCATCTCCCCCTTGGAAGCACCTGTTATCATTAATGGTAAAAATGTTGATGAAGTTCTCGACTCTGGTGCTGGAGGAAGTGTAGTGTCTGAAAAGGCTTTAGCTTCAATAGATAAGGATTATTTGAGTAAATTATTACCTATAACTTCTGAAAAATGGAGAGGGTATGGTTCTACCTTAATTCCTATTGGAAAATACAAAACCTCTGTATTCTTTAAATATAATGGTGGGTTTGTCAGAGCTATTTGTGAATTTGTTGTCATGCAAAATGATAGTTTAAGTAATTGGTTTATTATGGGTAATGATATTTTAACCATGTTTGGTGTGAAATTGGACCCAGCAAATAATTGCTTCACCTTGGGATTGAATGGAAAAAGGAAATTCAACATTTCCTCCTCTAGAAAACCTTCTGGGCATCTGTTAAAGTCTTGTAACTCACTAATCCAGGATAAAGGCAGAACAACAATTGAAATGGATGATTTATTAAATGAAATAAATACTGCTTCTTTTGGTGATCAGTTAACTAGTAAACAAAGGGATTCTATTATTGCCTCAATTACCTCTTTCCCTATGGATTTTGCTCATGGTCCTCATGTCTTAGGAATTGTTCAGGAAGAAATGAAAATTACCTTATCCTGTAACTTAAGTGATATCCCTCCTAGTATTAAGAAAAAACCATATCCTGCTTCTCCAACAAAAAGAAAGGATATTGAAGATAATATTGCCACATTATTAAAAATGAATATCATTGAGAAAGTGGATGTCACCCCCAAATATTGTGTCATCTCCCCAGTCTTGATTTGTTATGAAAAAGATAAGGCTAAATTATGTGGAGATTACAGGGTATTGAACACTTATACTGTTGATGATATCTATCCTTTAACCAGAATTAATTCAATTCATGCTACCTTACAGGGTGCAAAATTTATTAGTTGTCTGGATGGCAATAAAGGTTATCATCAGATTCCTGTTGAGAAGAATTCACAAAAATTTTTACTAATTGCTACTCATATGGGAATATATAAGTATGTTAGGATGCCATTTGGCCCTAAAAATGGACCTTCAGTTTTTCAAAAAGTCATGGATAATACTTTCCATCAAGAAATAATTGAGGGATGGCTTATGGTTTATATTGATGATATCATAGTTTTTTCTAGAACTTTTGATGAACATATGGTTCATTTGAATAGAGTTTTCTAAAAAATGGATGAAATCAATGTGACTTTGTCCTTGAAAAAGTGTAAATTTGGTTTTCAATCTTTGAAAGTCCTTGGCCATGTTGTGTCAGGCCTACAAATTTGTGTAGACCAAAACAAAGTTGCTGCAATTCAAAATGTGAAAGCACCAACTTCTGTAAGAGAAATCCAAAGTTTTTTGGGTATGTGTGGCTATTATAGACAATATATTAAAAATTATCAGGTCATAGCCTTGCCTCTTACAAAACTGACCAGAAAAGATGTTGCCTTTCTCTGGAATAATGACTGTCAAAAAGCTTTTAATACCTTAAAGGTTTGCTTAATGACAGCCCCTATATTGGCTCTTCCAGATTTTGACAAACCATTTGTCCTGTATACAGATGCTAGCTTTGTTGGTCTGGGTGCTGCCCTTCACCAGAAACAAATTATAAATGATAAATACTCAGAGGTTGTAATTTGTTATATTTCAAGAACCTTGAGAAATAGTGAATTGAAATATGGTGGCACTCAATTAGAGTGCTTAGCAGTTATTTGGGCTCTTGAGAAGCTTCATTACTATCTAGATGACCAAAAATTTGAATTGGTAACTGACTGTAGTGCTGTGAAGTCCCTCTTAACCCTGAAAACACCTAACAGACATATGTTCAGGTGGTAACTTGCTGTTCAAGAATATAGAGGACGGATGACAATTATCCATAGGGCTGGAAATGTTCACTCCAATGTTGATATGCTCTCCAGATTGCCTCTGACAAATAATGACTCAAATCCTGCTTATGTACCTGAAGATGATACTGTTCATATCCATGGTATATTTGTAGTTAATATGGAAGAAGAGTTATTGCAATTAATACTGGATTCATATGAGAAGGATTCTGATTTAAAAAATTGGTTACTATCTTAAATGATCCTAAGAATGCTTCAATTCAAGCATTAATAAAAACTCTTACTGCAAATTATCAAAATGCTTTGAGTAAAGGAAAGTTTTCTATTGAAGATGGTTATATATATTATAGAAGAAAGCTTACTAATGTAATTGTAATTCCTCCTTCTATGAGAGAAACTATCCTCAAACTTTGTCATGATGACATATTGGTTGGTCATTTTGATCTTGAAAAAACATTAATTAGAATCAAAAACACTGCTTGGTGGGCTAATATGTCTGAAGACACAAAATTATATGTTGAATCTTGTGATTCCTGCCAAAAATCTAAAAGGTTGACAGGTAAAAGAGCAGGGTTATTACAACATATTGAAGCACCTAATTCTCCTTGGAAAATCATTTATATTGATTTTGTCACTGGTCTTCCTGATGCAGGTAAAGACAGCTTTAACTCTTCTTGGGTAATAGTAGATTGATTCACAAAAATGTGCAAATTTATTCCAACCCACAAAGATGTATCCACAAAAGAATTAGCTTTCTTATGGTGGTCTTACATGTTAAATATTATTGATTTTCCAAAAGCCATTATCTCTGATAGAGATCCTAAATTTACTTCTGAGTTTTGGACCTCTTTGATGGATATTTGTGGCTGTGAGTTAAAATTGTCTACAGATCACCATCCTCAGACTGATGGTCTAGCTGAGAGAATGATTCAAACTCTGGAAGATATGATTAGAAGGTATTGTGCCTTTGGTTTAGAGTATAAAGACAATGACAGATTTACTCATGATTGGGTCACTCTATTGCCTGGTCTTGAATTTGCATATAATAGTACTGTTCATTCTGTCACTGAGAAGAAGCCTTTTGAGCTTTGGTTAGGTTATGTCCCAAATACTCCTGCTTAAATTCTCAATAATAAATTACCTAAGTTGGAACTACACCCTGGTGTAAAATCTTTCATGCAAATGCAGCAGCTATGCAAAAAAAATGCTCAGAGCTGTATTGATAAAGCATTTGAATATGAAAAGAAAAGATGGGATAAATCCCATAAAGAATAAACATTTAACAAGGGTGATGAAGTGTTGATCTCTACTGTCTATTTCAATTTACAAGGTAACAACAAATTAAAAGATCCTTTTGTAGGACCATTTGTTGTTAAAAGAATGGTTGGTGATAATGCAGTAGAAGTTGTATTGTATTCTCCATATGATAGGAAACATCCTGTTTTTCCCATTTCCTTGATTAAGCCTTATACTTCCAACAGTGACTTATTTCCCAAAAGAAGGGGAAGACCTAAGAGAAACCCTCAGGAAGTCACAGAAACAGCAGAAATTGATAAAATTCTCAATGATAGAATTATCACTTCTGAAAGAGGTACTGAATATTTATTGAGATATAATAACAAATCATCTGAACATGATGCATGGATACCTGGCAAGGAGATTTCAAATCTTCCTACTCTGTTGAAAAAGTACAAAAAGAAAAAATCTTTGCATTTTTTTTATTGTTTTTTCTTAGAGTAAGGGAGTGTCAGCCAGGCTATACCAGGAGCCCAGTAAATGATATGTTAACTTATTGGATCTGAAAGAGGGCATAAGTAATTGCATTCGATGTATATAAATTAATATTTTATTGCATAATAAAATTATATAAGTATCTTATTAAATATATAAGTGTTATATTAATTTTATTGTTATATAAATTTTTTATACATTTAAATTAAGCATAATATATTTTATATTCTACAAATAATGGCGCATTTTTATGTATTTAAGAATTATAAATTTATAATTAATTAATTACTAACATATATTATAATTATATATGTAAAATTGACTTATAATGTAATTACATTAATTATTTAAATTTATATATTAAATAAAACTTCATATGTTATTAAACAATCAAATTGGGCACTTCTTTTGACCCTTAATTGTGTCAGGAAAAAATTAAATAAATTATAGTACTTATTTTATAAAATAGTATTATAAATTCTCAATTTGAATTAATTAATTGTTTCATTTAAATTAGTTATTTAATTACATAATGAAAACAATTAAATCATTTTAATTTACACTGAATTAAATTGATTACATACCTTGTTACGTCAAAACATGTTATTTGTTTCACTTAAAAATGCTGAAAACATATTGTAATACTTGTTTTGAATTGTTTTTCCCATAGTTCTTATGTCACAGGGTTGTTTAGTTACTCATTTTTTTATATTAACTGATTTGGGAATTTGGGATGGGAAATTTATTTTCTTAATTGGGATTCTTATTATTTTTGTATATTTTTCTCTCAATTACTATTTTACAAATATCTTCTTTAATCTTCTTGTTTTACTTCATTACTATTTTGTATATAGTCAGTTGTAGCGCTTCAGAGGACCCATTGCCTATAAAAAGGCCTTGGATAATCCCCTGTAGCATCATCACTTATTATACACTCAACAACTTGAATATATTTTTATATTACGTTTATATTATTTTTTATTAGTATCAAAATTCTAATTTAAATTCTATATAACTATTCAAAGTTTGCCTTAAGTCTGATAGTAGTTATAAGTGTGATCCGCGCAGAACCCTTACATCAAATAATATTGTTATTAAATAAATCCTCATTGTTGTGTCATCTCTCAAGTAAACTCGTCATTGTCTCACTTTAAATAAATTAAATCTTTATTTCTTTTATTCCCTATAAACCTTTATTTCCTTTTACCCTTTCCTCCTCTGTTCCTGTTCCCTTTTTCTTATCTTCTTCTAGACGACTGACCGACAAAAAGTGTCCTTCTCAGAAACAGACCATCCTTCAAGTGGACACTTTTATAAAAGTATGTAACACCCTCACTTTTATAGTTAGCTATTTTTTAAGTACCAAGGCTATATAAAGTGTTCATTTTATCAATAGTACTTAAAATTTCTACCTGAAAGATGGTCTGTTTCTGAGAAGGAAAATTTTATAATGCATAAAAGATACACAGATATACATATGGTACCTAGATGATATGCATTATAAAAGTGTCCTTCTCAGAAACAGACCATTGTTCAGATAGACACTTTGGGTAACATGTAACCAGATGGCATGAGCTACTCTAATTTCCATAGTATTTTTTTTTGCCAACTTTAAAAACATTAGCGGGCCAGACTTAGTCAAAACATTCCATTTGAAGAATTGTCTGTCATTGCAAAGGACACTTTTTTAATGCACATCATCCAGGTTTTATATGTAATTGGTGTATTTTTTAATAACTATGAAAGTGTCCCTTGCAGAAACTGACCATCCTTCAAGTGGACACTTTAGGTACTGGGTATCACCACGGGAAATCTGGGGGTGAACTGCTAGCAGTTCCCTCTATTTGAAACTATCAGGAATCTGTCACGAAACTGTTGGGAAACCATCCTGAAACTGTCAGAAATATGTTTTTAAATCTGATAAAAAAACATTGAAAAAATAAACTGTCACAGATTGAATCCAGAACAATCCCTCCTTGAGCAGAGCTCAGGAACCACATTGAACATCAGTTAATCTCAGGTTTGGAAAAAGGTTGAACAACATCACTTAGCATACCTTAATATTCAAATATTAAACTTGAATATATGTTGCGTGTATGATATAGATGCATATGCATTTGAATTTGCATGGTGGATACTTATTGCATGTTAAAAATTGATGTGAAATGCCTATCTAAAGTGTATGCATAATGACTATGAAGAATAAATATGCATAAAAATATGCATAAAAATATGCATAAAAATATGCATAGTGATTATACATAAAAAATATGCATAGTGATTATGCATCAAAAATATGCATATTAAATATGCATAAAAATATGCATATTGAATATGAATAAAAAATATGCATATTCAATATGCATTAAAAATATGCATATTGAATATGAAAAAAAGGTGCATATATGTATATGAATAAAATATATTAATATGCATATAAATCTGTATAATGAATATGCATATGCATCTCCATAAATATGCATAATGATTGAAAAATGCAAAAAAATGATGCTTAACGAGTATATTTTATGCATAAATAAAAATATGCAATATGAATTCATATTGCATACAGATAACACTGGCAAACTGTCACACGCCACGTGACACTCGAGGCGAAAGCAGCTCATTAAATCAATAATATCGAGTCCTAAATCTATACTCAAAGTGCAGAAAGCAATTCTCCATAGCAACTGCGATTTTCCTTTGTGTACTTACAATTTAACTGCGCTAGCCTAAACTCTAAATCTAAATTAGTCAATCTCCCAATAGGGTGCCTTAGTCCTTTTCAATAAGCGACACACAGCGCTAGGTTCAACGAAATAGTACAGTAGTAGTTTTCATTAAAGTTTTGTTAATTAATTAAAAAGGGGCAAATTGAGCATGGACGGGTATTTAGCGAAGAGGGTCTAAGTGTATGTTAGTAATGGTCAATGGAATGGGAATGGTGCGATGGAAGGAAGGTCAATGCGAGGGGGAACAAAGGATATAAAAGGGGTTGGGTATTTGGTTCGATATTCCTTAGAATTAAATTATAAAATTCGTATTTACATTAATAGTGGTAAATCCTTAAAAGTTAAAATCATTGTTATTGTATCTTTCTTTTATTTTCTCAATATTCATTTCTAAATCCTAAATCTTTGATTATTGAGTTTCCAACCCTTCATGAGATCTTAAGAATTCCTATTACCTTTGAAACTATTTTATAATTCTTCTCGAACAAACCTCGAACCTGTAGCTCTTACTTTGAGTGATCTTCGAACCACTTCCTTGAATCATTCCTCTGTGCTTCAAAGGAGTTTCTAACTCTCATCTCACTTTCAGGAACATCCTCGACCTTGTGCGTAGGTCGTCCGGTGACAGTATAATTTAATTCTCCGTAGTTCTCATTCTTTGCACTACTACGCCCTTTTAGGTGTTTTTAAAGTTTTAAAATGGCACCTGTTGAACGCACTCCTCCTCCGGGCGCTACTACTAAGGCTAGGGGCAGGCCAACAGCCACAAGGTCTGTTTCCCGCACTCACTCTTTGGAACCACTTGACCTTAGGGAACGGCATCATTCAGTTCAATCTGTAGAAGACAACCCACAAGATTTTGAGGATTCTAGTGATGAAGAAGAAGGAGAGGATACAATGCACGAGGCACCATCCGCCCCTGCCGATCACCCTGCTGGCCAATCCTCAGAACCTGGACCATCTTACTCTCTGGAAGATTTCATGAGACTTTTCATGAAAACCCTTTCAAATCCAACATCTTCAGAGGGATCTAAGTTCAAAACTCCTTCTATGAAATCTCCTGACAAATTTGATGGAGATCACCCCGACAGATTGCGACCCTTCTTGCAAACCTGCAAGCTACTGTTCCATAATGACCCTCGAACCTTTAACAGCGACCGATCAAAGGTTGTTTACGCTTCTTCATTCCTAGCCGGGAAAGCAGCAAGATGGTTCGAACCTTATCTGCTCATGCTTTCTTTGACAGAAACCCACTTACTTATCAATAATTGGGAAAAGTTCAAAGACCAACAATTTAAGTTGTTTGGGGACCCTAATGAAACGGACAACACAGAAATTGAACTTGATTTTCTTCGCATGAGTGATAATGGTAAAGCCTCTGAATATATCTCGAACTTCAGAGCACTTCAAACTCAAGTAGGTTGGAATGATGCTGCCCTTAAGTATCATTTCAAGAAAGGACTTCCTTCGAGGATTCTGGATCAATTAAATCTTCACGGTCAGAAGATGACTACTTTAACGGATTTAATGGATTGAACCCTCAAACTTGACGGCGTTTATCAAGGACGACTTCAACATTGTCGATATGCCAACAAAACTCAAGGCCTAAATTTTAAATTGGGACCTTCTTCACACCCACGACCAAATCAATCCTCCTCGACTCAATCCAAACCCAATAAGGGAAAGGATAAACCTCGACCAAAAGGCTCGACCCCAGTTGATATCAGCAAAGTACTGGATCCTAAAGGGGAACTTAAAGAAGCTGAGAGGAAGAGACGAGCAGATAATGGGTTATGTATGTATTGTGGGGGTAAGCACAAGTTGGAAGACTGTGTAAAGTTGAAGGAAAGAGAAGGTACTAGTTCGAAGTCAAAAAACTAGTAGATAGTTTACTTGTGTGCAAAGCAAACTATCTTATCTCTCCCAGTGCACAGAACCTCCATGTCTTAAAGACTGGAGTTGCCTTAAAACGCTTGAGATTCATTCTTTTTAAGGAGGATATTCCCTTCAGTTGTCTTATAGACTTTGGAGCTTCAATTTCTTTTGTTAGTTTATCTTTTGCCGAGAAGCTTCAACTAACATTTACAGATATTGATTGAACTCCAATCTATTTGGTCGAATCAGAGGAACCCACATATTGGGTAAGTAAGAAAGTTTTATGGGTTTTCAACTTTCCGAACTTTCCCCCCTTTGAGTGGGAATTATCAGTCTTGGAAGCCCCAAGGATGGACGATACCATTCTTGGCCATGACTTTTTAATGCATTGGAATCCCGAAATTGATTGGACTAAGGGATTGATCACCCCACGCTCTATGTATATTTCTGATTCTTCAATGCAGGTCAATAGGGAGTTAAACAACCCTCCTGACAACGTCCTGCTAGAGGACAAGTCTCTGCCAGATGACTTGCAAGCATCTGATCCTTCTCTAAATGAGCAATTGGCTAACCCTTCTAGCTCGATGACTTCACTCAAAGAGGATTTAAATTGCCTCGAAGTAATTGAATTCTGCTCTCTCAATACAGGTATCCCCTCGACAGATTCTCTCAAAGATGAAGAGGACGACCAAATCAAAGTTGAAGCCATTAAATCAACTCTACCGGAAATCTACCACGATTTCCTCGATGTTTTCTCAATCCGCAAGGCCGATAAGTTACCACCTCATTGACCCTACGACCATCAAATAGAGTTAATAGGCCCAGTACCTCTGGCAGGTCCTGTCTATTCTTTATCAAAGGACGAATCTCAAGTTCTTCGAGACTACATTGCAGAGAATGTAGCCAAAGGTTTCATCAGAGCCAGTAAATCTCCAACCGGCTCCCCTGTCCTCTTTGTAAAAAAGAAGGACGGTAGTCTTAGGTTGTGTGTTGACTATAGAAAGCTCAACACAGTCACAAAGAAAAATGCATATCCTGTTCCTCCTATGTCATTACTTCTTACCCTTTTCAATGGTGCTAATTTCTTTTCTAAAATTGATCTTAGAGGCGCTTACAATCTGATTGGCATTGCAGAAGGTCATGAACCACTGACTGAAATGCGCACTAGATTTGGTAGTTTTGAATATTTAGTTATGCCTTTTGGATTATGTAACGCACCTTCAACTTTTCAAACTTTTGTTAATGATATCTTTCAAGATGTTGTTGAACAATTTGTAGTCGTTTATTTAGATGATATTTTAATATTCTCGAAAACACTAGATGAACATATTCATCATGTTCGACAGGTCCTAAATCGTCTTCGAGATCATGGTCTCTACGCCAAGCATAATAAATGCGAATTCCACCTCAAATCAATTGATTTTTTGGGTTTTACGTTGTCCACTGACGGTTTAGTCATGGATGACAAAAAAGTCCAGAAAATCCTGGAATGGCCTGAGCCCAAAAACATTAAATCGCTTCAAGGATTTTTAGGTTTTGCAAACTTCTATAGAAGATATATTAACGATTACTCTAAAACTATTTCCAATCTTACTTCTCTTCTTAGAAAAGACATTCCTTTTGTTTTTACTTCTACAGCACGAAAGGAATTTGAAGCACTAAAAACGGCGTTCACCACAGCCTCAATTCTTCGACATTTTGATCCTTTTGCTTCGACAATAGTTGAGACAGATGCAAGCGATTATGCTATTGCAGGGGTCATCTCCTAATTAAATCCTGAAACAAATTTGTTTCATCCTGTTGCTTTTGAGTCACGTAAACTCATAGCCGCAGAATTAAATTATAAAATTCATGACAAAGAGCTTTTAGCTATTATCCATTGTCTTAAAAAATGGCGTTCTTTTCTTCTCAGCCTAGATAGTCCTTTTCAAATCTTAACAGATCATAATGCTTTGAAATACTTCATGTCTTCTAAAGTATTAACCAGGCGTCAAGCCAGGCGGGCTGAATTTTTGTCTGAATTTTCTTTCTCTATTTCCTATCGCCCAGGAAAAAACTGCATTGTCCCAGATATCTTGTCACGTCGGGACGACGTTTACCCACAGCGGGGGGACACATTTGCTGACAAGAACCCAGCAAATGTGCAATCAATCTTCAACGAATCAATGTTAAAAACTCATCAACTTAATTTGATGACAATTCAATCTTTTCGAAATCCACTATCCAACATCCTCGAAGCTCAGTCGAAGGACGAATATTGTTTAGGGTTAAAAGACAAGATACTCTCGAAGAAAGGGGCCAAAAGATTTAGTATTGAATCAGCTCTATTAGTCTTCGAAGGTAGAGTAGTCATACCCGACAACAATGAGATAAAATTATGGATTTTCAACAGTCGACATGATTCTCCATTAGCTGGTCATTTTGGGGTTGATAAAACCTACCAGTTAATAGCAAGGGATTTCTTCTGGCCAGGTATGTCCAGGGAAATCAAGGCCTATATAAAAGCTTGTTACGAATGTAATAGGAATAAGGCTCCCCATCACCGGAAGCATGGGCTGCTTCAACCACTTCCTATTCCCTCTAAACCTTGGGAATCTTTATCAATGGATTTCATTTCTCAACTCCCTATTTCTAATGATTTTGATGCTATATTAGTAATAGTAGATAGATTTTCAAAAATGTCTATTTTCATTAAAACCACTACTACTGCTACAGCAGAAGATTTGTCAAAATTGTTTCTAGAATATGTATTTTATAAACACGGCTTACCAAATGATATTATTTCAGATAGAGGCTCATTGTTTGTATCCACATTCTGGACCCAACTGTGTCGACAACTCAATATCATGAGGAACCTCTCCACGGCTTATCACCCTGAAACCGATGGTCAAACAGAAAGAGTTAACCAAATCCTCGAACAATATCTTCGAATGTATGTCAGTTACCAACAAGACGATTGGACCACATGGTTACCATTGGCCGAATTTGCTTATAATAACTTGACTCATTCTTCGACAAGACAATCTCCCTTCGAAACCATTTATGGACGACATCCTCGATTCAACTCAATCCATGTAGGAACTAATCATCCTGCGGAACATTATCTTTGAACTATATCACGACTTCAAGAAGAACTTAAAACAAATTTGGAATCAGCGATTCGAAGATACAAGGAACAGGCCGACAAACATCGACAATCTGCTCCTTTCTTTAAACCAGGCGACAAAGTATGGCTCAACGCACAAAACATTTGAACAACACGACCATCAAAGAAACTGGCTGAAAAGCGCTTGGGACCATTCAAAATTGACTCTGAAGTCTCTAAAACTGCATTTTGACTCAAGTTACCTCCTAAATGGCAGGCGATTCACCCTTTTTTCCATGTATCTCTCCTGGAACTGGCTCAAGAAATATACCCGGGCAAGAACCAACCCCCTCCGGAACCGGTCGAAGTAGAAGATCATCTAGAGTGGGAAGTAAGTCATATCCTTGATTCAAGAATATGCAAGGGGAAACTTCAATACCTCGTGGAATGGGAAGGCTTCCTCAATGACTCAGACAAAACATCCTGGGAACCAGCCATAAATGTTTCTAACGCCCCTGAACTCCTAAAATCTTTTCATTTGAAATATCCTTTAAAACCAAAACCTTAAAATTTCTTTTATTTAAATTTTCCTTTCTTTTTCTTTCTTTCTTTAAAATCTAAACACCTCTTAAATTTCTTAGCCTTGTTTTCTCTTTTCTCTCTCTTCTTTTTTTCTTTCTTCTACTTCTATATAATTTTTCTCAAAAAACCAACTAAAAGTAAAATCAAAAGTAAAATTAAATAAAATAAAATAAGAATAAAATAAAATAAATAGAATAAACATAAATAATAATAAAAAAAAAAACTCTTAAATCTCTCTAAATATTTTCTTCCTTTTCTCTTTTAATTCTCTAAAAATACATTCTTTTCTTAAATTTAAAATTCTCTTTAAAATTTTCTTCTCTAAAAATTTATTCTCTCTTTAAAATTTTCTTTTCTTTGAACCATCAAATCTTGTACGGCATGACCATTTCCTCGAACTTAACTTCAACCTCTAAATCTCCCTATAATAATTCTTCTTTTCAAATTCTCTTTAAATTCTATTTTCTGTTTTTTTCTTTTCTTTCTTCTTCCTCTCTTTTCGAACTAAAAAATCCTAAAAAAAAAAAAAAAAAATTCATTAAATTCTCAATTTAACAAACTCATCTCAATCACAAACCGTTTCTTTTTCTCTCTCTTTTCTTACATAAAATTTTCCTTTTAAAACCTTAAAACTTCCTTCAATTAAACAACATTTTTTTCTCTCTTTAAATTTCTTCTTTCAAATTCTAAAATTTTTATTTAAAACTTCTTTTTTCTTTTCCCTTTTCTCTCTCTCCCAAATCTTATAAAATTAATAATATTCACCTACAATAAAAAAATAAAATAAAATAAAACTAAAATACAAATTTTCCTACTTCTTTACATCTCCTTTTCATTTCAAATTTTTTCTTTTAATTTTTCTCAAACCAACCTTTTCATTTCATCCAAAACTACCCTTATCTCCTTCCTGCATTTCTCAAATACCTCCTCCTCTCCTACCGGAACCACCTCCCAAATCTCCAAGAGTTCCTCTGCCACGTCAAAGGAAGCAGCCTCGATAATTGTGTTGACCTCCCCACATAACTCTTCCGGGAACCTTACTCGTCGACCTTGACAAGGTTTTTTTGACCACACCTGGTCCAGTGTGTCTTCGGGTTCTTCAACTACATCCGTGGCCGGAGGGTTTGCCTCAGTTGGTAAGACCGGCGCAGGCTCCCCAATCGGGTCTTTAAGGGTATTCGATGTCTAAACAAAACTCATCAGTAACTTCATCCTTAAAAAATAACAAATTGAAAACTTACCTCAAAGATGGGGCCAGGCTCTAAGAATAACCTTGGCGCCACCTCGACCTCTGCCTCTCTTTCCTCCTCGTCGTCTTCGATGACCACCCGTCGTTTCTTGGGTGCCCGCCCTGGAACAGGGACTTCGTCTTCATCTTCCTCCGCCAACTTGTTGACCTCTTCCTTGACACCTCGCTTCGAACTCGTGGCCTGGCTTACCCAGGTTGAGATCTCCTTATTTAGTTCCTTATCATTTTCCCCCACCGATTGTTCATCTTCAATCGAGACATCCCAAATGTCTTCGACCACCTCTTTTGTTTTAGGGATTACCCAAAACTTGGTCTTGGTGAATCGGTTTTTGATCTCTGCGCTCTTTGTCAACGCATCGCACGCCACTTGTCGCCAACGGCAAAACTCGCATTTCTGGCAAGGGCCTCGAGTCGCCGTACTTTCGACACAGAAATATTCCATGCTTTCACAGGCCGTGCAAGTTTGTGAAAATTGTCGCGTAATCATTCCCCCATCCGCTTTAGGGTGTGGAGGCGTAGGTGTGGGAGTAGGGCAGCTCATAATAAAAGAGAAATTAATAAGTGAGGAAAAAAATTATAGAAGAAGGGAAACTAGTGTGGGAAGATGGCTCAAGCCAAACAGAGTTCGAAATTCCTATACCTGGGCATCTGTCACGCGCCACGTGACACTCGAGGCAAAAGCAGCTCATTAAATCAATAATATCGAGTCCTAAATCTATACTCGAAGCGCAGAAAGCAATTCTCCATAGCAACTGCAATTTTCCTTTGTGTACTTACTATTTAACTGCGCTAGCCTAAACTCTAAATCTAAATTAGTAAATCTCCCAATAGAGTGCCTTAGTCCTTTTCAATAAGCGACGCACAGCGCTAGGTTCAACGAAATATTACAGTAGTAGTTTTCATTAAAGTTTTGTTAATTAATTAAAAAGGGGCAAATTGAGAATGGACGGGTATTTAGCGAAGAGGGTCTAAGTGTATGTTAGTAATGGTCAATGGAATGGGAATGGTGCGATGGAAGGAAGGTCAATGCGAGGGGGAACAAAGGATATAAAAGGGGTTGGGTATTTGGTTCGATATTCCTTAGAATTAAATTATAAAATTCGTATTTACATTAATAGTGGTAAATCCTTAAAAGTTAAAATCATTGTTATTGTATCTTTCTTTTATTTTCTCAATATTCATTTCTAAATCCTAAATCTTTGATTATTGAGTTTCCAACCCTTCGTGAGATCTTAAGAATTCCTATTACCTTTGAAACTATTTTATAATTCTTCTCGAATGAACCTCAAACCTGTAGCTCTTACTTCGAGTGATCTTCAAGCCACTTCCTCGAATCATTCCTCTGTGCTTCAAGGAGGTTCTAACTCTCATCTCACTTTCAGGAACATCCTCGACCTTGTGCGTAGGTCGTCCGGTGACACAAACCAACTTGACCAAAACTCATACTAAATTTTCATTCTGGACTAAAGGTGTGAGGGAAGGAAGAAAAACAGTCTGACGTTAGAAAAATGCTACATGCACTCATTTTGTAGCAGAGCAAATGAGAAGTGCTGAATTATGGTTGGTGCCCATAATTTAGTATGATATCATAATTTTATTTAATTGTTTTCAATATTGAAAAAACTTTAGGTCGGTTGGTATGGATCTAGCTGTGCCAGGGTCTAATCTAATTATTTTAACAATTTCTTAATAATTAACGGGTTTTAATACAAAAATAGGTTGTATTTTTTGTGGGATATTGGATATGATAAGGTCTTTTGTAAAAAAAACTTATATTGTTTAAAAATATTCCTGAATCAGATGTGGGATAATCACTACAAAAAATTGTAGTACTGTGGGCAATAAAATATATGCACAAGCAGTAAAGAAAGGACTGAGTGAACCCTTTTTGTGCAGTGGGAATCATTAGAGTGGAATTGTGGATGAAAAATATAATTCATTATTACCATTTTAATTCATCAAAAAATTTATAATATTAAAAAGAACTATTGATTAATTGGTATTTGACCTTTGTGCCTCACTCATATTTATCTTTTGATTGATTTTTTGTCACCATTTTGTTATTAATATTATAAGTATAGCAAAAACTCATGTGCCCAATGCATACTGGGTGATGTTACACCTTTTATAATATTATTAAATAAAGGTAAAAAATTATGAAAATGATTTGTTTTATGAAAAATAAATTGATATCCAAAAGCAATATGAGGGATAAAAAGGTAAAATTAAAGGAAGCAAATATGAAATAAAAAATTAAAATAAAATTACTGCCATCAAGAGCAAGTAGACATGTTAGGGTGAACGCTCACCAGTGGCACTAAACTTGGATTATAATTGCTTTTTTGAAAAACAAAAAAGTGCCAATCTGAGGTTTAACAAAACTTCAGCAGAACCATTTAGCCATATCAAACAACTTCTAGTGCAATGATTGAGAGAGAATCAATCACACCAGACTGCATATGACCAAAAGTGTCCAGCACAAGTTCGGCCAAACTTGTGCTGGACACATTTATGACAGAGAGTAGCTAGGGTAGAATTTTTCTACAGTTAATCTGGTATTTCTTATAAACATGTCCATTGGTATCTGATCTTTGTGCCTCACTCATATATAACATTTGATTAATTTATTGTCACCATTATATTATTAATATTATAAGTATAGAAAAAACTCATGTGCCAAATGCATACCAGGTAATGTTACACCTTTTATAATATTATGAAATAAAAGTAAAAAAATATGAAAATGATTAGCCTTACAATAATTTAAATAGATATTAAAAAAAAGAGAAATGAAAAAGTAAAATTAATCTCAAAGAGATCAATTATGAAAAACAAAATACTAGTAAAATTCTTGCTCTCAAGTGCCAGTAGAAGTGTTGAAAAAAATGGGAGCCATCAGGGCTAAATTTTAATAAGTGACCTTTTTTTATAAAGATAAAAAATTATACACCTAAGGTTGGGAAGAACAACAAGTTAAAAAAATATGAATATGTTTAGTTTTTAAAAAAATAAATTGATATTTAAAATTAAAAAGAGTAATAGAAAAGTAAAATCAAAATAAATGGGATCAAATACAAAATAAAAAATACAAGTAAAACTTTACTATCAAGAGCCAGAAGTGGTGTTGGGACAGTTGGGGACCCCTAGGTCAAGACTTGGTCTAAACTTACTTTTATGTATAGCTAACAAATTTTGAGCTGAGGTTTGGACAGACTTCCAGGGGACAATTTTACAATTTTAAACATTCTTTACTTCAATAATTGAGTGAAATATCATTTTCATTGCCATAGATAGAATTTATCTCATATGACTTCATGCAACCAAAAGTGTCCAGCACAAGCTCGGCCGAACTTGTGCTGGACACTTTTATAATTGAGAGTAGGCATACAGCAAATCTTCTTAAACTCAAAAGGGATTTCTTATAAAAATTTCCACTGGTATTTGATCTTTCTGTGTCATTTAAATTTACAATTTGATTAATTTTTTGTCATCATTATATTATTAACGTTATTACTATAGTAATAACTTGTGTGAAAAATGCATACCAGGTGGTGTTCCACCTTTAATCATATATTATTAAATAAAGGTATAAGAGTATGAAAATGATTAATTTTAAGAATTAAAAATTGATATCCAAAGCAATATGAGCAATAAAAAAGTAAAATAAAAGGGATAAAATAAGAAAAAAAAATCTAAGGAAAATTCCCACTATCAATAACAAGTAGAGGTGTTAAATCAATTGTGCACCACCAGGGCTAAACTTGGACTATATTTTCTTTTTTGTTAAACCAAAGAAAGTGTCCTGATGAATTTTGAAAAATCATCAGGAGGACATTTTGGAAATATCAAACTACTTATTGTGCAATGATTGAGCAAAATGTCATTTTCATTTCCATAGAGTAAATTTATCCCATCTGACTTCATGCAACCAAAAGTGTCCAGCACAAGTTCGGCCAAACTTATTCTGGACACTTTTATGATGATGAGTATCTAGGGTGCAGGTCTTCTTCAGCTCATCAGGTATTCCTTATAAACAAATCCACTTGTATATGATCTTTCTGTGTCATTCATATTTATCATTTGATTCATTGTTTTTCACCATTACACTATTAATGTTATTAGTATTGAAAAAAATTATAAGCCAAATGCATACTGGGAGATGCTACATCTTTAATAATCTTATTAAATAAAAGTAAAAAAAATATGAAAAGTATTAGTTTTACAATAAATAAATTGATATTTGAAAGAAAAAAGAGGAATAAAAAAGTAAAATAAAAGTGATTAAATATGAAATTAAACACCACACAATATGGGGGGCGGACTTGCTAGCAAGTCCGCAACCTTGGACCCAAACTCACCATAGATTGAACACACATTGAGCTATTGATAAAGGAACCATTCAATCAGGGATGAACACCACTCAGCAGAACAGTTTTAGGTGGGTGTTCAAGTAGAGTTCAGTATGGGTTCAGTATGAGTTCAGTCTGAGTTCCATCTGAGTTCCATCTGAGTTCAGGTTGAGGACTTGCTAGCAAGTCCACCCCCTATATTGCGTAGTGAAACATTCAAATAAAATTTCTGCCATCAAAGAAAATTTGAGTTTTCAGACCGAAATTGCACCACCAGTTCTAGATTTGGAATATATTTTCATTTTTTTTAAATTAATAAAAGTGTCCCCCTGTGGTTTTCAAAAAAATCAGGAGGATAGTATAGCAGTATAAAACTACTTCTTGTGCAATGATTGAGCAAGAATTCATTTTAACTTCCATTGAGTAAATTTATCCCATCTGACTGCATGCAACCAAAAGTGTCCAGCACAAGCTCAGCTGAACTTGTGCTGGACACTTTTATGATGGAGAGTAGCTAGGGTGCAAGTCTTCTTCAGTTAATCTTATATTCATTTTAAAAATGTCTATGGGTATTTGATCTTTTGGTGTCATCCATATTTATTATTTGATTATTTTTTAGTCACCATTATATTATTAATGTTTTTAGTATAGAAAAAACATGTGTACTGAATGTAAATTGTGTGATTTTACAACTTTAATAATATTATATAATAAATGTAAAAAAATGTGAAAGTTATCAGTTTTACCAAAATAAAATTGATATTTAAAAGCTAAAGGATAAATAAAAGGGTAAAATTAAAATTGAAGAGATCAAACATGAAATAAAGATATTAAGTATAATTTCTGCTATCATGAGCCAGTAGAGGCTTCATAAAAAATGGGCACCATCATAGATTAACATGGATCAAATTTACTTTTTACCAAAGTAAAAAATTGTCTACCTTAGGTTTGCACAAACTTCCGGGGGACAATTTTTCCATATAAAACTACTTTCAGTGCAATTATGGAGTGATAATTCAGTATCATTTCCATAAAAAGAATTGATTGCATCTGATGGCATGCAACCAAAAGTGTCCAGCACAAGTTTGGCCAAACTTGTGCTGGACACTTTTATCATGGAGAGTAGCCAGGTTGCAAGTCATTTTAAATCATCTGGAATTTCTTATAAACATGTCCACTGTTATTAAATCTTTGTGCCTCACTCATATTTATCAATTGATTAATTTTTTGTCACCATTATATTATTAATATTATCAGTATAGCAAAAACTTGTGTGCCAAATGAATACTGGGTGATGTTACACCTTTTATAATATTATTAAATAAAGGTAAAAAAATATGAAAATGATTTATTTTACAAAAAATAAACTTCTATCCAAAAGCAATATGAGAGGAATAAAGAAAAATAATAGAAATCAAAGATGAAAATTAAAATCCAAGTTAAATTCCTGCCAAAAACAGAAAAAAGAGATGTTGAATCAAATTAGCACAATCAGGGCTAAACTTGCACTAAATTTTCTTTTTTGTAAAAATAAAAAAAAATCCACTTGAGCTTTACCAAAACTTCAGCATGAAAATTTTGCCATATCAAACTACTTCTAGTGTAATTTTTTATCAAAAATTTATCTTCATTTCCATAGAGAGAATTGCTCCCATCTGACTGCACCTGACCATAAGTGTCCAGCACAAGTTTGGCCAAACTTTTTCTGGACACTTTTATGATGGAGAGTAGCTAGGATAGAATTTTTCTTCAGTTCATCTAGTATTTCTTACAAACATGTCTACTGATATTTTATCTTTTTTCCTCACTCATAAATATCATTTGATTAATTTTTGGTCGCCATTATATTATTAATTTTATAAGTATAGAAAAAACTCATGTGCCAAATGCATACCAGGTGATGTTATGCCATTTATAATATTATTAAATAAATGTATAAAAATATGAAAATAGTTTATTTTAAAAATTATTAATTGATATCCAAAAGCAATATTAGGAATATAAAATTAAGTTAAAGGGATTAAATATGAAAAAAGAAATCCAAGTAATATTCCTACTATCAAAGGCCAGTAGAGGTGTTGAAGCAAATTAGAGCCATCAGGGATAAATTGTACTAACCTGACTTTTTTTTAAAGATAAAAAATTGTGCACCTGACCAAAAGTGTCCAGCACAAGTTTGGCCAAACTTGTGCTGAACACTTTTTTGATGGTGAGTATCTAGGGTGCAGCTCTTCTTCAGTGCAACTGGTATTTTTTTAAAACATATCCACTGGTATTTGATCTTTCTGTTTTATTAATATTTTATCATTTGATCAATTTTTTGTCACCAGTATATAATTATTTTTGTTAGTATAGCAAAAAAACATGTGCCAAATGCTTACAGGGTGATGTTAAACCATTAATAATTTTATTAAATACAGGTAAAAAATTATGAAAATGATTTGTTTTACATAAAATTAATTGATATCTAAAAGAAAAAAAAGGGATAAAAAGAAATAGGTTGAATAAATGGGATTTTATATGAAATTAAAAATTAAAGCTAAATGCCTACTTTCAAGGCTCAGAAGAGGTGTTGGAAAAAATGGGCACCATCACAAATAAAATTGTACTTAATTTGATTTTTTGAATAACTAAATGAAGTTTTCAACTGATTTTTTTCCAATATTTAGTTGGACACTTTTTCTATATCAAATTACTTCTAGTACCATGATTGACCAAATTAAACCCTCATTTCCATATGCGGAATTGATACCATATGGCTGGGCCAGGCCAAAGGTGTCAACCACAAGTTTGAGAATTCTTCTGGTGGACAGTTTTATGATGTAAAGTAGTAGGGTGCAAGTATTCTTTAGTTAACTAGTATTCCTCATAAACATTTTTAACTTATTTTCGGCCAAAAATTAGGTGGAAAGTTTGTCCATGTCAAATTACTTCTAATGCCATGATTGACTAAAAATTGATTCTCACTGCCATATAGAGAGTTTATCCCATATGACTGGATCTGGAAAAAGTGTCACCACAATTTTTGATAAACTTAAGTTGGAAAATTTTATGATGGAAAGTAATTGCAAGTCTTCTTCATTTCATCAAGTAATCCCTATAAAAATTTCTACCTGTATTTTGGCCAAACTTCAGGTGGAAATTTTGGCCATATTAAATTAATTCTAGTTCCATGTTGATAAAAAACTGATACTTATTGCCATATATAGATATTAAACCCATCAGACTGTGCCTTTCCAAAAGTGTCTACCTGAATTATGGCTAAACCTCAGTTGGACACTTTTATGATGCAGAGTAGCTAGGACAAAAGTATTCTTCAGTTAATTTGGTATTCATAATAAATTTATCCTCCTGAAGTTTAGCCTAACTTCAGGTGGAAAATTTTGGAAAGCACCATATAGTCACTATCCATCAAAAAAGTGTTCACCAAAGTTTTGGCTAAACTTGTGGTGGACCCCTTTGATAAGCCACAGTCAGATGAGATCAACTCTTTAGATGGAAATGAGGATGATGTTTTGGTCAATCATGGAAATAGAAGTAGTTTGATGTGGCCAAATTACCCCCTGAAGGTCAGACAAACCTCACAAGGACACTTTTTAGCAGGGAGTAACTGAGAAAAATCCATTTATCAGAAGGAAAATCTTTTATTGGATAGATGCCAAGGTTTCATACTTGTGTATTATGGTCAGTATTAATTTTGAAAGTGTCTGTCCAAGCAATTTCATTGCCCATCATGACAAATTTTGTTTTAAATGTTTCAAAATGCGTGATACAGTATTAAGGTGTCACATAGTATAATTAAGTTCTATTAAGTGCCCTCCTATGATGCCTAAATTTATAATTTAATATCTTACATAATAATATTTTTTATATAAATTCATCAATATTTTATTTTATTATCAAATTTAATAGAGCAAGTATCCTGAATTATTATATATGCATAAGCTTAGGTTAGATCAATTTGTGCTCAATTTGTGCTCAACAGAGGACCAAAATCAATTTCTGGAGGATCAACTTGTGCATAATTTGGATTCAGTTGAAATTCTGTCTATAATCAATCTGAGAATAAATGTAAATCTAACTCTAATTTACTTATGTTTATAAAGTATTCATAAACCTGGCATAATTAAGGGACACTCTAAATTTCAAGAGAGGGGATTGCTAGCAATTCACCCCTAGATTTCCCGTGGTGTATGAAGTGAGCTCTTGTAATAGCTTTGAGACTTAGAAATTGTCTAACCATAAAATTAATGGTATCTCAGACTTGGTCACAAATCTCAAGTTGAATGACAGTCCAGCATTGAGAAGGACACTTTTAAAATACATATCAATTAGTTATCATAATAATACCAGGAAATCTTTAATGCATTTTAAAAATGTCCTTCTCAACATCTGACCATTTTTAATGAGGACACCTTTTACCAAGTCTGTGACACCTTCAATTCTATGATTAACCAAAAATCAAATACATTGACCATTAGAAAAGGTAATTCCAACTTCTTACGCAGTATCTAAAGTGCCTATCTGGGTAACACTCTGTTTCTGAGAAGGAAACTTTTATGATTTCAACTACCTATATTTTACAGACTCTACCCTAACTTATATGCCTTGTAAGACTGTCTTCCTCAGCATCTTCCAATGCTCAGAATGACATTTAGCACCATGTCTAACCAGATAACACATTTTATTTTTGCATGACATAAAATATTAATCCTTTATTTGAGAAATTTATTTCATTAAATCAATAATATTAAAGGTAAAAAAATCTACCTGATGCATTTTGAAAATAAAATATACCTACCTCAAACATTAATAATATAATGGAAAGCATATTCCAACACTAAATAAATATTTACATTAAGTCATTAAGCTACAAGAATATAAAAAATTCAAGAATAAAATTTTTAAAAAAAAGTATAAATATGATAAACTTCCAAATATCCTTTTATTTTTTATAATCAAAATGTATAGCATTCTTCCATATGCATTTGTCACATGAGATCGAATTATACCACAGTCATTTATAGTAAATTGGTAAGTAAAATTTTATTAAATTATTATTTGAGAAGAAAAAAATAATCATATACATACACCAGGTCAAAAGTTAGACGACTTGCAGTCAAGTGGTTGTTTAGTTCCTGTGGTCTAACCTGAGTCAAACCTGTTTTAGAACTTTGGTGGGACAATTTTTCATCATGACACATAGCTCATAGCTGAATCATTAGGACCAATTTGAATTCTTCATATAGTGCTTCTTGCATAATTTCCAACAGGCAATAGATCATACTTTGGTGTCTAAAATACATATATTGAATTCATAATGGATATTACAAAGGTGACTAATATGCACCAGCTATATTACTTAATGACATTATACAGACATTATCTGATAAAACACACCAAAGCCACTTGGATTGAGAGTTCTTGAATCATGTCCAATAATATCTTTATGAGTAATAATAACATTTTTAGACCATAAATTGTAGCACCAAAATGTTTTGAATCCTGCTTTTGAGAAAGTATTTTCTATTTTTTTTTTCAACAGCATCATACAATTCAACTAGAATAAAGATTTGATCTGGTAAAGTTCAGTGACTTCCACATTCTCAAGAAAAAAACTCCAATCTTGTTGCCTCTTGATATTCCCATAATTTGTTGTTTTGAGTATCATGAGAAGTATTTACCACCAATGTTTTAGTATTGGAGATCAGTAATTTTAGATTGTAGAAATTTTAAAGCACCAATGAATTTATCTTTTTTAAAAAATGTTTAAAAAAGGCATTTTTCTATAAATCTTGTTTAAATATTCCAGCCATAAATCATATTCTTCACAGAGCAATATAACAGTTTATTTTGAAGTCTTTTCTTTTTCTATATTGAAAAAATCTTTTATTTGTATGTTAAATTAATTGTCATTCATCTCAAGAAGAGATTGAAGATTTACTATCATGATGAAAATTTCCATTAACATTTTGTCCATTTCAAATAAAAACAAAAAAATAATGTGAAAAATTATGGGTAATAAAAAGAATTATGAAAAAATGAGTTTATTAATATTGTGTGGGATAGATCTTAAAATTTGATTCATACTCTCATGATCCCAAGCTTCCTCTGATGATTCTGGGCCAAATATTTGCAGAACTTCAGGAAAATTTTGGGCTAAGTGGACATTAGGCTTGATGTGAATTTGTGGCCAAAATTTTCCATGGAATTTTTATACTCCTTCAGCTAATCATGAAAAGATATAATTTCATCTTCATTGATTTAAAAGTAAGTTAAAAGGTTTTTTATTGATAATAAAATGGAAATAGACTTAATTAAATTCTTCTCTTTACTTTCAGAATTTTCTATATTCACAACTAGAAACAAAGAAACCACATCATAATTTTTTTTTAGCAAAATTCATTCTTCTGCCTTGAGATTTGTTCCAGTCTTCCCTAAATAGTGTGGAACACAGTTGAACCATGAGGTAATGAGTGGATGAAAAATAAAATTTTGAAACATCATTAAATCCTTAGTACTAAGATCCAAATAAGAAGTTAAATCATTTGGTGTTGCAAATGATCCCCATTTGATTTAAGGTCTAAAACAAGCAGAAAATTCCTGAAATGTGGACTCTAAGGAAGATATTTATTAGGGAAAATTTTATCTAATGATGATTCAGCTATAATTACTTGAACTATCTACATCAGAACTATATTTTTCATTATATGAGCTGTGTCCAACACCTAGTGGATTAGAACTTCCTGATGGCCCAACAATTTTTAGAGCTTCTTTTGCCTTCTCTCAACAAATTTCATCATAAGATAATTTTTGATTGAGGTCTGTTCTCAGTGGTGGTATCACTATGCAAACTGTACTCTCTTTTTCCTTCTTTTACTTGGGTCATGAGAGGAATAATTTGAGGGGAAAGATGGTATTTTTGAGAAAAAATTCCTTTTGTGTGAATTCTGTCTTTGAGTGTGAACCTTTCTCTTTCTCTGTATTGTAGTTTAGTAGTCTTAGTCAACATTGTGTTGTTTTCTATTGTTTTATATGGTGCGATTTGTCATATAATCAAGCCTCTTCTTTCTGTTTCCATTTTCCCCATCAAAAATTTTTTTTCTCTCTATTCTCTTTATCACTTCCATTTCTCCCTCCTGTACACTGATTCCCCCTTGGCTAAAACTTACATTCCTTGAATTTTTTGGGGATAATAGATTCCTTTTTCCATTTTCTTTCCTTTTACTTTCTGCTTACTCTTTTAATCCTAACCACAGAAACTCATCTTTTTGTACCTTCTTATTTCATCACATGATTTTTTGTAGTTGTTGTAAGGTGCACAGTTTCTGATTGACCTATTTTTAGTTATGTTTGTTTTTGAAATGATATACAAGTATTTTTACCTCTATTATCTTTATCCCCTGCATTGATCCCTCCTGTTAACTTCTTCCCCCTTGGCTGCATCTGACAGTACTTGCTCCATGTGGGGAGAATAGAGTATTCTTTCCATTTTTATCACATGATTTGTTGTAGTTTCTTTTTGAAAGGTGAAAAGTTTCTCATTGACATGTTTTTCACCTTCCCCTGTGCTAAAAAATCTTCATTGATCTCTTATATAGAATGATAAGGTCTGATAAGAAATAAAGAATCAGGGGAGATAGAGGATATTTAATTGTTTTAATTGAATATATCTTTCACAGGACAGCCCAAATTAATCAATGGGTTATAGTCAGGAATAAGATTAATTATGTTGGGGAGTGACTCAAGTCCTTGGGAGATAGTTATTAGGAAATTAGAAAGATAGAAATTCAAAATATTAATTAGTAGGGGGAAGTTGGTATCTTTTTGGGGTAATAATGTATCTTCAACTCATATAGAGGATGAATCCTGCCCTAGAAGCTAAACCCCCAACAGGAGAAAATAAAGTTTGATATCCTGAGAGGCCAATTATTACATAGAGGATGTGGGAATTAGAAGGGCACTGCTTACTAATGTTAATATGAGTTGAATGTGCCCAAGCCCTGATAATATGTTATGTATGAAAGAGATGAAGTGAAAAAGGTTTCTCAATAAAACCTGGGAAGCTTCTGAAGTCAGATATGTGAAATTGAAGTAAGCTAATAGAGATGGGAGAGAAATTATACAATGAATCCATCTTGAATATAAATTAATTATGAGAGGAAAGACAATAATTCAGAAAGAAATTACTATTTATAAAAGACTAAAAACATTTCTTGGAAAAGTAAGTCACATGACTTGAATGATGAACAGATTTCCAATAATTTTCAGAGATTTTTCAATCACTCTAGGTTGAGATAAACCATCAGGAAATATGTTAGAATCTAATATTAACTGAATTATAATTTGTACATAGATTGAAGTCACAAGAGGTCCCACTTGACCAATGAAAATTTGAAAAATTAATGATTGGTTTTTTCATGTATAATTTGAACTCCACTTGTTTAAAATATGAATTAAGGTTTTCTCCCAAATTAAATGAATAGATTAGGAAAAATTGAAAAGTAAAAAAATACTGAAATTTCCACTTTTACAAAAGAAGAAACCAAATTTTTGACTTGTGAAAAATGCTTATGGACACATAAATACATCCAGTAATTTTCTCATGTTTCTATTATCTAGTATTAAAATAAAAATGCAGGATCTGAAGGGCCTGGAATATGCTCTTACTTTAAAGTTCTGTTTTAAAAAACTGCACAAAAATGAGTTAAAATAAAAGTGGATCTCAGTCAAAGTATATGAAAAAATCTATTATTGCACATGCCTTGTAATCTTACTTGATTTCTGTTTAAAATCCATAGCACAGGTTCAACTTTTTATAGTCAAAAAATTGTTAGTAAGTTTATGAGATTAAGTCTATCTAATAAAATAATTTATTTTTAATAAAAAATATTATATTATATTTTTCCTCTGGAATTCTCTTAAAAAAGTTTTAAATAGTAAAACCAGATTTTAATTCACTGAACTCAAGTTCCAGTACAAATAAAGAAATTCATAAAGATACTCAACAATATATATTTACAAAAATTTTCAGCAACTTGAAGTGCTCTACAGTCATGCCCTGGGGTGCCCCACCCTGCCCCCCTTTTGGCAGCCACAAGGCCTTGCACAAGCCTCTCAAAATAACACTTACTTCAATTTTTTCATTCTTACTTAGCATATTTTTGTCATATACTCTGAATTTTTTCATAGAATGAAGTTTTAAAATGAATCAGATAAACTATTCAACAAAATTTTAAGGCAACAATTTGCCTCAAGTTTTCAATAACAGCAGCTCAGAAAAAAAAAGATGCAAAATATGAGGCACCATGTTGCCCCATATTTCACTCTTTGGTCAAAGGCAGATGTGACATACACTAGCGTTCATCTGCATAAATATGAGGTGGCATGCTGCCTCATTGTTTGCTTTCTGGTAAATATTGAAAGTAATGGGTAGGTTAGTTGCTTACATGCATACATGAGGTGACATGTTGCCTCATATATGCATGTCGGAAACTTGCTCTCTCACATTGAAAAAAAAAATACAAATAAAAACTGAATATTTACTTTGCATACATGAGGCGACATGTTGCCTCATGTATGCAATAACAAAATCTCATGAAAAAAATAGAGGTAAAAGATGAGGCACAATGTTG
The DNA here is from genome assembly GCA_030280995.1 of Hemileia vastatrix. Classification (NCBI taxonomy): domain Eukaryota; kingdom Fungi; phylum Basidiomycota; class Pucciniomycetes; order Pucciniales; family Zaghouaniaceae; genus Hemileia; species Hemileia vastatrix. The sequence goes on from JASXTE010000013.1 coordinate 16,269,588, forward strand.
CCTCATCTTTTGCTTGTTTGTCAAAGGCAGATGTGAAATACACTAGGGTGCATAGGAATAAAGATGAGGTGGCATTTTGCCTCATCTTTTGCTTCCTGTAAAATTGTGAAGCTAACTGGTAGGGTAGTTACTTACATGCATAGATGAGGCAACATGTCACCTCATGTATGCATGTGGGCAACTTTCTTTCTCACATTGAAAAAAAATGAAAAAAAACTTAATATTATAATTGCATACATGAGGTGACATGTTGCCTCATGTATGCAATAACAGAAGCCCAGAAGAAAAAGAGGCAAAAGATGATGCTCCATGCTGCCTCATATTTTGCTTGTTGGTCAAAGGCATATGTGACATACATTAGTTTGCATTTTCATAAAGATGAGGTGGAATGTTACCTCATCTTTAACTTTCTTGTAAATAGTGAAGGTAGTTGGTAGTGTAGTTTCTTACATGCATACATGAGGCAAAATGTCGCCTCATATATGCATGTGGGAAACTTGCTTTCTCACATTGTAAAAATAAAAATTATACAAAATAAAATTAAATATTGTAATTGCATACATGAGGCAACATGTCGCCTCATGTATGCAATAACAGCAGCTCAGAAAAAAACAGGCAAATAATGAGGCACCATGTTGCCTCATCTTTTGCTTGTTGGTCAAACAAAGTTTCCACATACACTAGGCCATATTTTCTCAAAAAGATGATGTGGAATGTTGCCTCATCTTTTTCTTTCTGGCACATAGTGAAGGTAATGGGTAGGGCAGTTGTTTAAATGCATAAATGAGGCAACATGTTGCTTCATGTATGTATGTGGGCAACTTGCTTCCTCAAATTTAAAAAAAAATACAAAAAAAAACATAATAGGGGGTGTCAGTTCTGGCAAATCCGCACTTACAAATCCGCACTTAAATAAGTGCGGATTTCCAAAACACACTAGCCCCAATACTGGTGGATTTCAAAATGAAATAAGTCACTTATTTCACTCAAATCCGCACTTTCTCAACCAAAAGTGCTGATTTCACCATCAAGTCCCATTTCACTGATTTTTCAGCATCATCCCATTCATACGCAGCACTCCGCAGAATAACACTTCATAACTCAAAACATTGTACATCACTTACATCTTCATATCATATCATATAAGAGTCATGCCTTCCTCACTTTCAAATCGTGATAAATTACATAAAGCAATGACTTTCATGGCTCTTGAACTGCTCTTGGACTCTGATTCCGATTCTGATCTAGAAGAAGATTTTGTCGTTTTATCAAAAATGGCCAGGAAACGTTACCTTCTTCCCAGAAAGCCTCAAGTACTTCATACCCCCAAGTACACCATCCAAACACTTCTTAACCTATCTACACCCAGTTTTAGACAGCTGTTCAGGACTTCTCAGGAATGTTTCCTTAAATTGCTTGAGCTTATTCAGGATCATCCCATATTTCACAATAATTCTCAAAAAGAACAACGACATCCTTCAATTCAATTGGCCATCACACTATGTCGTTTGGGTTCAAATGGTAATGGAGCCGCTTTGAAGGGGAGCAGCTTCAGAAGACAGTCAAAATGCCAAATTCAACAATCATTTGGCAAAGTCAAGAGTCCATATTGAACATTCTATTGGAATCTTGAAAGGCCGTTTTTCTAGTTTAAGGGAATTAAGAAGTCCTCTTAGAAATAAATCTGAAATGGAGGCGGTGATCAACTGGATTCTGTGTTGCACTATACTTCATAACCTACTTGCTGACCTCAAAGATCAATGGTTAGAGCTGTATGAAGATGAACAAGTTGATTCACCTCCGACTATATCCAACACTTCTATTTCTCAATCAACTAGTATAAGGGCGAAAATCCTTCCAATAACACTCCAACATTTTTCAACGCAATTTTAATTTTTTTCTCTTTCTCTTCAAATTATCAATTTGCATGTATTATTCACTGAGAATGGTAAATTTTTTTGCATATTTTTTTGGTTTTTGAATTTGCTGTTAAAGTCTTATTTTTTTTTCTCTCTGTGTTTTCTTTCATCAACTCAACATGAAATCGCATATTTTCAGCAAACGCATATTTTTTCAGTCACTCAAAGGTTGGGAAAGAGTTGGAAGGGAAGATTAAGGGTTCTGAGGCATTTTAAATGAAGAAAAGGGTCTGGGAGAGGTTGAGAGGGGTGAAATGGGGATCAAAAGAGGATGGCATACAATGGGGCTGGGAGGATAGCGAAAGGCATGGGGAGGGAAGACAAGCATGTGTTGATAGAATTGAAAGGGATGGAGATTGGTGCAAACAGAGTGTGAAAATAGGAGGATGAACTCTGTTCTTTGGGCGAAGAACAGAGTTCACTTCCATAAAATATTAGCTGAAACATAGTTTTCAATTCTGTAAAAACAGTTGTAAGTAATAGAAAAAGTCACTGATTTTTTTATATGTAATCCTTGCTTTACGAGGAGACTTTTGTGACAAAGCAGATTTTTGAGTTACCCTTTGAGATTTGGAATGTCTGGGAGGCATTATGAAACTGGCACATAACAAGAAAAAAGATTAAAAAGTAGAAGAAATAAGTAAAAAAGAATGTAAACATGCCTGGTCAAAATATTGAAAATGTTGGAGATTGGTGCAAACAGAATGTGAAAATAGGAGGATGAACTCTGTTCTTCGGGCGAAGAACAGAGTTCACTTCCATAAAATATTAGCTGAAAAATAGTTTTCAATTCTGTAAAAACAGTTGTAAGTAATAGAAAAAGTCACTGATTTTTTTTCTATGTAATCCTTGCTTTACGAGGAGACTTTTGTGACGAAGCAGATTTTTGAGTTACCTTTTGAGATTTGGAATGTCTGGGAGGCATTATGAAACTGGCACATAACAAGAAAAAAGATTAAAAAGTAGAAGAAATAAGTAAAAAAGAATGTAAACATGCCTGGTCAAAATATTGAAAATGTTGGAGATTGGTGCAAACAGAATGTGAAAATAGGAGGATGAACTCTGTTCTTCGCCCGAAGAACAGAGTTCACTTCCATAAAATATTAGCTGAAACATAGTTTTCAATTCTGTAAAAACAGTTGTAAGTAATAGAAAAAGTCACTGATTTTTTTTCTATGTAATCCTTGCTTTATGAGGAGACTTTTGTGACGAAGCAGGTTTTTGAGTTACCTTTTGAGATTTGGAATGTCTGGGAGGCATTATGAAACTGGCACATAACAAGAAAAAAGATTAAAAAGTAGAAGAAATAAGTAAAAAAGAATGTAAACATGCCTGGTCAAAATATTGAAAATGTCAGGAAGGGGTGTGTGCCGAGGATTGATGGGTAGGTAGCGAGGAAGGTCAGTGTGTCACATGTGACAGGGATGGGGTAAGAAAGGAAGGGATGTTTTGTGGCCAAAATGTGGTTGTGAAAAAAAACGGGAAAAAAGTGCTGATTTGAGGTCATAACTGACACCCTTTTTTGAAATAAGTGACTTTTTTGCAAAATTTAAGTGCTGATTTGTAAGTGCTGATTTGGTTTGAAATCCGCACTTAATTTAAGTGCGGATTTGCCAGAACTGACACCCCCTATTATTATAATTGCATACATGAGGCAACATGTCGCCTCATGTATGCAGGTAAACAACTACCCTACCCATTAACTTCACTATTTTCCAGAAAGCAAAAGATGACACAACATTCCACCTCATCTTTATGCAAATATGGCCTAGTGTATGTGGCATCTTCCTTTGACCAAAAAGCAAAAGATGAGGCAACATGGTGCCTCATCTTTTGCCTGTTTTTTTTTCTGAGCTGCTGTTATTGCATACATGAGGCGACATGTTGCCTCATGTATGCAATTACACTATTCAATTTTATTTTGTATAATTTTTATTTTTACAATGTGAGAAAGCAAGTTGCCCACATGCATAGATGAGGCGACATGTCGCCTCATGTATGCATGTAAGCAACTACACTACCCACTATCTTCACTATTTTCCAGAAAGTAAAAGATGATGCAACATTCCACCTCATCTTTAGGCAAATTTACCATGTCCTGGCAATATGAATAAATGCACTGCATCATGTCATGAGGACATGGTAGATATTTTGTATGTACAAAAGTGTGCCAAAATATCATTAAGGTACTATGTTGGATTGAAACATATTGGTTAGCATATGTAGGAGAACAAGTAGCAGCATGTTGCCTCATGTTTTACATATCTTGTATAGTAAATTATATTGTGATTGGATGGATGAAATGCTATTATGGGAAGGGTTTGGTGAACTTTTCAATTTTAGATGAAAGTATTATAGATGAGGCAGTTTTCAGATCTCTTCAGAGGTGCAGCACATGAGAAGCTAATAAATTTTCTTATATAGCTAATGATAAATAAACCTATTCTTAAAAGATAGAAAAGGTGAATCTGAAAAAATTGAAGTTAAACTTTCTAAAAGAAGAGAATTAATAGTATTGTTTATATAGCTCTAAAATAGTTATTATAAATTAACATCACATTTTTTAATTTTTGTGATGGAATAATCAAAATTTATTCATATTTTTTGGTCCCTGAAATTACTGGATTTTTTAAAGATATCTGTATTCACTCTGATACTGAGGAAAGACAGGATGGGAGTAGTGTCATAACTCCAATCCTATGGAGGAGTGCTTGTTTTACTTGACATTTAAATAAACTTAAAAAAGGGTGGATGTCTAAATTTCTCCTATGGAGGAGTGCTTGTTTTACTTGACATTTAAATAAACTTAAAAAAGGGTGGATGTCTAAATTTCTTTCAATTTTTCAATATCAAACATATAAGTAAGCTATCAGGAAAAGGTTGATCAAAAATTGAAGGTCCCTAAACCCCCAGAAATGGAAGGTGCTCAACCTTTTTCAGGGCCCAGGAGTTTTCCTATGGATGATATTGTTGAAGAATATTTTACTGCGAAACTTCCAAAACTCTTTCTAGAAGAAACACACAATTATAATTTGTCTGTGACAGAGTAGTTCATTTTTGATACTGAGAAAAAGGTCATTTTGGAAGATTTATCAACTTTTATAGAACTTTACTATTGTAAAAGTCAAGCTAGTTTGAAAGCAGAACAGCTTGAGTTTTTACAGAAGGATAAATTGTCACATTTATTTATACTAACTGCAGCTGTACTGTTTTTAACAAAAAAGAATTCTAGTTTTAATCCTTATTTTTCATCATAGCATAGAGCATACATGTAATCTGTTTAAATACTTTAAATTTCCCCTCCCTAAGTTTCTAAAATTACCCTTCAACTAAAATAATTATTAAAAAGTTTAAATAAAATCAGATTGAGTACTATAAGGTGCCTGATTAGCTAGTTATGTTTGGTGAAAGTACACTTTTTTCTTGCCTATTTATATTTTTATCTGCTCTTTCATATTTATTTTTCAAACCCTTTTGTTTATCACTACAGGGTAAAACCTCAAATGATCAACTCATCTATTTTTTTTTAGATTATGGTGAAGTATATTCCTGAAACTATGATTAAATTTTAAAAATTACAGGTTTCAGATTAATCTGAATGAGTGCATTTATATATATATATATATATTTATAAAATTTCAAGTATAAGTCTCTTTTTAAATTGAGATTCTAACTCTTATACCATAAAAAATTCATCAAGTAATTTAAAAAATTTCACATTATTTTCTAGAATTAATTTTGAAAATATGGTAAAATTAATAATATTATATTATTTCATGTAGTAAAATTTTCAATGATTAAATTAAACCCACACTTCCTTCACAAAAACAGGGTATGAGAATTTTATATGTTCTTTCATTGAATTTTGTTCTGGAAAAGTCTATGTTTCCAGCCTGCAGAAAGAAAATTATGAAAAGGTATTGCATGGCCTGAAATAAATGTTGTAAAGGAACTTAGTATGAAGGACTTCTTGCCTGGAAAATGAAGCTAATATAGAACTAAGGCAAATTTTTTGAAAATTACTCAAGCTCAAATCAGATAGACAGCTTCAACAATAAGCATTGAGATATAATTTTTCTAATTATTTTTTTTGGTACAGTGACATTCACAGTTTTGGTTTGGTTTGTAACTAATTTAAGCAAAAAATTTCCTTCAAAGGTTACTTCTGATGTTACTTTAAGATACCTGAAAAACCACTTGACTGAAAGTCGTCTAACTTTTGACCTGGTGATATGTGTAAACTATTATTTCTTAATTTTCTTCACTTAGACCATTAAAATGAACATGATCTAGGAAGAGCCAAGGAGTTGTAGAAAAATAATTCTCAAAATTACTTCACATTTATAAACTATTTAGATTTTCACATGAAACAAATGTACTGGTTAACCAAAATATACACTAGCTTGACTATTTTTGGGACATAAAAGTGAATATATTTATTTTTTAAATTTCATTGAAACCCATGGCAATCATGTTTATGCCCCATGTGACACACTGGCACACACTTGTCTCTGAAAATCATTAAAATAATTTCTGAAAGCCCATAAAAAGAATCAAAGTGTTAAATAGATGTCTAGCTATCCAGTCTACACAATATTTAATGTGAAAAAAATACTTTAATCATAATTTTTCTATAAATATATACATAGATAAATTTAAATACACTGGGTGAGAAACTTTAAACCACATTTCTAGAAATTTGTTATATACATGGTTGTACTACATAAAAAATGGGTTTCAAATCAACTAGAAGTCAGAAATCCTAATTAGTATTTATTTTAAATCAAATATAAGTATATCTACACAGGTGGAAAAAATGGGGAACCAGACATCTGGTTCAGTTTTTGGTTTCAGAGTTAATTCATGGGTGTGATTCAGGGAATGACCCTGTTTGATCCCAGTACATGACCTTAGTCGAGACTTTTTCCATGTTCCCTTTTTTTGTTTGTATGTCACTATCATCTCTCTGTTTTTCTACATCTAAAACCCATATATTTCTCCTCCTCCACCTCATTGTTTGTGAGAATTATCTTCTTGTACTTGTTACTAGTTTTGTATGTATTTTATTTGGTTCCCTCTTCTGGTAGTTTAATTTTCATTTTTTTTCTTAGTAAATGTGGGTTTTTAGTTTTACTTTCACTTGCTACCTTCCCCCTCCACACATTTTATTTTTGTAAGTAATGATACATGCTTGCAAGTTTATTCTCATTTCTCTCTTGCATATTTTTCTCACCCCTCTCATGCCTTTTCCTCCTCCACTCCTTATTGCACATGTACCTCCTTTCTCATATCTCTTTTCTCTCCTCCTCTTCTTCAGAGCCTTTCTTCCCTCCTTTTCCCCATCTGCCTGTTTCCCTCCCCTCCAAATCCTCTTGCTTCTATCCCCCTCCTCTCATTTCAATCTCCTCTCTTCCCAATCCTCTTGCTTCCATCCCATTTCCTTCACAATACTCTCACTTCCATCTCCTTCCATCCTCTTCTATCCTCTCTCCTCCCTGTAATCTCTTTTCAGTCCCTTTCCCCTCCCCATACTCCCATTTCCATCCTCCTCCCTTCCTCATCTTCTTGCTTTCATCCCTCTCCCCTCCCCATCCTCTTGCTCCCATCTCTCTCCTCCCTAATCCTCTCTCTTCCCTACTCCTCTTCCTCCCTCTTCAATACTCTTCCTCTCATCACCCTCCCATCCCAATCACTTTGCTTCCTTTATCTACCCATCTTCCTCCATCTTCATGCTTCACTTACCTTCCCTCCCTTCTCCTTCCCATATCTTTTTCTTCCTATCCCTAAACTTATTTTTCAACTCACAAACCTCAAAAATAAAAAAAAGTAAGTAAGTAAGTGATAACCAAAAAATAAACTATTTTATTGAATTATAACTAAATAAAAAGGTTAAAACTACCCAAAATTAATCTCAATAACTAATCACAACACCTACACCTGAGCAAAAAGAAACTAAGAATAAAAAAATTGAACCAAAAATATATTAACTAATGTAATTGAAAACCAAAAGAAATATTAAATAATATAAACTAATTTTAAGAAAAGAATTTTTAAGACTCTAAATGACTCAGAGATTACTTGCACTATTAGCTAACTCATCAGTACAACAATGAGATGTTCAGTTAAACTAGAGCCAAATAATAACAATTAAATTCAATAAGATCAAAATGATTAACCTATTTTCAAAAAATAATGGAAAATAACAATTTTAGTAGTATTAATCACTTCCAAGTTCAAAAAATTAATTAACCAGTAGCTATGTATACAGCAAAAATGTCATTAAAAAACAAATAGGTAAGATAATCTAGTAAGTATCATGGTCCAAGAATAAAAAAAATTGAAAATAAGTAACTTGATGTCTAAATTATCAACTAGTGAAATGAAATTAATATTTTAATTTTTTCCTTTTATTTTATTTTTTTGCTTCTCTTTTTTCATTTTCCTTGTCTTTTTATTTTCATTTATTTATTTATTTTTGTAATCAGAATTACCTTTCCTTATACTCTTTTTTTGATTTCTTATGTCTTATTTATGTGATTTTTGAAACTTATTTGTAAATTAATTTACAAACTCATCTCATAAAATAGTTATAAGACAAATTAATTAAATGCTGATTTATTTTACATGTTTCTGGAAGTGGTGTGAGCTGTTAACTTATGACTTTTTTGGTGCATTTCTCCTAGAAAAGTAAAAAATGAACTAGCCTAGGACCTAAAAATCTCAAAATAAATAACAAAATTACTCAAAATTATTCAAAATAAGATTACATAATTTTTGGCTTTTTTGAAAAAATAATAATTCAATGATAAGATATAACATCTAATCATTTCAAAACTTAAATTAATTGAATATATTTTATTATATTATGTTGGGGAAATACAGCTCATCAAGAGTTCCTCATTGAATAAGCATAAATATCTGTATCATAAAAAATTGGAGATTAAATTTTTTAAAAAAAATTTATTTGTTTTATTTATTTTCAAACGGTACTCTATTGTGTTTAAGGAGAAACTCCAGAATTATAATCTATTTAAAACTAAAAAAAATAATTATGAATAGGAGTCCTACATAAATAATATAATTAACTAATGTGAGGGAACCCTTAAATTGAAAAAATGGGAGGAAAAAGCTTGTTGTCTGTTCAGCTATCCTTTACAGAAAATATTATTTTAGTTGTTCATATAGTTTCTTCTAATTTTCTCATATTATCTGTAGCTAAAAAGTGTTAAAATTTAAATCATCACAATTAATGTGAGCTTAAATATATACTCTCAATAATAAAACATATAAAATGGATACATCAATTTTAAAAAATCTTGCATTTTCATTGATGCATTTGAAAATTTATTACAACACTTCTTAGAATAAGTTTTATATTTATATTTAAATTAAAATATTAAGCCTCTTGGGATCAAATAATAAATTCATAATTGGTTTTTAATCTTAAAAAGTTGAATGTCAGACATTCTCCACATACTAAAATATTTTTGTGGAAATGGATGTTAATTAATTTATCTAGTGGGAAGTCACTTTTCTCCAAACATTGAATGAGCTAGTCACAACCAGAAATACCAATTGAAATCTGCTAGCAGGTGCCTCCTCCCATTTGAGCTACCATAATTCAGTCAAGGATGAGAACTGGCTTGTAGGTGTCTGGGATTCAAGGAGTGCTTAAGGATTCGGGCAACAAACAGGCAATTAGAGCTTGTTTTTTTTTAGTTTAATCACAACAGTAGCACAGACAACAAAAGTATTTAATTACAGGTAATAAATATTTATAAATATTTAGAAGGTATTGTAATTATAAAAATATCAAATGTGAATATTTATATAGAATATGGCCTAATATTTAAAATAATACAGTAGATTTCATATACAGATATTTTAATCATTTAAAATTGAAAGATCCTACTCTTTATATATAAATAAAGTGTGTAATAACTTTCTCATTATCAGGTACACTCTGCATTTCAATTTAAACTATAATCTTATTCCCAGTTTAAAAATTAATGGTTGAAATGAATTTTATGTGCAACATTTGTTTCAATTGAGACAGAATATATTTGAGTAAGGTAAACCATAACAAGGTATAGTAACATAAGTAATATAACTCTTATGATTTATGTCCACTCAATAATATAGTAAGATTACAAAGGTTTTATATTTGGCTGAATAATTCAATTTAATTAATTGTTTTTTATAATTGAATATAATATCATCTAGTTACTGCATTGAGAACTTAAATTCATTTAGCTTTTTATGTTCAATTTTCAACAAAAAAAATAAATATACATATCTTTCAGAAAATAAATTGAATTATATAATTTAAAATAAAAAAAATAAAATAAAATAGAGGAGATTTAAATAAAGAAAAATCTAGGATAATGGAGAAATCTTAAAATGCACAAATTTTTAAAAAAATATTGATTTGTTGACCTACATAAATACTTGCTATTTATTCTCAAAATACAGCATAATTGAAACTAAAATAAAAGTGAGTATGACATGACCACAAATAAGGTGGGAGCTTTAGACTGAGTCTAAAATTAAATTGAACTAATCTGATTGAGCTCATTTGCAGAATTTCTGAAAATTCCCCCTAATATTTTGTGGTGAATGTGGTATAATAATACTGAGAAAATTTAGTAGTATTCTATTAAATAGTACAATAAGCACTTACTGATAAATGACTGTGAATTTAATTAGAAGTGAATAAGAAAAACCTGGGAAATTTCTGAATGGTGAATTGAAATCAACTAGACATTTATTGTGTTATGTATAAGCACTGAAGAAAATGTCACTGACTGATTACTGAGAAGGGACTGACTTGTTACTGAGAAGTGGCTGATTGATTACTGAGAAGTGAAAAAAATGTTACTGAGAAGTAAAAAACTGATTACTAACAGTTGACTTCCTGGTTACTGTTAAGTGACTGACTGGCTACTGAGAAGTGACAGAAAGCTTACTGAGAAGTACCAAACTGATTACTAAAAGGTGACTGCCTGGTTACTAATAAGTGACTGACTGGCTACTGAGAAATGACCAACTGGCTACTGAGAACTGACTGACTGGTTACTGAGAAGTGAATAACTTGTTACTGAGAAGTGACTGAAAGGTTGCTGAGAAGTAACAAACTGATTACTAAGAGATGACTGACTGGTTACTGAGAAGTGACTGAAAGATTACGGAGAAGTGACTGAAAGTTTACTAAGAAGTGACTGAAAGTTTGTGTAGAAGTAAAAAATTGATTACTAAGAGGTGACTGACTAGTTACTGAGAGGGGACAGACTGGTTACTAATAAGTGACTGAATGGTTACTGTAAAGTGACTGACTGGTTACTGAGAATTGAATGAATATTTACTGAGAAGTAAATGACTGGTTACTGTGAAGTACCTCACTGTTTACTGATAAATAACTGGATTTTTACAGAGAATAGTTTTACTATTTACTAATAAGTGACTGACTGGTTACTGATTTTGGAAAGAGTGGTGACTGAGAAGTGACTGGTTTCAAATAATGAAGAATCATATAGAAGCATGCACCTAAAATTATTATAAATTTTAGAAGGAGGGAAAATGATTCTTCTTAGAGTTATTATATAAGAAGAGCAAGCATATGAAACTAAACAAATTCAGGTGAATTCCCAATTCAAGAACTGCCCTGATTTTTGAACTCTATTCCATTTAAAAATGTGAAAACCACAGCAAACACCACACAATATGGGGGGCAGAATTACTAGCAATCCCACAACATTGGACCCAAACTCACCACAGATTGAATACACATTGAGCTATTGATAAAGGAACCATACAATAAGGGATGAACACCACTCAGCAGAACAGTTTTAGGTGGGTCTTCAAGTAGAATTCAATATGAGTTCAGTATGGGTTCAGTATGAGTTCAGTCTGAGTTCCATCTGAGTTCAGGTTGAGGACTTGCTAGCAAGTCCACCCCCTATATTGCATAGTGAAACAGACAATGTTATTTTGCATACTCCCAAACTTGCAAAAATTTTCTTCATCTTGAATCCCCTACTTCTCATCTATATTTCTCTTCATCTTTTTTCTTAGTTTTTTTAACTTGTCTATAGATTATGGTTTCACTTACTTACACTAAAAGCAGCTTTAAATAAATAACAGGTGTCAGTTTGTCTTTGTTATTGTTAAAGTTAATATTTCTGAACAAATTGTGATGAAATTAGATATAGAAAGTGCCTTTCTCCTTTTTTTTAAGACATGGTGGAAGCAATGAATCAAGGTCAAATTTTTCAAAAAATAGCCCTGAAGAGGAATCTAACTGTAGCTCTAAGGAATTGGTGAAAATTTCAGCAGTTTATCACCCAAGTCCATACACTATGAGAAATGGTCATTTAAGAGTGATTATACACACCTTTATTAGTTTTTATCTCTTACAAGAATTAGGAAAAAAAATTAATTTATTTTTCCTAGGCTAATAAGATTAATTTAATTTTGCATTTCACAACTTTACCAGATTAATTCAATCATCCAAATGAAGTATAAATTTTTCCCTTAACTACCTTATTAAATTCTTAAAGCCTTTAATTCTTGTCCCAAAAATAATATTCTTCAAGTTGAATATCAAAAGGATCCTAAAAAACTAATTTAAAAAACTTGTAAAATGATTGAGAGTCTTATTGAGAAGAGTCATAAGATCAATAGACCATCAATAAGTTGAAGTGGAATACAAATATTGCATTCATTAAGGTTTTTCCAAATTAGATTGCATTCAAAATTGTGTGGTGTTTTTCTCTGGTGTTTTCAGTTTTGAATGGAACAAATTGCAAATATCAGGGTGAAATTTGCACTAGGAACACCACCTTAATTTTTATAGTGTGATTCACTGCATTGAAAATTTTTTAAATAACCTGATATATTGTCTATTTTAATTTTAACTGGAAGTGTTTTTAAAGTCAGCTTATCAGCCCCAGTCCTAGTCACAGTTAGAACCCCCCAAAGAATGTCCTCTGTTCTTATCACCTGAGTGGTCACCAAAAAGTGACTAACTTTTGACTCAGATTAAGCAAGATGTTACTAAGAACTTTCTAAGCACTTATTGATGCTAAATAATCACATACAAATAATTTTTACTAACTAAGATTCAAATGATGTTTGGTTTTTTTTCAGACCAATTTCATTAAAGCTTCACCCTTCATCTTCATTTTCATCATCACTGACTCAACGTTTGTTCTATTTTTTGTGAGATGGGTTCAATTTTGTGGAGTTTCTAGAAATTCTTCTGACAATATTGAGTGGAGTATCACTATGACACATTTTATTTGCCATATGGAACATCAATAACACAAAAGCTGTATAATTGTTGTACCATTGTTATACCCCATGACAAAAAATTTTTTTTGGCAGTGGATTGTACTCATCATATTCAATAGTGCCATATATTATACTTATTAGAACCCAGCCCTTGTTTAAAGAGTCTTGCCTTTCTCAAAATCTGACTAAAGAAAATTTTCTTGAAAAGTGAATTTCATGCATTCTTGCCTGATATAAATCTTGAAATGATATTTCTTGAAGATTATTTTTCTTCTTCCATCAAGAAATATAAGATTCAACCTTTTCATAATCTTTTCCAGTACTTGAAATAATCAACAAAATTTGTTTTTTTACAAATTTAGGGAAAAAATACATTTCTTTAGATGCAAATTTAGATCAAAAAGGAAAATTAAATTAAGTGTTTTTTTCATTCCACTACATTTTTATCAATTTTTGGAAACATTAAAAATAAGTAATGATTTCTATTAAAAAGATTTTTTTTTAAATTTGAAACAATTAATCATTATATATTTTTACTTTAAATTTTTTTGAATTTATTTGAATTTTATTTTGTGATTTTTTGGTGTAAGGCTAGTTTATTTTTTTGCTTTTCTATGAGAAAGACATGAAAAAATCTCAGTTAACACCCCATTCCACTTTAGAAATATGTGAGTAAAATTAGTATCAAAGAATCAGCCCTCTAGCCTTTTATGAGATAGGCATTTCAATTGAATAATAAATTTTATAAATCTCATAAGTAAGATATAAGAAATCAAAATAAAGAATATAAGCAAAGAAATTTCTGATTCCAAAACTAAATAAATAAATGAAAATGAGAAGACAAGGAAAATGAAAAAAAGCAAAGCAAAAAAATAAAATACAAGAAAAAAATTAAAAATTTCATTTCATTTCACTAGTTGATAATTTAGACATCAAGTTACTTATTTTCATTTTTTTTATTTTTGGCCCATGATACTTCTTAGATTGGCTTACCTACTTTTTTTAATGACATTTCTGCTGTATACATAGCTACTGGTTAATTAATTTTTTGAACTTGGAAGTGATTAATACTACTAAAATTGTGATTTTCCATTATTTTTTGACAATAGGTTAATCAGTTTGATCTTATTGAAGTTAATTGTTATTATTTGGCTCTAGGTTAACTGACCATCTCATTGTTGTACTGATGAGTTAGCTAATAGTGCAAGTAATCTCTGAGTCATTTAGAGTCTTAAAAATTCTTTTCTTAAAATTAGTTTATATTATTTAATATTTCTTTTTGTTTTCAATTACATTAGTTAATATATTTGTGGTTCAATTTTTTTATTCTTAGTTTCTTGTTGCTCAGGTGTAGGTGTTGTGATTAGTTATTGAGATTAATTTTGGGTAGTTTTAACCTTTTTATTTAGTTATAATTCAATAAAATAGTTTATTTTTTGGTTATCACTTACTAACTTACTTATTTTATTTTTGAGGTTTGTGAGTTGAAAAATAAGTTTAGGGATAGGAAGAAAAAGATATGGGAAGGAGAAGGGAGTGAAGGTAAGTGAAGCATGAAGATGGGGAAAGATTGGAAGATAAAGGAAGCAAAATGATTGGGAGGGGAGGGTGATGAGAGAAATAGTATTGGGGAGGGAGGAGGAGGAGGAGGGAAGAGAGAGGATTAGGGAGGATAGAGATGGGATCAAGATGATGGGGAGGGGAGAGGGATGAAAGAAATAGGATAGGAAAGGGAGGAGGAAGGAAATGAGAGGATGGGGTGGGGAAAGGGACTGAAAAGAGAGTACGGGGAGGAGAGGGGAGGGAATCAGGAAGATGGGGAGAAAGAGGGGAGAAAGGTGCTGAGGAAGAGGAGGAGAGAAAAGAGATATGAGAAAGGAGGTGCATGTGCAATAAGGAGTGGAGGAGGAAAAAGGCATGATAGGGGTGAGAAAAATGTGCAAGAGAGAAATGAGAATAAACTTGCAAGTATGTATCATTACTTAAAAAAATTAGATGTGTGGAGGGGAAGGTAGCAAGTGAAAGTAAAACTAAAAACACACATTTACTAAGAAAAAAAATGAAAATTAAACTACCAGAAGAGGGAACCAAATAAAATACATACAAAACTAGTAACAAGTACAAGAAGATAATTCTCACAAACAATGAGGTGGAGGAGGAGAAATATATGGGTTTTAGAAGTAGAAAACCAGAGAGATGATAGTGACATACAAACAAAAAAAGGGAACATGAAAAAATTCTTGACTAAGGTCATGTACTGGGCTCAACCAGGGTCATTCCATGGTATTGCCTTGAAATTCACCTTGTATGGAATAGGATTACATAACTGAACCAGACTTCTGGTTCACCATTTTTTCCCCCTGTGTCTATAATATATAATTATTGTGAATGCACATATTTTTGAAGCATATATCAATATATAAGTTACACACAAAATCTACTACTTTTTGAAAAGACTTGATAATGTCAATGTATTCATCTCAAAATAATTATTTTATCCTTTCCCTACTAGAAACTTATGAAATAATCATTATCAGTGCCATATATATCTTTTGACATATTTTACTTAATTCCTTGGTTCACTGAGTATAAATATTTCATTCCATTAGTTAATAATATGTATTTGAAACACCACATATATCTATTACCAGTTTTCAGACCATTATTTAACTATTAATTATGAGATAATATATATATATATAATATTTTAAGTGACTGCAAGACTTCACATGCTGAAATTGACTTTTTAGTACAAACAATACATATTAGAAGATCTAAATATCATTCAATGAGTCAGTGAATTGAAAATTTTGAGCCAATATACTCCATTATTAGGGAAACATGAAAATCAATCCATCCTTCAATTGTAATAAACATGGGTAACTTCAATCACTAAATATCTTACTTAATTAAATTAATTTCAACCAGTTGTTTTCTTTTTTTAAATCAACTTTCATACTAATGGCTTTAATATTTTAATTTTGTTAAACTATCAAAAAGTGAAGGTCTCACAGAATGGTTCCAGGTTTCCTCTTGAAGAGCTGTCTGATTCTTAAAAAGACATTTTTATAATGCAAAAATAATACACAGTGTTAAGACCTAAGAGGACAGACTACTACTAGCACTAACACTAGCCTAAGACAGGGCTGACTATTCTGATATAGCAGTGGTACAAACAAGACTGGTTATGTTGGGTCTGCCAACAGTGAGGGTTACAACTACTAGTGACTAAAAAGTAACTGAATTAATAAATAATTTGTCAAATGGGAAGAGCTCCACAGTGCTTTCCCCATATAACCCCCCACATGCAGTATCCACAGGGTGAAAAAAAAGACGACTGGTAGGCAAGTCATTTTTGAGCAATCATTGAGTAATATATAAAGTAACCTTCAAGGAACCCTATTTTAAGTAGTTGAGCTTCATACAGATAAAAGTTGAAAAAGTGATTTTGAATAAATTGGAAATCTGATTAACCAGTGACTCTTTCAGCAGAGATTTCAAATGGTAAGCACATTGCAATACTCAAATACCTCATTTAAACCAAAAACATTGGGAAATTTTAAATAGTATTTTTGCCTAATTCCAAAGTTGTAACTAATTGCTTGTTTGAATTCCTAATCATATTTGGAAGAAAAATTTATATTTAATAATCTTCCTCACTCAAATCATTTTCCACCATAAGCTACTCAGATTTTAATCTTTGAATATTGATAGATACTTATTGGTAGAGTAAATTTGAATAAACATATTGAAATGGTAAAGCCTCATTTATGCATATAGCTTTATGAGTGGATATATTCTTAATTTTCTTGAAGAAGAAGAACAGATTTGATTAAAAGTCAGGTTGATTTTTGAAACCCTATGCAGCCAAAAATCAGTGCTGCCATTTTTGAGGAATATGAAATTTACCAAATAAATATAGGAATTTATTTTATAATTTTAATAAACCCTTAAAAAATCAAAATTTGTTCTAGGTTCTATAATTTTTATATTATTGAAGCTAGTAGAAGTGTGCATATAGAAATGTGTTTTCACTAATCCATGAAAATTTTTAATATTTCAGACTAATTGATTTAATACTCCATAAAAAATATGTCTATAAGTTTCTCATCCATTGAAATTTCAAAGGAAAGAACCCCCCCCCCCCATATTTATAAAACCAATCAAATATACATTACTGAAGTACAAAGTTAGGTAAATTTTTTAGAAGTATTTTTCAAATACATGATTTTTTTTAATGAATAGCATAACTGGGATGTAATTTTCTGTATATATAACAATACTCATCTAAAATAAGTTATCTCAAATGCTAGAAGGTGTCTCCCCCCAACTGAACTTCTATACTGCTAGAAATAATATGGACCTTCTAGCAGGTGCCAATTTTTTTTCTCATAATAAAAAACTAAGTATAAATAATATATCCAAATCAAATATTATTTAAAAATTTGAATACATTTTCATATCTGAAATTTATATGTCAATGTATTCTTTCAGGATGAAAAAAAATTTCATCCACAATTAACATCAAAAAATTTTCTTCCAGAGGTGAAATTGAAGTTGCTACTTCATTCAGCCTGAATAATTACAAACCCTTATTCAAAAGTGTTTTCAATAAAATTTTGGTTTCCTTTTAGCACCATAGTATTAAGATTTTACATTATCTAAGGAAATCCATTTATCCCATGTAAATTGGAAAGATTTTTATCCATGATGTACCAGAAGTTGAAGACATAAACTTGATATGATTGACTGAAATAATTTAAATACTAATATATTTAAATGAAATTATCAATTTTTTTAAATTCTCAGATTCATTTTTTCCATTCTTTTGATATCCCAGAAGTATTTTTTTATGAAATATATCATGTTACCCTATGTCAGCCAGGCTATCTCAGGAGCCCAGTAAATTGTTATAATAATTTATTGGAATCATTTAAGGGAATAACATTATGTATTTTATGTAGTTACAATAAAATATTTTATTGAATAATAAAATTATATGTATATTTTATGAATAATAAAATTATATGTATATTTTATGAATAAGTAAAATAATAATTATATTTATTTTTATTATTAAGTAAATTTTTTATTACATAAAAAATATTATATCCTATAAAATCATGGCGCATTTTTATGTATTTAATATTTCTAAAATTAATAAATTACTTATTTATAAAATTATATTATAAGTTTAATAATAAATTTAACTTATAATTTAATTAATAAAATTTATATACTAAATACAACTTATCATATATTATTATCCATAAATATTGGGCGCTTTTTTGACCCTTAATTGTGTCAGTAAAATTACTAAATAGCTTAAAACACTTATTTAATATAATAATATTAAATTCTCACTTTAAATTAGTTATATTATAAAATTAATTATTTGTTTCAATTAAGCTAATTATTTAATTACTTAAAATAATTAAAACAATTAATTAATTTCTCTTTACACTGAATTTAAATTGATGACATACATTTTGGTGTGAAAATAATTTTATTTGTTTAAATTAAACCCTTTACATCTTATTGTAATACCTGTTTAGGATTTTTTTTCTCACAGTTCTCAGGCTTCATACTCATGTAGCTACTCATTATTAATTACTTTTTGTGGGACTATATGGTGGGAAAAATAGTTATTTATTCATGGGTTAAATCCATTGTGTAAATTTTTTCTCTTAATTTGTATGTTTTAAATAATTTCTTTAATCTTTTTTTTCACATTAATATTACTTAAGTATATAAATTTGAGGCGCCTCAGAGGTATCCTTGCCTATAAAAGGGTCTTGGAATTCCCCTTTGGTAGTCATCACTTACATTACATTACTTATAATACTTTAAATACTTTATTACTATGTTTTTTGGCATTAAAAGTCTAATAAAAATATTATATAAACTACTATAGGTTGCTTTATGTTTATTAGTAATTATAATTGGTACTTAAGCAGAGATCAATTACTTACTTGATCAATCATCTCCATTAAACCAATAGTTATTGTCATGTCATTACTCACAAGTGTCATTTCACCTTCCTTTCTTTTATTAGTTATTTTATTTCTTTTGTTTTTGTTTTATTTCTTTCTACCTTTTATTATCCCTTCTTTATTTATCTCTTCTCCTTCCTCCTCTTCTTTTCTTCTTCTTCTTCTCCTTCTTCTAGATGACCGGCCAATACCCTATTACAAAGTCACCATGAATAATCAAACACATGTTTATTTTATGAAAGTGCAATTTTAAACAATGTAGATTAAAATTTTATATAAGCATTTCTTTTAAATAAAAATTAAATAAAATAAAAATAATAACTGAAAAAAAAAGGAAATTTTTTGTCTAGCTCCATAAGTACTTAAATTTTGACCCTTTTTATCCTGTGTAAATTTTTTATTAGCCCTTTTTTTACCCACTGAGGCCCCCACCAGGCCCAACTTGGGGCTAAGAAAGGGCTGACAATGTGTCAACTTAGTATTATTAAAAATTTCCAAGTTTTATCAAATGAAAATGACATCCTTCCTACAGTTTTCACTATCTTGATTTGTTCATGAAATAATTTTTTTGGTCATACTTAGCACTCATTGTTGCTTTTTTCCTTCCCATGATACCCCATAATCATAAATTTTTTTCATTTTTAATTTATGAAGCACATACTTTCTCATTATTCAATAAGAATTATATAAAGAAGTTATTTTGGAGAAAAAGTTACTATAACCTATAGTTTTCATAAATTTTTTATCATTCTTCAAAATTTCATGTCTTAAAAAAATTGATGCTGTGTGCCTTCTTTTGATGTAACTTTTTTTTAAAAAAAATTATTATTAATGTTTAGACACTTTTTATAAATTTAATAACTTAGTTAAATTTTTTGGATTTTATTTCCAAAAAAATATAATTTTTGATGTCTTTTAAATGATTTTGTGATCTTGTGAATTTTTTGGAATTTTTTTTGAATTTTTTGAATTTTTTGTGGAATTTTTTGGACCTAATATTTTTTTTGGCATTGTTTTGACTGTTTTGATGCTTGAATAGGAATCAAGTCACATGCCAAAAAGACACAGCGTCTTTTCAAGCACATGAATTGATTCCAATTCCTCTAGTGAAGGTTTCCAGATGGATCACAAATTTTCACAGAATTATATTTCTTGTGGTCTATCTAACAACTTGCACTGAGGAATTGGGTTCCAGCCTTGTGCTTGAAAAGGCCCAGCGTCTTTTTGGCACATGACTTCAATCACAATTCATGTCATATGCTTGAAAATACAGTGTTTCTTTTTGGCACATGACTTTAACTTCAATTCAAACATTAAAACAGTGATAAAAAATTCAAAAAAATGTAAAAAAAACCAAAAACATCAAAAGAAACATATAAAAAATGTAAAAAAATTTAAAAAAATTTAAAAAAATTTAAAAAACACCAAAAAAAAATTCAGAAAATCTCAAAAAAATTAAAAAAAATTAAAAAAAATTCAAAATAATTCAAAATGATTCAAAAAAAAGTCAAAAAAAGTCAAAAAAAGTCAAAAAAAGTCAAAAAAAGTCAAAAAAAGTCAAAAAAAGTCAAAAAAAGTCAAAAAAAGTCTAAAAAAGTCTAAAAAAGTCAAAAAAAGTCAAAAATTTCAAAAAAGTTCAAAAAAAACCAAAAAATACAAGAAAAATTTAAAAAAATCTAAAAAATTCAGAAAACTTCAAAAAAATTCAAAAAAAACAAAAAAAATGCAATTTGTTCAAAAAAAATTCCTAAAACTCTAAAAAATTTAAAAAACTTAAATGGAGTGCTATTAAATTCCAAAAAATTCAAAAAAATTATTTAAAGGCCAAGAAAAATCCAAAAAAATCTAAAAATGCTAAAAATTCTAAAAATTCTGAATATCAAAAGAAAATTTAGAAATGATTTTAATAATTTGCGGAAATTAAAATAAAAGCTTAATAAATTTTAACAATTGAATATAAAATTTGATACAAGTGAAAAAATTGAGGAAATTATTCCAAAAATATATAAAATAAAAAATAAGATAAATATGTCTTTTTTAAAGAGATTTTGTCAAGGTACGCTTTTGGTCTAGAAGATTTGGTACGGAGTTTTCAAGGATTTTAAAGGTTTAAAATGGACTCTCAAAGATTTTGTACGTATTTCTTAATCTAAATAATTTATTACTCAAATAAAAGAGGTAAAATTTTAATATTATTATAGTCTATTGATTAGAATTACGCTTTTGTAAATACTAATGTGATAAAGTATAAAATATAAGTTTGTGTTGTAATAAGTAGTAATAAAAGTGAGTGATAAAAGAATGGTCTTAAAAGCACAAAATCATAGGCCTTTTATAGGCAAAATATGAGAAAATAAAATGTAAGGAATTTACACTGTCTACTGTGAGTGTGAGAGAAAAGAATGACAAGAAAAAGGAGTACATAAATGACATAAGAAAGTAATAAATTAGTACGTCAACAAGGGCATCAAATTTATTAGCAACAAAGTTTGACTTCCTTGGACTGTCACAGTTATTACACAATAAATAATCAATTACATTACTTTCACGTGATTACAGATCTCTCACTGAGGTAATATAATTGTTTTAAAGTTTTTATATTATAAATTTATTATTAATTTTACTCCCTTTGACATATACTTTTGAGCACGGTGTTAGGGAGTAAAATTGTAAGGTACATTTTATTTATATTATTTATTTATACTACTTATTGTACTTAACTTTAGTTAATTGTAAGTACTACTTAAGTAAATAAATAAATAATTATTATTAAGAAGAAAGGCGTGGCTTCAACTCAGTAAAATAATTAATTATTTTACCGGGTAAGTCTAGTAGCCTGGCTGACACTCCCTCACTCTAAAAAAAACAATAAAAAAAATGCTATGATTTTTTCTTTTTATACTTTTTTAGTAGAGTAGGAAGATTAGATATCTCCTTCCCAGGTATCCAAGAATCACATTCAGATGGTTTATTCTTGAATCTCAATAAGTATTCTGTACCTTTTTCAGCAGTGACTATTCTGTCATTTAGAATTTTTTCAATTTCTGCTGTTTCAGTGATTTCATTTGGGGTTTTCTTTGGTCTACCCCTCCTTTTTGGAAATAAATCACTATTGGATGTGTAAGGTTTCAAAAGAGATATTGGAAAAACAGGATGTTTTCTGTCATATGGAGAATACAGAATAACCTCAACTGCATTATCTCCAATCATTCTTCTGACAACAAATGGACCAAAAAATGGATCTTTCAATTTGTTATTACCTTGTAAGTTGAAGTGGACTGTAGAAATCAACACTTCATCACCCTTATTAAAAGTGTATTCTTTATGGGATTTGTCCCATCTTTTCTTCTCATATTCAAATGATTTTTCAATACATCTTTGAGCATGATTTCTACATAGTTGTTGCATTTGAAGAAAAGATTTTACACCAGGATGTATATCCAATTTAGGTATTTTGTTATTGAGAATTTGGGCAGGAGTATTGGGAACATATCCAAGCCAGAGCTCAAAAGGCTTTCTTTGAGTAACAGAATGAACAGTGCTATTATACGCAAATTCTAACCCAGGAAGCAAGGTAACCCAATCATGAGTGAATCTGTCATTATCTTTATACTCAAGGCCAAAGGAACAATATCTTCTTATCATGTCCTCTAAATTCTGAATCATTCTTTCAGCTAAACCATCAGTCTGAGGGTGATGGGCAGTAGATAGTTTCAGATCACAACCACAAACATCCATCAGAGACATCGAAAATTCAGAAGTAAATTTAGGGTCTCTGTCAGAGATTATGGCTTTAGGAAAACCAGCAGTATTAAACATATGAGACCACCATAAGAAAGCTAATTCTTTAGTGGAAACATCCTTGTGGGTAGGGATAAATTTACACATTTTTGTGAATCTGTCCACAATAACCCAACAAGAGTTATAACTGTCTTTACCAGCAATAGGTAATCCTGTTACAAAATCCATGTTTATTATTTGCCATGGAGCATCAGGAGGTTCAATATGTTGCATTAATCCTGCTCTTTTACCAGTTAATCTTTTTGATTTTTGGCAAGAATCACAAGACTCAACATATAATTTTGTGTCTTCAGACATATTAACCCACCAAGCAGTGTTCTTAATTCTGATCATTGTTTTTTCAAGATCAAAATGTCCAGCTAATATGTCATCATGACAAATTTTCAAGATGATTTCTTTCATAGAAGGAGGAATAACAATGACATTACTCAACTTTCTTCTATAATATAGATATCCTTCATCAATTGAAAATTTACCTTTTTCCAAAGCTTTTTGGTACTTTGGTAGAAGGGTTTTAATTAATGCTTGTATTGAAGCATTTTTTGGATCATTTAATATGGTGCATAACTTTTTCAAGTCAGTGTCCTTACCATATGATTCCAGAATAAGCTGTAATAGCTCTTCCTCCATATCAACCACATATATCCCATGTATATGAATAATTTTGTCCTCAGGATCATACACAGGATTAGAGTCATTATTTGGCAAAGGTAACCTAGATAACATATCCACATTTGAGTGAACAATACCAGCGCTATGAATAATTTTCATTCTCCATCTGTACTCTTGAACAGCCAACTGCCATCTGAACATATGTCTGTTAGGTGTTTTCAAGTTTAAAAGGGATTTAACTGCACCGAAGTCAGTGACAAGTTCAAATTTCTGGTCATCTAGGTAATAATGAAGCTTTTCTAGAGCCCATACTACAGCTAAACACTCTAATTGAGTAGCACCATATTTCAATTCACTATTTCTCAAGGTTCTTGAAATATAACAAATTACTACTTCTGAAACTTTATCATTTATCACTTGTTTTTGATGGAGGGCAGCACCAAGACCAATGAAACTGGCATCAGTGTACAAAACAAATGGATGATTAAAGTCAGGTAAAGCAAGAATTGGTGCTGACATCAAACAGTGTTTCATAGTGTCAAAGGCTCTTTGTCTTTCACTATTCCAGACAAAAGCAACATCCATTCTAGTTAATTGGGTAAGGGGTAAAGCTATGACTTGGTAATTTTTAATATACTGTCTATAGTATCCACACTTTTCCAAAAAACTTTGGAGCTCTCTCACTGTTGTAGGAGCCTTCACCTGTTGTATGGCTGCCACTTTGTTCTGGTCAACACATATCTGTAAGCCTGAAACAACATGACCAAGAACTTTTAAAGAATGGAAACCAAATTTACATTTCTTCAAAGCAAGTGTCATATTTATTTCATCCATTTTCTGGAATACTTTACACAGGTGGTTAAGATGGTCCTCAAATGTTTTTGAGAATATAATTATATCATCAATATAAACCATCAGCCATCCTTCAATTATCTCTTGATGGAATGTGTTATCCATTACTTTTTGGAAAACTGAAGGGGCATTTTTAGGGCCAAATGGCATCCTAATATACTTATAAATACCCATATGAGTGGCAATCATCAGAAAGTTCTGAAAATTTTTCTCAACAGGTACCTGGTGATATCCTTTGTTACCATCCAAACAGCTGATATATTTAGCACCCTGTAAAGTAGCATGTATAGAGCTAATTCTAGGTAAAGGGTAGATATCATCAACAGTATAAGTGTTTAGTGCTCTATAATCACCACATAACCTGGCTTTATCTTTCTCATAAGAAATTAGGACCGGTGAGATAACACAATATTTAGGTGTTTCAACTCTCTTTTCAATAATATTTATTTTCAAAAGGGTAGAGATATTGTCTTCAATATCTTTTCTCTTTGTGGGAGAAGCAGGATAAGGCTTCTTCTTTAAACTAGGTGGTATATCAGTTAATGGGCAAGACAATGAAAGTTTCATTTCCTCTTTAACTAATCCCAGTTCATGTAACCCATGAGAAAAGGCCATAGGAAAAGACTTTATCAAGTTAATGATGGAATCTTTATCCTCACCAGAAAGTTGTTCTCCAAAAGAAGCATTGTCAATTTCAGACATAAGGGCATGCATTTCTTTTGTAGATCTTCCTTTTTATTGAACCACAGAATTACATGTGTTCAATTCTGGTTTTAATAATTTTTTAGGGGAGGAAATCTTAAATTTTCTCTTCCCATTCATCCCCATTGTGAAACATTGGTTTGAAGGATCCAATTTTATGCCATACTTTGTTAAAAGATCATTCCCTACAATAAACCAATTGCTCAAGTTATCATTTTTCATGACAACAAAATCACAAATAGCTCTTACAAAACCATTGTTATATTTAAAAAACACTGTGGCTTTGTATTTACCAATGGGGGACAAAACAGAGCCATACCCTCTCCAATTTTCAGAAATGATAGGCATCAGCTTAGATTTCTAGTCTTGATCTACTGAAGCAAGTGCTCTTTCAGATACTACACTTCCTCCAGCTCCAGAATCCAGAACAACTTCAATGCTGGTTCCATTGATCAAGACTGGTGCCTTGAGAGGGGAAATAATAATTGAGCTATCCTCAATGTTCTTTATGATCTCAGCATCTTCAACTGTAGATAAATCATTATTATCAATATCAATAGTATTTAAATAATGGATATCCTCTTCCAGCATCAAGATTTATTGTTGAGATTCATATGAAATATTGCTGGCACAATCACTTGATGTATCATCCTGTGCCACTGTGTCATCAGCATGCTCCTCTGTTTGTTCTACAAGATTTATCTTATTTTCACAAACATGGCCTTTCTGCCAAGACTTGTTGCACTTGAAGAAAGTGTTTTTTGCATACTTCTTTGGTGCAACAGGGGCAGAAGGTTTACCAACCTTTTCCAGAGGTTTCTTTTGGTAAGTGGAGGGTTTCTCCAAAGGGGTCCTAGGAATGAATCTTCTGGAATCATACTTATTATTTAGAAGTATCTCATTGCAAGTATTAATGAAAGAAGAGGGTTCTTTGGAGAACTCAGTCCTAGCCACTATCAAGTCTCTCAGAGACATTGGTAATTTATAGAGGATTCTGTCCATCCATAAATCAAACTCCATATTTGGGTCTATTTCCCTTAAGATTTTTACAAGTTTCATTAAAAACTCAATAGGTTTATCAGTAGAAGAGCTATATCTAGTTTCCTCATACTGCCTTTGTTGAGCCATTCTGAACTTGGAGCCACCAAAATGTGCTTTAATTAAGTTCTTCCAATCCTCCCATGAGTAGTCATTCCCATCCAGGAGAACAGATTCATACCACATCAGGGCAACATTAGTGAACAAAGAAATTAACTTGGACACAATTTCCTCATCTGGGAGTTTGTAAGAATTTTTTAAGTTATCAATTCTGCAAATAAATTTTTGCCAATCAGAGGAGGAATCACCATCAAATGTAGGATATTGGTCAAGTTTTGGCCAATTCTTTTGATTTGAAGGAGTCTCCTTAGTACTAGCTTGTTTCTGAGTAAGAAGCAGCTGTAATTTCTCTAATTGGGCTGAAATCTCATTGTTTAATCCTTCTGTTGCAGCTCCTGGTGCATCATCAGTCTTTGATGGAAACTCAGTGTTATCAACAGGTATTTCTGGAGCTATTTTTACTTTAGATGAACTAGCCACAGGTGATCTTTGAGCATCCTGCACTATATGTTCCTTCACAGAAATGTCAGAATATTTTTGGTCATTTAACAATGAGTTCAATTTTTCTTCAATGGTTGTTAGTCTTGTTTTCATTCTTGGAAGATTAGATAAACTCTCATTGATAGTTGCAAAAGATAACTGATTTTTATTTTGAAAAGATGACAAATGGTCATTCAATTATTTCAGATTTATCTTATCTATCTCCACCTCCTGGAAACAGGCAGGTACAGTATCTTTTAGTTTAGACAAATCATTTTTTATATTTTTCCATAAAGCAACTTTCTTTTCATGGGTTGCTTTGTAATGAGACAATTCATCAGAGACTCTCTGTGATTCACTTCTTAATGCTTGATAACCCTGATCAGTTAACAAACTATTATATCTCTGAGTCAATTGCATATTGTTCATTATATGATTTTGCTTGGCAATAATATCTCTCAAGTACTCATCATTAATTCTTGCTACATCTGGAGTGTTTCTCAATAAGGAAACTGAGTAACTTTCCAGACTCTCATAGAACTCAGGGTCAAGAGTTTCATCAATTACAGCCATGTTAGGGTTTATTATTGAGGTAGCAATTAAAAGTAATGGATTGGATACATGAGATATCTGTCTACTGCTCCCAGCCTCTACTGGTCTCAAGGTGTCTTCTTCCCTCTCAGATTTACCTGAAAGAACAGAATCAGCCACAAGAAAAGGCACTTGAGAATCAATAGAGGGACGTACCAGGGTTCGCTGGGTATCACCATATTGGGCTTTCTTCTTCTTTTGCCTCCTTGATAAGGGTGGGGAGGAGTGGGGTTGACCTGGGTGGGCCTTGATGGACCTGCCTGAGGTAACTGATGCTGATTTTGAGACAGGTAGTCCAACTGATTGTTTAACCAGTCCCACTTCCACTTGGACACTTCCACCTTCTCTTGGGACTGGGGAGCCAATTGTTGTTGATCCCTGGGAGGAAGAGGTTTCTTCTTCTCTTTGAGAAAATTATCTGTTCTTCTCACCTTTTCTTCCAGAGCATCTACCCTTACCTTTAGTCTCAAGCTTTCTGTCCTTAACTCCTTTATGTGAGTAGACAGATTCTTTACCTGCTGAGACAATGGCATCTTTTTTATCCTGAAGCCTTTTTGAAGCTCTTCTGGTGGGTTTATCATAGGCTTCTGATCCTGAGTTGTGTCCACTAGGATTTCTACTTCTTCCATCTCTACATCCTGTTTGGGGCAAGGATTTATTAGTTTGAGAAATTCTTCTTGTTAAAGGAGAACTTACAGAAGTAGGCTCATCATAATCAATTAAGTCTAGTTCTTCTTATCGTGCAGCAGAATCACTTTGGTCAGTCATTTTAAGATTCTACTGAAATGAAGAAAAGAGACAATAAGATTAATTAGTCTTTATTTTTGATTTTTAAAAAAAATAAAATAATAAAAAAAAAATCTTTTTCAGGATAAAAATCAACTTAAATAAAATTAATTTATTAATAGAAAAAAAATTTAAAACCAGGATTATAATATAATCAACTGTAGAAATAAATTGAAATTTTTATTAACAATTTTAATTAATTATTTTCAGGATTTAAATCAACTAATTTATTACCAGGACTTATTGTCAACTGAAGTAATCAAATATGAAACTTTATTATTTTAACAAAATTTTATTAAACTGATAACTTAACTACCAGGACTAAAAGTTAACTGAATTTATTAAATATAAATTTTATTTTAAAATTTTATTAAGCTTCATCACTTAATTACCAGGACTTAATGTCAACTGAAATAATTAAATATGAGTTTTATTAATTAAAATATTTATTGAATTACCAGGACTCAAAGTCAGCTAGTAATCAAATATTAATTATATATTAATTAAAAATATTATTGTCAGGACAATTTGTCAACTGGAACAATTAAATTAATCAGGACAAATGTCAACTGAAAAGATTATAATAATTAATATTAAAATATAATTATTTTATTACCTCTGGGACTAAGAACACTTATTGCTCTATTATGGTCAACCAGGAAAAATAAAAAAAAATATAATAATAAAAATAAAGTCCAATTACCAGACACCTCCACCTGCAAAATGAGCAAATTAATGCCACTTACAGATTGCTGAGTAAAAGGAAATACGTAGCAAATGAAGAGTGAAGAGTAACCCACAAATAGTAATAACAATAATTACCACAATATATACAACGTTTAGTTAGTATATGAACTTAATTTTTGGAGCGTGGTTCGATTCCAGTTTGCAGCAAAAATTTTTGTCACGTGACGTATGATGTTCATCGTTTTCTCGATCTCTCGTCCTTTTACAGGTACTCGCACACCGATGGTCCCCTCGATTACACCTCAAATATTGTTGCACCGTCGATAATTTGGAAAGCCCTGAAATGTCAAGGTACGCTTTTGGTCTAGAAGATTTGGTACAGAGTTTTCAAGGATTTTAAAGGTTTAAAATGGACTCTCAAAATTTTGTACGTATTTCTTAATCTAAATAATTTATTACTCAAATAAAAGAGGTAAAATTTTAATATTATTATAGTCTATTGATTAGAATTACGCTTTTGTAAATACTAATGTGATAAAGTATAAAATATAAGTTTGTGTTGTAATAAGTAGTAATAAAAGTGAGTGATAAAAGAATGGTCTGAAAAGCACAAAATCATAGGCCTTTTATAGGCAAAATAGAGAAAATAAAATGTAAGGAATTCACCATCTACTGTGAGTGTGAGAGAGAAGAATGACAAGAAAAAGGAGTACATAAATGACATAAGAAAGTAATAAATTAGTACGTCAACAAGGGCATCAAATTTATTAGCAACAAAGTTTGAATTCCTTGGACTGTCACAATTATTACACAATAAATAATCAATTACATTACTTTCACCGGATTACAGATCTCTCACTGAGGTAATATAATTGTTTTAAAGTTTTTATATTTTAAATTTATTATTAATTTTACTCCCTTTGACATATACTTTTGAGCACGGTGCTAGGGAGTAAAATTGTAAGGGACATTTTATTTATACTACTTATTGTACTTAACTTTAGTTAATTGTAAGTACTACTTAAGTAAATAAATAAATAATTATTATTAAGAAGAAAGGCTTGGCTATAACTCAGTAAAATAATTAATTATTTTACCGGGTAAGTCTAGTAGCCTGGCTGACAGATTTGGTATTCATATATTTTTTTACTGGAAAATTCTTGACTCATACCAACTCCTGCTTTATTTTTTCAATGAACATTGATGCATAGATGATAAAAATTTTGATCCTTGATTCATGAGGCAACCATTCTGTCCAAAAAAAGGGCCACTGGAGTTAATACTGAGGTTACTCTTGGGGTAGTCTGAGGGACAAAAAAACAACTTGCCTTGAAGTCGTCTTTTATTTTAACCTGTGATTCCTACTTCTGCCTCTTACCATGCATAGCACCCATAGCACTCCTCCTCCTTTCCCTTCAACGCAAATCCTAAATTACACTCTCTTTTAACCATTCATTTTTAGGTCACAGGGCACACTTCTGGGTCTGTTCTATAAAGTAATCCTGTTCAACACAATGAGAGTAACACAGGTTGTGCTCACATTTTTTATGCTTTTCTGAAATTGGAAATCTTCCTTCTAGTGCCTTTCTCCCCTATTCTCTCATCCATGGTGAGTTTTTTCTATTTTATTTATTCTATACTCCCTTCTCCTCTTCCTGAATTCCCTAATATCCTACTCTCACTCCTTCACTCCCCCCTCACAATGACTCTGTCTTTCTTCCGCTCACTTCACCACCCTTCATCCATCTTACCTCTTTCTGTCACTGGTTTTTTGCTTAACAACATCTTTCTATTTATCTTGAATGATTCTCATCTCTCCTCTGAACATTCATAAATCCACTTTTGGTAAGAAAATAAAAATCAAAAAATATTTACATCAAAAATAAAAGCAAGGCACCACACAATATGGGGGGCCGACTTGCTAGCAAGTCTTCAACCTTGGACCCAAACTCACCCCAGATTGAACACACATTGATCTATTGACAAAGGAACCATACAATCAGGGATGAACACCACTCAGCAGAACAGTTTTAGGTGGGTGTTCAAGTGGAGTTCAGTATGGTTTTAATATGAGTTCAGTCTGAGTTCCATCTGAGTTCAGGTTGGGGACTTGATAGCAAGTCCACCCCTTATATTGCATAGTGAGGTATGTGCCTAAAAATGATATACTAGCATACCATAGGCTACACAATTATTGGACATGTAAAATTGCACAAATATTTTTGGTTCATGAGATTTGAAAATTACCCAATATAATTTGTTAAACAAATGGAGTGCAGAAAAAACTTAACTATATCATGCTCTCCTCAAAATTATTCAACATAAAATGCTATTCCCTTAGATATTTGGAAAAAGAAAGTCAGTTTTCTATAACAGAACATGAGAAAATCAATGTATGTTAAGAAACCAATTGTTTGCTGCATTTATGATTTAAATGTTCAATGAAAAATAGGGGAAACTTGCATCAACCAAGCCACTCCCTGAAAAGTTAACAATTAAATATTACATCATTTTTGTCCCCCCATGTAATAGTCAAAAGTCAAAATAGACTAAGACACCATATGCTACATGATTTTTGGACATGTGAAATTGCACAAATAGTTCTGGCTCATGAGATTTGAACATTCTCCAGTATACTTTGTTAAAAAAATGGAGTGCAGAAAAAACTGAACTATGTCATGCTCACTTCAAAATTGTTTAAAAAAAAATGCTATTCCCTTAGATGTTTGGCAAAAAATAGGCTGTTTTCTACAACAAAACATGAGGTAATCAATGCATGTTAAGAAAACAATTGTTTGCTGAATTTATGATTTACATGTTCAAAGATAGATAGGGGCAACTTGCATCAACCAAGCTGCTCACTGAAAAAACATTAACAATTAAATGTTACATCATTTTTGTCCCCCCATGTAATAGTCAAAACTCATAATTTTTGAGGGTAAATGTACATTTCTCTTGCCCAAGATATCTATGCAATATGCATTATGATATTGAATATCCAACTGTAGCCCTCTAAGTGTATTCAAAAAATGTATCAACTTGAAGAAAACCAATCAATATCAAAAAACATCATTAAATAAGTATAAAGAAAATTGAATAAAAAAATTATAAAATTCTGAAAATCATTATCTTCATCAAATACATCAAATTCAAAAAAATCAAAAAAAATTAAAAAATCAAAAAAATGAAAAAAATTCATAAATTTAAAAAAATCAAAAAAATTGTAAAATTGTAAAAATTTTAATATTTTAAAAATTAAATTAAAAATTAAAAAAATTAACAAAGCCATGAAAAAATAAAAAAATCAAAAGATCAAAAGATCAAAAATAATGAAAATCATAAAAATTATTAAAGCAATAAAATCAAAAAAAAATTTTAAAAAATCAACAATTAATAAAAATTTATAAAATTTATAAAATTAATCAAAAAATTAAAAAGATCAATAAAATTGAAAAAATTGAAAAAATCAAAAAAATCAAACATATCTAATAAAATAAAAATATCATTAAGATTGATAAAAAGTTAAAAAATCATAAAAATCATGAAAATAAAAAAATTTCTAAAAAATCAAAAAATGATAAATATCAAATCATTTAAAAAATTCAAAAATCAAACAAATCATAATAATCCAAAATTTCAAAAAATTATATAAATAAAAAAAATAAAAAATTTCCAATTTTTTTTAAAAATCATAAATTTTCAAAAAGTTATAAAATAAACAGTGTATGAATCATACAGCTCTTAAAATTCATGAAAATCATATAAATTGTTAAGGGGTGCTTTCATTCTAGAAGACTTTTTAGCAGTCTGATGGAAATGAAAGGTGAAGAAAACTCAAGATTTCAAGATTGGTATGTATTTATTTCTTTATATGTTATTACTCAAAAAAAAGGTGAATAGATGTATTATTATTATTACTTTAATATCTTAGAAGTACACAAATGTAAATACTAAGGTAGTAATAATAGTAATATATTTGTTTTGTGTAAATAAAATATATTTGTGAAGTAAGAATGAGATGAAATAAAACAGAGAATTTTAAAGGCCTTATATAGGCAAAAAAGAGAGAAAATACAGAACCACAAGTCTACATACATGAGTATCTCAAAGAGAACAACCCCACAAAATAGAGATTTCCAATATTAAAGTATGTTCTATAAAGAATGTTCTCATATACAGTATTTATCTGTATATGTCAAATTTAATTATAATTTTTTGATTTATTTAGGTTTTCTGTATATGTCAATGTAAAATAATTTTATTTGATTTTAATATTTAGTATTTTCATACTTTAGTCTAGCTTTCAGCTGTCATGGGGACACTGTCAAGGAATAAAAAATGAGGTAAAATTAGAACTATATATTTACTTAATTTTACTTTTTAATTAGTTAAAATATTATAAGTAACTTATAAAGTAAGTATAACTAATAAAATGAGAATTAGAGGCGTAGATCTACTCTATTAAATAATAAATTAGTTACTGGGTAAGTCTAGTAGCCTGGCTGACACTCCCTCATTCTAAAAAAACAATAAAAAAATGCTATGATTTTTTTCATATATTTCTTTATTAGAGCAGGAACATTAGATATCTCTTTCCCATTTATCCAAGAATAATATTCAGAAGATTTATTCTTGAATATCAATTAGTATTAAGTACCTTTTTCAGCAGTAATTATTTTTTCATTTATAATCTTATAAATTTCTGCAGTTTCAGTTATTTCATTAGCATTTTTCTTTAGTCTTCCCCTCCTTTTTGGAAATAAATCACTATTTGATGTTTAAGGTTTCA
Organism: Hemileia vastatrix; assembly: GCA_030280995.1. Taxonomy (NCBI): domain Eukaryota; kingdom Fungi; phylum Basidiomycota; class Pucciniomycetes; order Pucciniales; family Zaghouaniaceae; genus Hemileia; species Hemileia vastatrix. The sequence continues at coordinate 16,303,187 of JASXTE010000013.1, forward strand.
AAAGAGATATTGGACAAATAGGATGTTTTCTGTCTTATGGAGAATACAGGATAAATTCAACTACATTATCACCAACAATTCATTTGAAAACAAATGGACCTAAAAATGGATCTTTTAGTTTGTTATTACCTTTTAAATTGAAGTGGACCATAGAAATCAGTACTTCATCAACCTTCTTAAAAGTGCATTCTTAATGAGATTTGTCCCACCTCTTCCTCTCATATTCAAAAGATTTTTCAATACATTTTTGAGAATGACTTCTGCAAAGTTGTTGCATTTGAAGAAAAGATTTTACAGCTAAATGTAAATCCAATTTAGGTATTTTATTATTGAGAATTTGGGCAGGAGTATTTGGAACATATCCAAGCCAGAGCTCAAAAGGATTTCTTTGAGTAACAGAGTGAACATTGCTATTATAAGAAAACTCCAGACCAGGAAGTAAGGTGACCTAATCATGAGTGAACTTGTCATTGTCTTTATACTCAAGGCCATTGGTACAATACCTTCTTATCATGTCCTCTAAAATCTGAATCATCCTTTCAGATAATCTATCATTTTGAGGGTGATAGGCAGTAGAAATCTTCATATCACAAACATAAACATCCATCAGAGACATCCAGAATTCAGAAGAAAATTTAGGGTCTCTGTCAGAGATTATGGATTTTTGGAAACCAGCAGTATTAAAAATATGAGACCACCATAAGAAGGCCAATTCCTTAGTGGAAAAATCTTTTTGAGTAGGAATGAATTTACACATTTTTGTAAATCTGTCCACAATAACCAAGCAAGAGTTACAACTGTCTTTCTAAGCAATGGATAGTTTTTTACAAATTCCATGTTTATAATTTTCCATGGTGCATCATGAGATTCAATATGTTGCATCAATTCAGTTCTTTTCCTAGTTAATCTAATTGATTTCTGGCAAGAATCACAGGATTCAACACATAGCTTACAGTCTTCAGACATATTAGCCCACCAAACAGTGTTCTTAATTCTAATCAATGTTTTTTCAAGATCAAAATGTTGTGCCAATATGTCATCATGACAAATTTCCAAGATTATTTCTTTTATAGAAGGAGGAATAAAAATAACATTACTCAAATTTCTTCTATAATAGAGATAACCTTAATCAATTGAAAATTTACTTTTTCCAAAGCATTTTGGTACTTTTGTGGAAGGGTTTTAATTAATGCTTATATTTAATAATTCTTTGGATCATTTTAAATAGTACAAAGCTTTTTTATGTCAGTGTCTTTATCATATGAATCCAGAATAATCTGAAATAGCTCTTCCTCCATATCAATCACATATATCCCTTGAATGTGAACAATTTCATCCTCAGGATCATATGCAGGATTAGATTCTTCATTTGGAAAAGGTATTTTTGATACCATATCCGCATTTGAATGAGAAATACTAGCCCTATGAATTATTTTCATCCTTCCTCTGTATTCCTAAACAGCCAACTTCCATCAGAACATATGTCTGTTAGGTGTTTTTAAGTTTAAGAGGGACTTCACTGCACCAAAGTAAGTTACAAGTTCAAATTTCTGGTCATCCAGATAATAATGTAGTTTTTCCAGAGCCCACAAAACTTCCAAAAACTCAAGTTGAGTGGAACCATATTTCAATTCACTATTTCTCAAGTTTCTTGAAATATAACAAATTACTGCTTCTGATACTTTGTCATTCATAGATTTTTTTTAGTAGAGAGCAGAACCAAGGCCAAAAAAACTTGAATCAGTGTACAAAACAAATGGTTGATTAAATTCAGTCAAAGTAAAAATTGGTGCTCACATCAAACATTGTTTCATGGTTTCAAAGGCTCTTTGTCTTTCACTGTTCCAGAAAAAAGCCACATCTTTTCTAGCTAATTGGGCTAGTGGTAATGCTATGACCTGATAATTTTTAATATATTGTCTATAGTATTCACACATTCCCAAAAAACTTTGGAGCTCTCTAACTGTAGTCACCACGCAATATGGGGGGTGGACTTGTTAGGAAGTCTGCAACCTTGGACTCAAATTCACCACAGATTGAACGCACATTGAGCTATTGAAAAAGGAACCATACAATCAGGGATGAACACCACTCAGCAGAACAGTTTTAGGTGGGTCTTCAAGTAGAGTTCAGTATGAGTTCAGTATGAGTTCTGTCTGAGTTCCATCTGAGTTCTGTCTGAGCTCAGGTTGGGGACTTGCTAGCAAGTTCACCCCCTATATTGCGTAGTGAGTAGGAGATTTTGACTATTGTATGGCTGCCACTTTGCTCTGGTCAACACATATCTGTAACACTGAGACAAAATGACCAAGGAGTTTCAAAGAATGAAACCTAAATTTGCATTTTTTTCAAAGAAAGTGTCATGTTTATCTCATCCATTTTATGGAACACATTACATAGGTGGTTAATGTGGTCCTCAAATTTATTGTAGAGTATGATGAAATCATCAATGTAAACCATCAACCATCCTTAAATTATTTTTTGATGGAATGTGTTATCCATAACTTTTTAGAAAACTGAAGGGGCATGTTTGGGGCCAAATTTCATCCTAATATACTTATAAATACCCATATGAGTATCACTCATTAGGAAATTCTGTAAATTTTTCTCCACAGGTACCTGGTGATATCCTTTATTACCATCTAGACAGCTTATATATTTAGCACCTTGTAAGGTAGCATGAATAGAGCTAATTCTAGGTAAAGGATAGATATCATCCACAGTATAATTATTTAATTCTCTATAATCACCAAATAACCTGGTTTTTTCTTTCTCATAAGAAATTAATACAGGTGAGATAACACAATTTTTAGGTGTTTCAACTAACTTTTCAATAATATTCATTTTTAATAGGGTAGAGATATTGTCTTCAATATCTTTTCTCTTTGTTGGGGAAGCAGGATAAGGCTTCTTCTTTAAACTAGGTTGTATTTCATTTAATGGTTAAGATAAATAAAGCTTTATCTCTTCTTTTACCAATCTTAATTCATGTGACCCATAATCAAAGGCCAAAGGAAAAGATTTTATTAGTTTAATGATTGAATCTTTTTCATCACAAGAAAGGTGCTCTCCAAAAGAAGCTGTGTTAATTTTAGACAAGAGGGCAGACATTCCTTTTTTAGATCTTCCTTTATATTGGAACACAGAGTTACATGTGTTCAACCCTTGTGTAATTAATTTTTTGGGGGAAGAAATTTTAAATTTTCTCTTCCCATTCAACCCCATGGTGAAGCATTTGTTTTAGGAATCCAGTTCAATTCCATATTTGGTTAATATATCATTTCCCACAACAAACCAAGTGCTTAAGTTATCATTTTTCACAACTAAAAAGTCACACATTGCTCTTACAAATCCATGGCTATATTTGAAAAATACTGTAGCTTTGTATTTACCAATGGGGGAAAAAACAGAGCCATAACCTCCCCAATTTTCAAAAGTGACAGGCATAAGTATTGATTTATAATACTGATCAACTGAAGCAAGTGTTTTTTCAGATACAACACTTCCTCAAGCTCCAGAGTCCAAAACAACCTCAATGTTATTTCCATTAATCAAGCCTGGTGCCTTGAGAGGGGTAATAATTATTGAGTGTCCTCAAGATTTCTTATGATTTCAGCATCTTCAACTGTGGAAAAATCATTTTTATCAATGTCAATATTATTTAAATATTGAATATCTTCCTCCAGAATCAAGATTTCCTGGTTAGACTCGTAGAAAATGTTGTTGAAACAATCACTTAAAGTATCATCCAGTACAACTGTTTCATCAACAAGCTCCTCTGTTTGTTCAACAAAGTTTATTTTCTTGTCATAAAAATGGCCTATCTGCCAAGGCTTTCTGCACTTAAAGCAATTTTTTGTTAAGATGCAGAAGGGTATGGCAGATATGGGCCCTCCTAGTTCTGGAGCATTGGAAATGAATGGTGAGCCAATACCTATGGATGTTGATTCTGACTCTGAGGAGGATGTCCCTTTGGTTTCATTTCCAAAGCCTGCTGAAGTTAGACATTTCCAAAGCCTGCTGAAGTTAGAAATTTCCAAAGCCTGCTGAAGTTAGCGGCTCTGGTGAGGGATTTTGTTTGATTCCTGTTGATGGTAAATCTGTTGGTGGTTCTGGTACTCAAGAGTCTTCTAGGACCAAGATAGTGAAGCAAGGAGCTCACCTTGAGAGGCCAGTAGTTTCTGGTCAAGTTAATGTTATGGACTCTGTCCTGGAAGGGATGAATCAGGGTCAGGTTTCCTTTACTTATGGGGAGTTGTATGCTATAAGTCCTGGGTTGGCTGAAAGGCAGAAAAGTTGTTGACCAGGAAAAGGGTTTCTTCTGGGGAGGTAGAATACATTTGTGATTCTGCTGAAGATCTTGGAGAGGGGTTGGAAACTCATTTTTCTGCACCTCTGGGTTATGTCAATGTCACTCTGAATGGCAGGGAGGCTAGGGCATTGGTGGATTCAGGTTCTCAGATTAACCTGATTTCTTTGTTTGAGGCAACTCATCTGGGCCTCCCCATCAAAACAGGTATTGGTGGAAATTTTATAGGGATTCGTGTCCATGTCACTGAATTGGTTTGAAAATCTGATTTTGTGAAATTAGATGTTGGTGGAGCCTCAGGGAAGGTTCATTTTTACATTTCCAAAGGGACTGTAAAAGCTGTTTTGGGTGCACCATTCTTGATGGATTTTAAAGCAAGAATTGGCTATCACTTTGATTTGGGAATCAGTTTGGAGTTGACTGGTGAAGATGAAAGAAGGCTTCAAATGAGGTTATCATCCCCTGGAGAGGATGGTTTGGAGACCAGGCCTGGTTGGTCTTCAATGTGCCAGTGCATAGACTGTTGTAGGAGAAGAAGAGAAGTGGGTACTGCCTCTGGTTTTTTAGAGTGTGGCTCAGTCTCTAGTGGGAGTCTGTCTTTTTAGAGTGATAAGGAATAATCACCCAAGTGCTACAACCTCTCCCCAAGATGAGTAAATCCCAGGTTGTTGTAGGTCAGCTCCCTTGGACATATACCAAGTGGATTTTCAACTCTCTCTTTTTAATGTTTCTCTCTCTGAAAGTATTCTTCATGTTTTTTATCAAGCATCTGTTCTCTCTCAAAATTCTCAATTAATTTTAATTCAAGTTCAAATAAGAAGATTGATTATATATCTTTAATGAAAGATATGTGGAAAAGCTGTGGAGTGGTGAGATTGCAGTCAAAAAGTAAGTCCTCCCAATTGTGAACTGCTAGTGTTTCTTCTACACCTTTCAAAAACATTACCTTGGCCACATCTGTGAGAATCAGGAGAGCCCCTGCTTATTTTTTACGATAGAAAAAAACTTAAGAAAATAAACTAAAAATTTCAAGATAACTGAAGAAAATCAAGAAAAAAATCTGAAGATAATCAAGAAAGAAGGCAAGAATTATTTTTGTTAAGTACATCAAGATCAATTTGTAGGCCTCCAGCATGAGGTTGAACTGCACAAAATTTTGAATAAAGAAGATCATCAAGATCAATTTTTGGGCTTCCAGCATGAGGATAAACTGCACAATTTAGAAGATGTGATTCAGAAGATGAATCAAGATTTGAGGATTTAGAAGATGGAAGTGAGGATGAAGATGTGGAATTGCAGAAAATTTTTGGAGTGGTGAGGTTGGGGAATATAAGTAAGTCCTCCCAATTGTGCACCACTAGGGTTTCTTCTACACCTTTCAAAAACTTTACCTTGACCACAAATGTGAGAAATGGGGAAACCCTTGGTTTTTGTTCCAGTTCTGGTGGTGAAGACGTCCTGAAGATCCCTCAAGTTGAAGGTGGAGCTGCAAAATATAAGAAGGTAGCTCAGAAGATTAGGCCTGTCAATGAGCATATTCCTGGTGACTGTGGAATGGTTGAAAGTTTTTAATTTTGGTCCTGATGGGTGGTTTTCTGAGGAGGAAAAGAATTTGTTGTTGCACATTATTTTTCTGAGGGAGAAAGTGGTGGCATTTGTTGAAGAGGAAAGTGGTGTGATGAAACACTCTTATAGAGAAACTTACTTGATTCCTGTGGCTTGTCATGAACCTTGGCATATCAAACCTATTCCAATTCCAGCTGCTATCAGGGATGATTTTGTATAGATTGTTAGGGAAAGAGTCAGGACTGGTTTATACAAACAATCAACATCTAGTTACTCAAGTCTGGTTTTCTGTGTAAAGAAGCATAATGGGAAGCTGAGGGTGGTGCATGATCTTAGAGCCTTGAATAGAGTCACTATCAAGGATTCTGGGATGTTGCCAAGTGCAGAGGAATTTGTTGAAGATTTTTCTGGAAGGGTGTGTTATGGTTTGGGTGATCTTATGAGTGATTATGATGAAAGGGAGCTTCACACAGATTCATGGCCACTTACAACTTTTGAGACTCCTTTGGGAAGGTTTCAGCTCACTAGGTTGCCTCAAGGAGAAACTAACTCAGTAGCAGTATAAAGACTGTGTTAAAAGAATTTATTTTAAATTTCCTTTTACCATTCATTCCAATTTTAAAATTATTATTAGCAGCGTTTTATTTCACACCAAAATTTTTCAGAATGTGATTTCCAATGATAAAAAAGTTACTTAAATTAGTATTATCCATTACTAAAAAGTCACATGTTACTTTAACATAACCATGTTGATGTTTAAAAAAACAGAAGCTTTGTATCTACCAATGGGGTGTAGTACTGATCCAAAACCTCTTCAATTTTTACTTTAAAGGGGTTCTAGCTTTGACTTATAATCACTATCAGTTTTCTGTAATGTATATGCAGAAAAAACAGAACTAGCAGCTCTTGTATCTAATACTATATTTACAGTTTCTCCAGAAATTATTGCTGGAAATGTGATAGGTTTCATTCTTAACTTTTCAGCTTTTATATCCTTAATGATTTCAGCATCTTCAAAGTTCATTAATGATACATTTGAGTTCACACTTAGTATTGGCTTTTCAAATATGGACAAATCTTCTTCCAACATACAGACCTCATTATCATCACTATATGAGATATTACTGTCATAATCACTTGAATCATTACTTTTTTCTGTTTCAATTTCAGATTCTTGCTGATTTTCAACAATATATGTATTTTTCTCACATTTTTGACCTTTAACCAATGGCTTATTACACTTATAACAAGTATTTGTCTAATTCTTTTTAGGTACCACAGGTGCCGTAAGTTTTTCCTGATTTTCATGCAGTGGTTTTGAATTCTAATTTTTCACAGGTTCATTATTTTGTTTATAAGTGATGTACCTTACTTCATACTTATGGTTTAATAATATTTCATTATAAATATTAATAAATTCAGAGTATTCATTAACCATTTTTTTCTAGCTAGAACAATGTCTCTGACAGATGTAGGTAATTTATATATTATTTTCTCTTTCCATAAGTTAAAACCCATATTTGGCCCAATGGATTTTAATATTTAATTCAAATTTATCAAAAATACCATAGGTTTTTCACCATTCAATGGATTATACCTTGTTTTCTCATATAATCTTTGCTGAGTTAGTCTGAATTTAGAATCTCCAACTCACTTAATACAGTTTCAAACCATAATAAAGCAACATCCTTATATAATGAAATAAGTTTTGATCTTATTTCTTCATCTGGTAACTTATTTGAGAATTTTAAATTGTCAAATCATTGAATAAAATGTCTCCAATCAGAGCTGGAATTCCCATCATAAGTTGGGTATTGGTCAATTTTTGGCCAATTTTTCTGATTGGATTTAATCTCACTAATCCTTGGCAAATTGAATAACTCATTTAATTTAGATAGATGGTCTTGTATTTCCTCTTGCACTGATTTGTGACTTGTATTTGTTTTTTCAGATTTGACACTTCCACCAGATGTTTTCATTTTTGGTGGTATTGGGAATGATTGAGATTCATTTTTGCAAATGAATGGATTATTACTATACTGTGTATACTTATGATTATCCTGATTCATTAGTAGATTGGCAGTTTCAAACTCAACCTTAGTTAATCTTGGTAACAAATTAGAGACACTTTGATTTGTTTGTGCAAAATATAACTTTTTTCTTGATTCATATTTCAATAAATGTGCTTCATACAATTTCTCTAATCACAGAATTTTTTTGAAAGGTCACAATATTTATTATTTAAGGAATCATATTTGAGAGTTAGAGCCAAGTGTTTTTTCTTTAATTCTTTATTTCTTGTATCCAGTTGAGAAATATTCAATGTTAAGGATGACACTGTGTCACTTGTGAGCTTAATAGCCTGTTCCTCTCACTCAGTCATTCTATTCCATAATGCTGAAAAAATTCTATGGACAGTTGGATTTTTGTTAAAATACTCAAAATCTTCCTTCTCACGTTCTTCAATCTTTTGTGAAGCTCTAAACTCACTAATAAGTTGTGGCAACTGAGGGTTAAATTTATTATTATCATAAATAGTATTATTGCTATGGACAAAAGATAAATCAGGTGTATCTACATCAAAACCCAACTGTCTCAAGTCCTCCTCAGTTTTCTGGACAGATTTCTTATCAATTATATTACCTGAAATTTAATCATCATTATTGTGTGAAATCTGAGAAGGCAATCTACTTACCAAGGGATAGGAGAAAGCCCTGATTTTTAGATATTTCTCTTTGGCTTGTAAGGGTGAGTTTAAGTGATCTGATGAGGGGGTGGATCCTTGTTGCAGTTTTGATTGGCCCACTGTTAGTGAAACCAATCCCATTTCCATTTCTCTACCAAGATCTTTTCCTGAGCCTGGCCTGATCCTTCTTGGGTAGGGGGTGGCTGGTTTAGCTGTACTCCCTTCAGCTCTACCAGAGTTTTCTTTAATTTCTGTAATCCTATCCTGTAGTTGATTTCCACCTTTTCCACTTCCTTTGTGATAGAAGATTTTGACTCCTCCAGCTTCAGAACTTGTTTTGCCAAGTGGGAAAGTTGGTCCTGAAGAGGAGGTGATTTCTTCTTTATAGTTATTTTTTAGGAGGGTGTCGTTTTCCTTTATGCTCATTTTCTGGCTGTGGGTAAGAATGACCTTCAATAGTGATGTCCTGGTACATTGTTTTTAGCTTTAGACCTGGTATTAAAAGCAGGTTTATCACTTACATTGTCCAGTGGAGCACTCATTATGTCTAAAATAACTATTTTTTACGCCTACAAAAGGAAAAAACTGTATTTTAATCAGTAGATAAAAAATATTAGCAATATAAAGACTAATAAAAGTTCTGGAGCTTGCTCTAAATTTATATTTTTATTTATTTAAATAAAATATAATAAAAATTTGAAAAACTCTGTTAAAAATCAAATAATAGGGTTAACCAGACCTTTATAAGGATAAATAATTAGTTTACCAATATTTAACCAAATACTAATTTAATTGGGTGTTATATTGGTGACCAAATACCAAGTGAAATTGGGTTTATATTGGGTACAGTTACTACTGTAAATACCTCATTTTTATTTTTTAAAATTTAGGACAATTATTATAAGGGTTCTTTTCCACAATCACTCAGTTATTATGACCCACTAATTTTCTGAAGACCCAAATATTTGGTTTATATGGGCTATAATAGAGTAAAAATCATGTCCTACAGCTTATACTAAATAATAAGAAATAATTAAGGAAAGACCCCCAATTGTCAGTGTATGCTAGTATCTAAGTATTATTAAATCAAAAATATAAATTTTATTACTACTTCTTGATAAATTATTTAGTGATTTAACCTCAGGGGAAGACTAATAAAATATTTATGCTCAGTATTAACTCACAATATTTGGATTTGGTACATGCTAGTGGTGGAAAATAGGTTAATGAAATATAGTTATAGCTAATATAAAGATAATATCAATTTATAAATGCCTTAAAATATATTTAACTATGATAATTATTTTTTTATAATGTTTATTTGAATTTTAGTAAGTAAGTGATGTTCAATAACCCATCAAATTCTCCCTTGCTTATACCAAAATCCACTGGAGTGCACAGACCTTCAATTCAGATGATGTCACTGCTCTTCACAGAAATTAAAGCACTTTGAGGGCCAATCACCTCCCCATGTTGTCCACTACAATAATTTTTAACACCTAGACCTCTATTAAGGACTCTCCATCACAACTAATGATATCATAAACCCATACCATAAATAGAGAAAACAGATAATAGCAGATACCATAAAGAAACAGGTAAAATAACTCATCCAAAGAGTATATAATGAAGCCCAAAGCATATAAAGGAAACAAATCAACTTTCCAAGTCTGAAATAACATCCCCAAGCATTCATATTAACCCATTAATCATATCCCACCCATAAATCCATAAAAATACAACACAGGAAGCAGATTAAGTTGTCAAAACTGGATATATGCGCCTGAAAAAAGGTGTATATACTTTTGTAGGAATTGAGAGTCCATTGAATACGTCCATTTGAACCAAAATTAGCAGAAAAATAAATCTTATAGGCTATTTAGATATTAAAACCTGCTTATAGACCTATATATACATAATATAACTACATATTTCATTGAATATGAGGTTTATGCATACATATAAGCTTATGTTTGTCTATAATTACTTAATATCACTTAAGATAAGTATATTATGACTCACTTAACACTTTAATAAATTCTATAAGGCTATGGATAATCTATTTAAACTTATATAAGTCATTTAATAGTGTAATAAATATATATATAAGCATCACAACCATACTTATAATTATTATAACCGTAATTTTACTTATAGGCTTAATTTAATTAAGGTTATCTTATTTTAAACATAAGATATACTCAGTCCTGGGGATACCTAGGCTGACACAAGCAGTACATGGTGTTGTAGATATTGAGGTGGTAGGTATGCACTACAAGCCCATAAACTATTATCCTGTGAACCCAAACTGGTGAGTCAGTTTCCTGTCTTCTCTTACTATAAAATTTGTATTACACCACATGCAAACAGACAAAATATCCACTGCTATGTCAGTGCAAAATAGTAGAAAGATATTTCAAAAGATGGCCTGCTATGTTGGCTGGTTTTTTCTCACAGTAACCAGACATTCCTCCCCCCTAAAAAGTGAGATCCTGGTAACCTGACCCAGTACATCAAAACATTGGATATGCAATCAGCGCCCCAACCAGTCTCCTCTTTCCCTCTTGCCCACCCACTCTTGCTTTCCTCAAAACTGACTGTTGTGTTTCTTGTTTTCCTTTCCTTTCTTTTTTTTATCTAGCTACCCACTTGTGTTTTATTCCATAAGTTTTCTTTTTTTCACTCCAAATTTCTCCTCAATCTTGTTTACTTCAAAACTTACTGCTCCAATTTTTCTTTATCTAGCTTACACCTCTTTGCTTCTAACATTTAATATTATTTTTCATTTTACAATTATAATTTTTTTTGTTATTTTTGCTGCCTAGTCATCTTATTTAGAAAATAGCACCCAAACCTGTATTTGAATGTAAAGCCCATGAAAATTTTTTTGAAGTAAATTTTATTTGTAAAATTTTACTAAAACTTGATATCTATTTTTGTTCCAAGATAACCTACCTATTTTTTGCCTCATTTGGCCAATTTCAACTTAGCCAGGTGCCAGAGCAATAATTCCCACTTAAAGTATGATGAAAAATAATGATTAGCCTAATGCTAACCCCTAAGTAATGAAATAGTAATAGCAATCTAAAACTAGCCTTTACAGCAGGAGAGTGCAAGGGTAATCTGACACTTCCACAGTGGAGGGAAGCCACAAACAAGAAATATTGCATATCAGATGATCAGATGTACTGGGTCAGGTAACTGGGATCTCACTTTTTGGGGGGAAGGTATGTATGGTTACTGTGAGAAAAAACCAGCCAACATAGCAGGCCAGCTTTTGAAATACCTCTCCGCTATGTTGTGCTGATGTAGTGGTGGATACGTTGTGGTCTTCCAACATTGGCAGGGGCCTTTGTTGTGCAATTTGGCGTTGTTTGGACAGGTCTTAATTGACATCTGTTGAGGAATTAGGTATTTTTCTGGTTGTATTCCATGGATATTTGGTCTGCAGGTATGTGGGTACTATCATTGGATATCCCCTGTTTTTCTCTATATTTTATGTCTTGAAGACATTTTTCATATTCTAAGTTTTAAAGGGTCATTTCCTCATTTTTCATTTAAAAAGATAGCTGTTTATTTTTGTTTCTTGTGTTTTATGGGCTAACCCTAAGTCTTAGGGTTAAGTGCTTAGTACCGCTGGATAGAGCTAATTTTTCTCTATATTTCATGTCTCAAGGTTGTTATAGTGAAATTTCGTGTTTTAAAGGTTTAAGTAGTTGTAGTTAGTTTTTCTAAGTAGATTGGGTGTTTTTAGTGGTTCTCTGGCTTCAGGGAGGCCGTGCCGCTTCAGGCGGCCCACCCGCCTCTGTTTTAGAAGGTTGGGGAGCGCTTCTGGAGGGTTTTTTATGCCATTTGGCGGGTACAGGCACCAAATTGGTGGGTGCGCATGGGCTCTTAGATAGTGGTCTGTGTGTACATAGTGAATAAGACAGTTTGGGGCAACCTTAATCATCATACAACCATCCAGAGGTGATATCATTGTTCCTCACTCAGTTTTCACTGTTTTCTGGCCACAATTGGCTGTGTTTGTTGCAAGTGAGTTCTTCATTTAACTTAACTTTGGCAACTGTTTTCTCTGTTATAGTCTTGCAAGCTATAGCAAGTATTATTGCTGTCTCTGGTGTGGATTTGCAGCCTACATCAAGTATCTTTTCTGTCTCTGGTGTGAACATTGGTCTGCATTTCAGTTCTTTGGTCTGGTAGTCTGTCTGGTGACTACTTTCTTGGCTCATCAAGCAGTCAAGTGTGTTGAAAAAGGGGCTTTTGGTAAACAGGAACCAATTTACTGTAGCAGGTAAATCTCACTTATTTTTCTAAAGGGACAGGGGATTTTCTCTCTGGTTTTTCTCCAACTCCCTTGGTCAAGGCCTATAGCTAGTACTATAGGATTGTCTACATTTCTGGCACCCAACGTGGGGTAGAACCTGCTAGTTCATTGGAATCTCTGCTTTCTTTGGTTGGCTCTTTTTGGTGTTTTGGACTGGAAGAATGGCTTCTAGTTCTGCTATTCCTGTGGTGACTGTCAGTGGGGGGAATGGTCCTCCTGCTGTGATGGTTAGGGAATGTGTTAGGATTAAAACTTGGGATGGCACAAGTTTAATGGTGAAGATGTGAAGTGGTTTCTGGAGAAATATGAAACTGCTGCTGGTGTGGATGGTGCTACTTACCTGGACATGGTGAAGCAGATTATTTTCTTCATTGGTGATAGGGCAGTGGAGAAGGAGATTGTGGCCATGTCTGGCTACAAGAAGAGGGATTGGAAATTGTTGTGTAGGGAGATGGTGGATAGATGGGGTGTCAGGTTCACTATGGTGGATCTGAAAAAGGTTGTCAGTGAGTGGCAATCTTATGGTGGTGTTGGTAACTTACATAGTTACAGGAAGTTTCTGCTACAGTTTGATCCTGTGGTGGAATATTTGGTGGAAGTGGAGGAGCTGGCACATGAAAATGCTGCCAAGGATGTTTTTTGGTCTTCCCTGGCTAGAGATGTCAGGATGGATGTGTTGAAGGAGTTGTCAAGAAAGGAATTGATGAAAACTCTTTCTAATGGGGATCAGAAGTTGCCTGCCTTGGATAAGTTAAAGGAGGCTGTTGAGGCCCATTTGAAGTTATTGGCTGTGGACACCTATCAGGAAGGGTGTGCCAAGTATGTCAGCAAAGTCAGTGAGGCTTTGGCAGATGAGGAAGTTAGGGAGAAGAAGGAGGAGAAGAATTTGGCAAAGGTTCCAAAACAGGAGAGGGATCCAATGGTGGAACAGTTATCTGACCTGAAAAAACAGCTTCACACTTTTGTGCAGGAGGCTAAGAAGGTTAAAAGGCACCTTCTCAGTCTAGAGATTTTGAAAGGATGGCTGGTAGGAGTCATCCTTGGGTTTGCTCTTATTGCAGTAGGAGGGGGCACAGGTCCAATGATTTTTGCGAATTGAACAGGGATGTGTCTGAAGGAAAAGTGGAGTTTGATGGCAGGGTTTTCAAGTTCCCTGAAGGTTCTTTTGTGAAGCCCAGTGAGGGGCAGGCTCCTGTGGATTTGGTCAGGAGGAGGAATGGTCTCCACCAAAGGAGGCGGAGGTTTGAGGAGATCCCTGATCAGGGGAAATCTTCTTCTCAGAAGGCTAATGATGTCAAGGGAAAGGGGAAGGAGGTCAATAAGGTCTCTTTTTCTACTTCCTTTGGTGGTTTGAAGTTGTACTCTTGTGGTGGACAGTCAAAAGGTGAATGCTTGGCTGGTGTTTATGATGTGGAAGCAGGAAAGGTGGGAAGGCCTAAGAGCAGTTCTCAGGCGCAACCGAAGCCTAAGGCTTCAAAGGTGGATCCTAAGCTGAGTGCAGCTAGGAAGAAGTACAGCAAAGAGGAGCTGTACAAGATGCAGAAGGGTATGGCTGACATGGGCCCCCCTAGTTTTGGTGCATTGGACATGAATGGTGAGCCAATGCCCATGGATGTTGATTCTGACTCTGAGGAGGATGTCCCTTTGGCTTCATTGCCAAAGCCTGCTGGAGTCAGAGGGTCTGGTGAGGGATCTGGTTTGGTTCCTGTTGATGGTAAATCTGTTGGTGGTGCGGGTCCTCAAGAATCTTCTAGGACCAAGGTGGTGAAGCCAAGGGCTCACTTTGAGAGGCCAGTAGTTTCTGGTCAAGTTAACATTATGGACTCTGTCCTGGAAAGGATGAATCAGGGTCAGGTTTCCGTGTCTTATGGGGAGTTTTATGCTATCAGTCCAGGGTTGGCTAATAGGCAGAAAAAGTTGTTGACCAGGAGAAGGGTTTCTTCTGGGGAGGTGGAATACATCTGTGATTCTGCTGAAAAGTTTGGTGAGGGGTTGGAAACTCATTTTTCTGCTCCTCTGGGTTATGTCAACGTCACTCTGAATGGCAGGGAGGCAAGAGCATTGGTGGATTCAGGTTCTCAGATAAACCTGATTTCCTTGTTTGAGGCAACTCATTTGGGCCTCCCCATCAAAACTGGTATTGGTGGAAATTTGAGAGGGATTGGTGGCCATGTCACTGAATTGGTCGGAACTTCCGAATTCGTGAAGTTAGATTTTGGCAAAGCCTCAGGGAAGGTTCATTTCTATATTTCTAAGGGAACAGTTAAAGCTGTTCTGGGCGGGCCATTCTTGATGGATTTCCAGGCAAGAATTGGCTATCAATATGATTTGGGAATCAGTTATGAGTTTACTGGTGAAGATGAAAGGAGACTTCACATGAGGTTAGCATCCCCTGGAGAGGATGGTTGGGAGACCAGGCCTGGCTTATCTTCAATGTGCCAGTGTATGGATTGTTTCAGGAGACTGAGAGAAGTTGGTGCTGCCTCCAGTTTTTTGGAGTGTGGCTCAGGCTCTATTGAGAGTCTGTATTTTTTAGAGTGATGAGGGCTGATCACCCTAGTGCTACAACCTCTCCCCAAGGCGAGGAAATCCCAGGATGTAGTAGGTCAGCTCCCTTGGAGATATACCAAGTGGATTTTCAACTTTCTCTTTTTAATGTTTGTCTTCTCTGCAAGTATTCATCAAATTTTTTATCAAGTCTCTGTTCTCTCTCAAGATTCTCAATTATTTTTAATTCAAGTTCAAAAATGAACATTGGTTATATATCTTTATTGAAAGATATGCAGAAAAGTTTTGGGGCGGTGAGATTGGGGTCTAAAAGTAAGTCCTCCCAATTGTGCACCGCTAGGGTTTCTTCTACACCTTTTAAAAACATTACCTTGGCCACACCTGTGAGCATTGGGGAAACCCCTGGTTATTTTTGTAGGGCAGAAGAAAACTCAAGAAAAGAAAAAAAAATTTAAGATAATTCAAGAAAATCAGGAAAAAAATCTGAAGATAATGAAGAAAGAAGATTCAAAATATTTTTGTGAAGATTGTCAAGATCTATTTTTGGGCCTCCAGCATGAGGTTAAACTGCAGAAAATTATGAAGAGGGAAGATCATCAAGATCTGTTTTTGGGCCTCCAGAATGAGGATAAACTGCACAATTTTGAAAGAGTTGATTCTGAAGATGAATCAAGATTCAAAGATTTGGAAGACGGAAGTGAGGATGAAGATTTGGTATTGCGGAAAAGTTTTGGAGTGGTGAGATTGGGGTCTAAAAGTAAGTCCTCCCAATTGTGCACCGCTAGGGTTTATTCTACACCTTTCAAAAACATTACCTTGGCCACACATGTGAGCAATGGGGAAACCCTTGGTTTTTGTTACAGGTCTGGTGGTGAAGATTTCCTAAAGATCCCTCAAGTTGAAGGTGGAGCAGCAAAGTATAAGAAGGTAGCACAGAAGATTAGGCCTGTTGATGATCCTATGCCTGTGGGTTTGAATCCGCCCTTGAAGAGACCTCCTTTGTCAAGAGATCCGTACTGTACTACATTGGTGAAGAATCCTCCAGAATTTGTAGAGACGGCTAGGGTGACTGCGGAATGACTGAAGGTTGTTAATTTTGGTCCTGATGGATGGCTGTCTGAAGAAGAAAAGAAGTTGTTGTTGCATGTTATTGTGCTAAGGGAAAAGGCGGTGGCATTTGTTGAGGAGGAAAGGGGTGTATTGAAACACTCTTATGGGGAACCTTACTTTATTCCTGTGGTTTTTCATGAACCTTGGCAAATCAAACCTATTCCGATTCCAGTTGCTATCAGAGAGTATTTTGTGGAGATTGTTAGGGAAAGAGTCAGGACTGGGTTATATGAGCAATTGACATCCAGTTACTCAAGTCCGGTGTTCTGTGTAAAGAAGCAGAATGGAAAATTGCGGGTGGTTCATGATCTTAGAGCCTTGAATAGAGTCACTATCAAGGATTCTGGTATGCCACCAAGTGCAGAGCACTTTGTTGAAGCTTTTGCTGGAAGGGTGTGTTATGGTTTGGGTGATATTATGGGTGGTTATGATGAGTGGGAACTTCATACGGATTCAAGGCCTCTCACAACTTTCAAGACTCCTTTGGGAAGATTTCAGCTCACTAGGTTGCCTCAAGGAGCAACTAATTCAGTGGCGGTATATCAAGCGCAGATGGCTTAGATTTTGCAGGATGAGGTCCCTACTCATGCTGGTATTTTTATTGATGATGGTGGAATTAAAGGACCATCCACTGATTATGATAATGAGGTGTTAGCGGAGAAACCTGGCATAAGGAGGTTTGTCTGGGATTATGCAATAACTCTAGAGAGAGTGTTGTTTAGGATTGGAGAGGCTGGTTTGACCATTTCAGGGTCAAAATTCTGTTGTTGTGTTCCTGCTTTGGAAATTCTGGGTCATGTGGTATGTAAAGAGGGAAGGATTATGGCAAAGAAAAAGGTCAATAAAATTCAGTCATGGCCAAGGCCTAAGAACACCACTGAAGTCAGGGGATTTTTGGGTGTGTGTGTGTATGTCAGGATTTTTATTAAGGATTTTTCTTTGTTGGATTCACCTTTAAGGAGGCTGACCAGGAAAGATGCAGACTGGGAATGGACTGAAGAGTGTGAAGACGCTTTTCAGAAGTTGAAGAAGGTGGTTGGTGAAGATATTGTTCTTCACAAGTTGGATTATGGTGTTGATGCTGGAAAAATTTATCTGGCAGTGGACTCAAGCTATATTGCTTCTGGTTCTGTTTTGTCTCAGGAGGATAAGACTGGGAGGGTCAGACCAGTAAGATATGAGTCTGTGGCATTTAATGAGGTGGAATCTACGTATTCACAACCTAAGTTGGAATTGTGTGGTGTAGAAAAAACTTTGAAGAAGCTACAGACGGTTTTGTGGGGGCAGAATTTTGAGCTGCAGGTGGATGCAAAATCCTTAGTCCAGATGATCAATACACCTAGTCTTCCCAATGCTCCAATGACTAGGTGGGTGGCATTTATTCAACATTTTTCTTTTGACCTGGTACACAAACCGGGCAAAACTTTTACGATGCCTGATGGATTATTGAGGAGGCCACCTACAGATGAGGATTCTGATTCTGAAGAGTTTGATGAAGATGTTCCAGTGGTTAGGTCCAGCACAAAGGGTGCTGAAGATTTTTCTCTCCTCCCCCATGAGGCTAAACTAGATGATTGTTCTGACCTCCCCCAAGAGGCTAAACTGGATGGATCTAATCTTGATTCTAGTGATCAGGATGTTTTTGTTGATGAAGAAGGAGTTCTTGTTTGGGACGGCTCAAAATTTGAAAAGGGTGTTTTTGTTAGTGAACTGGATTCTCACAAGATTCAGTGGAAAGAAAAGGACATGTCAAAATTTAAGGATTGGTGTCCTGGTTGGGCTGGTCAATTGGCTCATGTTCACACTGGTGATTTTGATGACAGAATCATACCCTTGGATGTTGTTTTGTTGGATTTTGAAGATGAGACCTGGGTTCAGTCTGGGTTTTATTTTATTTTGGTGGAATATCTGTTGACCTTGGAGAGGCCAGATAGTTGTGATGATGTTACTTGGATGGCAATCAAGAAGAAGAGTCCTGGATTCTATGCGTCAGGAAGAAGGCTGATGAGGAGGAGACATCCTAATCCTCAAGTTGTGGTGACTCAGAAGAAGGGTCAAGAAGTTGTGTTGAAGTCCTTGCATGAAGACCTTGGTCATAGAGGCTTTGGGGAGACTTATAGAAGAGTAGCTGACAGATTTTGGTGGCCAGGTATGAATTTGGTGGTGAAGGGTTGGGTTCAATCTTGTGAAGAATGTCAAAGAAGAAGTCACTTGAAACCTAAAGAGGTTGGCCGTGATACTGGTGAAACAACTGTTTTTGGAAGAGTCAGTCTAGATGCTGTCCATATTACAGAGGGCAGGTATAAATACTTAATTGTTGCCAGGGATGATTTGTCTGGTTGGGTTGAGGCAGCGCCTCTGGTTAATTTTACTTCCAAGAATGTGGCAGAGTTTTTGAAGAAGGAGTGGATTTATAGGTATGGGTTGATGAAGTTGGTGACTTTTGATGGCAGGCCGGAGTTTGGTGCCAAATTTAAAGAAGCTGTGGCTAGTGTTGGTTCTAAAGTTAGAGTGGCTACACCTTATTATCCTGAAGCTGAAGGCATGGTTGAAAGAGGCCCTCAAGTTATCAAGAATGCTTTGGTAAAGATGTGTGGGGATAGTGCTGAAAAGTGGAGGCATTATTTACCCTTGGTGTTATTTGCTGATAGGGTCACTGTGAAGAGGACAACTGGATATTCTCCTTATGAGTTAATGTTTGGTCAGAAAGCTGTTCTACCAGTGGACTTGGAAGCCGTCACTTATCTTGGAATTGATTGGGATGATGTGCACTCAACAGAAGAATTACTCTGTGCTAGGATGCAACAGTTGGAATGTAAAGAGGAATGTCAAGAGAAGGCATACTCTAGAATGATGAAGATTAGGAATCAATCAGTCAGGTACAGGGACAAGAAGTTGGCTCATAGACTCAGGAAGCCCTTGAAACCTGGTTGTTTGGTTTTGGTGTATAATAGAAGCTTGGAGAGTCAGTGGGGAAATATTTCTGCTGAAAGATTGAATGGACCTTACAGAGTCAGATCTCAGGCGTCTGGATGTTCTTATGTTTTGGAGGAGTTGGATGGTGCAGTCTTGAAAAAGAGAGTGGCTGCAGACCAGGTGAAGAGGTTCTATCCCAGAGGCACTAGGCATGAAGAAGATTGAATCCGCAATGAGGATAAACTAAGGACCATTCTTTAATTTTGGTTTTTTTTAGTGGTGATGCTATGCATCTGTTTGTTGGAATTTTTTTTGTTAGAGGGTACCCATGGGTGGGGCCTCTAGATTTTTCCTTGGCAAGTGTGGGGGTGACTGATGGGCTGGCAGCTCTATCAACAGTTACCCCAGATTGTCTGTTTCCAACCCTTTCTCTTAATTTGGTTGAACCCTAGTATTGGTTTCTTTTCACAGGTTGTTAGTCCTCTATGACTTTAAACCGGAAATTCCTTTAGTCTTCAAGTGCCGGACTCTTCACTTTTATTGGTTTTGGTTTATTGTGTTGGATTTTGTGCTTTGTTGGTTAGAAGGTACTCAGGTGGGGGGCTTCTAGATTTTATTGTGGCAAGTGTGGGGGTAACTGATGAGCTGGCTGCTCTGTAGAACAGTTACCCCAGAATTTCTGTCTCAAGTCTTTTGTTTGTTCCAGTTGAATTCTAGTTCTGTTGTTTATTATTCAGGTTTTAAGTCCACTATTACTTTAAACTGGTTTGGTACTGGCTTCTTTATCTTTGGTTCTTTTGGATTGGCGGTGGATCACTGGTGGTCTCTTATCATTTTTACTTATTGGAGGGAGCCCACCCAGTGATCATTTCAATGGACCGGACTTTCTTTTACTGGACCATGTATGGAGCTGGACTGTCTTTGATTTTGTAGTTATGTTTTTGCTAGATAGTATTTTTAGATTATTTTCTTTTTTCTCTTTTTTTCTTTTAATTTTTTATGGGGTTTGTTTAAAATTATAATTTCAAAATATAGGGTGTCACCACATCAGGGTCCTCTGGATGTGGGCATGCATTGGTGGGGAAAGGCTCATCAATTGGCCGGGCAATGCTATTTTCTTTTTTTTATTTAATTTCATTTATTTCTGTGTTTCATTATTTTTATTATCTTCTTTAATTTCTAAATTTTTTATTTTTAATCATTTAAAATATTTAATTGTGTGTCCACATCAAGGTGCACTTGGATGTGGGTAAGGTATCAGGGGATCAGCTCATCAATTGGCTGGGGGATACCAATTTTTTATATAATTATTTATTTCATATTATTTTATTTAGTTCATTTACATTTTATTTGCAAATTTTCTTATGATTAGTAGCTTAGTAGGATAAGGTACTGCTTTGAAAAAAAAAAAAAAAACTCTTCTGAAATTATTTTAATTGTTTTATATTATTATTATGTTTCTAATCTTTTTGCAGGAGTTCATTGTCTGGAGGATGAAGCTTCTGGAGGCTGGTCTGGATTATGATGTTGTTTTTGTTTTTTGTTGGGGTTGTGGAAATCACGGTGTTCTTTGAAGTGCGTCCTGCTGGAGAGATTATATGGGTTATAATGGTCAGGAATGGGTTTGGATGGAAGTTTAGAGTAGGAAGAAGAAGAGGCAGGAATGGAGTGCTGGAAGGTGTGCTTAATGATCCTAGACATCTTCCAGTGGTTTTTCAGTAGGCGCTTTCTCAGGGATTTTTCAAATTCATTCAAAGGTACATGGAGGGCAAAGGCTTTCAGCATGTTGGAACACATGGTGCTTAGGTGTTTTTTCACATCTCCATAATCCAGGGTCAAAGAAGTTTCTAGAGGTTGGCCAACTACAATAGTAGATTCAGGAGGAGGGGTGCCAACTAGACAAGAAGAATTGGATCAGTAATTATTTTTGTTGAAGAAATTAGATGAATTAATGTGGTACTTACAGATTGGAAGCTCATCAAATCTGTAAGCAGCCGGAATTTGGATTTCTGAACATTTTGAAATGGTCATAGTAGGTGGATTAATCAGGGAAAGATATGGATTCTCTTGATCTTCCTCTGAAAGATTTTGAGAAGGTGAACTAGGTGGCTGATGTTCCTGGGGACTAGTTGGAGCAGCGGGACTGTTGTTGTTGATGTGGTTGATATCTCTGTTGGATTCAGCTGGAAGAGGTGCTGGTGATGGAGTACCAGGGTTGTTAAAAGATAGAGCAGGAGAGGGTGATTAGGAATGAGATTGATCTCTTCTGGATGGAGCTTTTGAGGGAATGGAACTGTCAGAAGAATAGTTTGCTGACAGAGGAGAGGTATAGTTTTGTTGTCTTAACTGGGGACAAAGTTGTTGCCTTGGTGCAGTGTTGGGTGCTCTGGTTTCTTCCTGGGGTCCTCTGGCAGGTCTCCTAGAAGTTTGGGAAAATTTGGAGTTTTTGGACCTTGGAAGGGTTGGCTGCATTGCCCTGGGAGCAGTGGGAGGTAGTTACGTGGAGTTGTTTTCATTGTTTGGCTGAATTTGGCTGTTATCTGGTGGTTTTTGGAGATTTTGAGCCTGATTTTCACTGTCTAGTGAGGCGGGTGGGCCGTCTGGACACAGTCTAGAAGCCTAGGAGCTGATTTTGAAGCTTTTGTAGATAATTTAGCAGAGATAAAGGCAGTTTCTTGGGAAGCTAAGGCTGGTCTTTTGGGAAGTGTTCTGGAAGCGGAGCTTCTGGGGCTTCTGGAAGGTGCGGATGATAAAGAGGAAGAGGAAGGACCAAGCTCTGGGGATCTTGTAGGGGATCTGGAGATGTATTTATGAGAAGGTGAAGGAGGAGGAATAGGGTAGTTGGCATCTCTGTCACATCTTTTCTTTTGGGTATCCACAGGGGGAGCCTCAAAATTTAGCAAAGGCAAGTTTGGGGGTAATTGATGGGCTGGCAGCTCTATTCACAATTACCCCAGAATGTTAGTTTTTTCTCTGTGTCTTGATGTGGTTGATCTCTGGTTCTGGGTTTATGATTTAGGTTTTTGAGTCCCCCAAGACTTTAAACTGAGGTTTTTTGAGTCCCCCAAGACTATAAAATGAGGATGGTTCCCCAAGACTTAAAACTGAGGGTTGTTTTGTGTTTACATCCTATAGAGGGTGTGGTCAATTTTTCTTTTCTGAATCAAACTCAAGTACTAGTGGAATTACAGAGGGAATCAAGAGATGAAATGAAGTGTTCAGAATTAGCCTTGAACTGGTGAATGAGGTGTCGTCTGTTCTCAATGTCCTGTGGATCTCTAGCAGGAGTGGATTGGAAGTAGTGAAGCAGAAGTTGCTTCTGTTGAGATGTGTGTTGTTGGAACTTGGCCTTGATAGTAGGCAAGTTGTTTGGTGTTGGTGGTGCAATGGATCCTACATTGTTATCATCACTATCAGAAGATGGAGGAACTGAGAAGTCATCAGTTTTAAAGTTGAAGGAAGGAATGAAAGTTCTTTACCATCAGATGGACCAGGGATGGTGGAACTTGTTGTTTTATGGGTGGTGGCACTCTTCTGGGAATGGTGAAGCTTTTTGATTAATCTGGGTATCAGGATGGATGGCCTGGATCTTTTGGTGCTGTTAGAAGATGGACCAGGTTGAGGTGGAGGTGAATCTGTTGCAGAAGATAATGGACCAGGTCTGTAGCAGGGCTTCTTTCTAGATTGGCAGACATCACAGGACGTTCTGTATGGGTGGGCAGGTGGTGTCATGGCACAGATTAGATTATTGTCAATGCAGTATTGGCAAGGACCCATTTCAGAGGCATGTTTAGGAAGAAGGTTGAACATGGTGATTTAATGAAGAAAGAATGTGGAAATTCTTAATTGGAGGGAGGATGTGGTCTTTCAACATTGGAAGGGGCCTTTGTTGTGCGATTTGGCATTGTTTGGACAGGTCATAATTGACATCTGTTGAGGAATTAGGTATTTTTCTGGTTTTATTCCGTGGATATTTGGTCTGCAGGTATGTGGGTACTATCATTGGATATCCCCTGTTTTTCTCTATATTTTATGTCTTGAAGACATTTTTCATATTCTAAGTTTTAAAGGGTCATTTCCTCATTTTTCATTTAAAAAGATAGCTGTTTATTCTTGTTTCTTGTGTTTTACGGGCTAACCTTAAGTCTTAGGGTTAAGTGCTTAGTACCGTTGGATAGAGCTAATTTGTCTCTATATTTCATGTCACAATGTTGTTATAGTGAAATTCCGTGTTTTAAAGGTTTTAGTAGTTGTAGTTAGTTTTTCTAAGTAGACTGGGTTTTTTTAGTGGTTCTCTGGCTTCAGGGAGGCCTTGCCGCTTCAGGCGGCACCTCCGACGTCGGGCGGCCCACCCGCCTCTGTTTTAGAAGGTTGGGGAGCGCTTCTGGAGGGTTTTTTATGCCATTTGGCAGGTACAGGCACCAAATTGGTGGGTGCGCATGGGCTCTTAGATAGTGGTCTGTGTGTACATAGTGAATAAGACAGTTTGGGGCAACCTTAATCATCATACAACCATCCGGAGGTGATATCATTGTTCCTCACTCAGTTTTCACTGTTTTCTGGCCACAATTGGCTGTGTTTGTTGCAAGTGAGTTCTTCATTTAACTTAACTTTGGCAACTCTTTCTCTGTTATAGTCTTGCAAGCTATAGCAAGTATCATTGCTGTCTCTGGTGTGGATTTGCAACCTACATCAAGTATCATTGCTTTCTCTGGTGTGGACACTGGTCTACATTTCAGTTCTTTGGTCTGGTAGTCTGTCTTGGGACTACTTTCTTGGCTGATCAAGCAGTCAAGTGTATTGGAAAAGAGGCTTTTGGTGAACAGGAACCAATTTACTGTAGCAGGTAAATCTCACTTATTTTTCTAAAGGGACAGGGGATTTTCTCTCTGGTTTTTCTCCAACTCCCTTAGTCAAGGCCTATAGCTAGTACTATAGGATTGTCTACAACGTCTGCTGTTTGAATGTGCGTTAATTGCTTAAGACATATCTATCTATCTATATAAAAGAACTGGTGCCCTAACTTCCCAAAACTTAGCATATTTGGCCACTAACCTAACTGAACCCAACTGATTCCACATTGAATACTTGGGGCTGCACATTGCTAGATGCAGCAGCCCCACCAGCAATTCTCATTTCACAACCACTCATTCTACTAAAAACCTGATATTGCAAGATATATCTATCATGCAAGGTGTGCAGCACACAGGTACACACATCTGGGCTGAAGGTCCAGATGTGTGTGTGAGCCTGCTGTCTGTCTGTGTAGCAGACAGGTAGCAGGCTCATCACTAACCTATTATCCCATGAACCCAAACCAGTGAGTCACTTTCCTGTCTTCTCTTACTCCAAAATGTGTAAGGAAGACAGTGTCATGGGATAATGCTATATACAGGACAGCCAGATTGTGACCTATCCTAACATATCACTATCACCATTCCAACACATTTGGTTTGTCTGTTGACACTCACACCTCGTGCAAACAGGTGACTTATCAGCTGCTACCCCATGCTGATGCAGTGGAAAGGTATTCTCAAATCTAACCCAGTACGTTGTGGTCTTCCAACATTGGCAGGGGCCTTTGTTGTGCGGTTTGGTGCTGTTTGTGCATGTCTTATTTGACATTGGTTGAAGAACTGGGTGTTTTTCTGGATTTATTCTGTGAATATTTGGACTGTGGGTATGTGGGTACTACCATTGGATAGCCCCGGTTTTTCTCTATATTTCATGTCTTGAGGACATTTTACATATTCTAAGTTTTAAGGGGTCATTTCCTCATATTTCATTATAAAAGATAGCTGTTTAATTTTGTTTTTTGTGTTTTACAGGCTAACCTTAAGTCTTAGGGTTAAGTGCTTATTACCATTAGATAGGGCTAATTTGGCTCTAAGTTTTATGTCACAATGTTTTCATAGCTTAATTTTGTGTTTTAAGGGTTTTAGTAGTTGTAGTGAAGTTTTCTAAGTAGATTAGATGTTTTTAGTGGTTTTCTGGCTTCAGGGAGGCGGCCCGGCCACCTCTGTTTTAGAAGGTTGGGGAGCGCTTCTGAAGGGTTTTTTATTCAATTTGGCTGGTACAGGTGCCAAATGTGTTGCTGTGCATGGATCTTAGAGGGGTGGTCTGTGTGTATATACTGCATAAGACAGTTTGGGGGAACTCTAATAATCATACAACCATCTGGTGATTATATACAGTTTCTCAGGCAGTTTTCACTGTTGCTGGCCACAATTTGGCTGTGTTTTGTTGCAAGTAAGTTCTTCATTTAGCCTTAATAGCAACTATTTTCTCTGTTATAGTCTTGCAAGCTATAGCAAGTATCATTGCTGTCTCTGGTGTGGATTTGCAACCTACATCAAGTATCATTGCTTTCTCTGGTGTGGACACTGGTCTACATTTCAGTTCTTTGGTCTGGTAGTCTGTCTTGGGACTACTTTCTTGGCTGATCAAGCAGTCAAGTGTATTGGAAAAGAGGCTTTTGGTGAACAGGAACCAATTTACTGTAGCAGGTAAATCTCACTTGTTTTTCTAAAGGGACAGGGGTTATTCTTTCTGGTTTTTCTCCAACTCCCTCAGGAAAGGCCTATATCTAGTACTAAAGGATTGTCTACAATGTCAGCTACTTTTACTCATGGTAACCAAGGTAGGTTTTTTTCTCAACTCCACCTTATTTAATTAGTTCAGTATCTTCTTGCAGGTAGCTTACTCATCATACTAGCAAGTTCAGCTCTTAAAATGCATGGAACATAGTTGGTGATATGTTGTTAGTTTTGAATTTTGACAAGGTAAGTTTTTGGAAGGACTCCAAAATCATGCCCTCTTGTTTTTGATGTTTTCTCCAAGTTTTGCAATGAATGTAACATCCCTTTCCTTTTTCACCAGTTGGGTTGCATATTGTAAACCTACTACAGCTTGGGAAATCACAAATCAGTAATAAATTTGTTTCTGCAGAATTAGAGCTGTCCATGATAGTAAAAAAGTGAAACAGTTGTGTGATGATTGAGTATTATGCTCAAATTATGGTAAGGATATTAAGGCTTAAGAGATAATTGAGAGTTTAAAAGGGTTTTGCTCAAAAATATTGTACTGGGGAACTAGTTTTTTTGGATTAAAAAAACATACTGTCAGCCAGGCTATTCCAGAAGTCCAGTAAATGATATATAAATTATAAAACCTTAAAGAGTGGGTAAGACTTGTATTTAATGAATATAACTTAATATTTTATTGCATAATGAAATTATATAAGAATTTTATTATATACAAGTGTTACATCAAATTTATTGGTTATATATATTTTTATATACAATTAAATTGAGCATAATATAATATATTCTACAAATAATGGCGCATTTTTATGTATTTAAGAATTATAAATTTATATTTAATTAATTGAAAAACATATATTATAATTATAAGTGTAAAATTGATTTATAATATATTTAAATTAATTACTTAAATTTATATATTAAATAATACCTCTCATATGATACTAAACAATAATTAATGACGCTTCTTTTGACCCTTAATTGTGTTAGAAAAAACAAATAAATTAATTTGGACTAAATTGAGATTAATTGCTTGTTTTGTTGCGTCAAATTATTTTTTGTTTCACTTAAAATGTCCTTTAATCAGAATGTACCATCTGTTTGGAATTATATTTCTCATAGTTCCTATGTTTCCAATCTTGTTTAGTTATTCACTATTGTCACTTACTGATTTGGGAATTAATGGCGGGGAAATTGGATTCTTAATTGGGGTTTTAATTATTTGTTTCATGTTTTTCTCTATATTGTTATGTTTCATTTACTCTTTTGATATATTTGTTTTATTCCATTCTAATCATTGTATTTACAAAGATAGTAGCGCTTCAGAGGACCCATTGCCTATAAAAGGGCCTTGGATAATCCCCTGTAGCCTCATCACTTATTACACACTCAACAAATTAAATAACCATTTTATTACGTTTATATTTTTTTTTTAGTAATACAAATCTAATTAAAATTCTATACAACAAATTAAAGGTTGCTTTAAGTCTGATAGTAATTAAAAGTGTTTGCCGCGCAGAACCCTTACATTTAATAATATTATTGTTAATAAAATCTAAGTTTTTGTCACCTCTCAAAATTGCTCACTGTTGTTTCCCTCTCAAATAAATTAAATATATATTTTTGATTTATTTCTTTATCTTCCCTTGTCCTCCTCCTTCTCTCCTCCTTTTTCTCCTATTTTTCTTACCTCTTCTAGACGACTGACCAACAACTGGGGACCTTTCCAAACGACGATGACAATCGAGCCTGGCGACGAACGACAAAACGCACGGACCACCTAGCAAAACTAAACTTTTGCCGCGACTGTGTTTCGAACTTGGGTTCAACATCTTAGGTTTATATAATATTAATTTTTATATTATTTTGAAGTGATTTTTCGATCACTATAGTAAGTTCACCTTTGCGCCTCTCACTCTTATTACTATATTTTTATTGCAATAACAGTGATTGTTGCTTAATTGCTGACTCACTGAGTGTAAGTGTTCCATTTTTAAATTTTTTTTTTCCTAGTTGACCATTATAGAGTGTTAAATCCTCTTAGTCCTAGAAGAATTGACATTTTTTAATACAAAATTGAATTATTAATTTAATTTTTTTTTATTAATTATTGTTAATTTTGGTTGACTTAAAAGTACATTGTGCTTAGTCCCAAATATATTGCCATATTTAATATTGGTAATTAATTGGTTGAATTAACTTGATTGTTATTCCCAATTTAACCTTGCAATCCATTTTTTTTAAAAAAATTAATTTTTTATAACTATTACTTTATATTGAAAATTATTTTTTCTATAATTTAATTAATAAAATTTTTTTATTATTATTTGGAGCAATTATTGACTAACTTTTATTATTTTTTTATATAAAATAAAAAGTAAATTAAAAGTCTTCCCACTAATATGTCCAACAATTTGGCAGAAAAAATGGATAACATGCAAGTGGATGAAATAGAAATTGACTATGATGCTGACACTGTAAGTTCTTCTAAAGTTGGTCATAAAAAATCTTATGCTAACACAAAGAATTCACATACTGCAGGATGTGGAAATGACAGGAAATGCAAACAAACCAAACCCCCTTCCCCCAGTACCACAGAAGGAAGTAAAGCCTCTAATGCCTCAAGAAGGTCTTCCAAAAGGCTTCAAAATAAAAAAGCTTCCTCTGCCACAACAAATCAGCAACCTATCCAGTCATATAAAAGAGTTGAAGACAGAAAATATGACGTACAAAGCAAATGTAGACACATTGAGGGATCAGGTCCAAGAACTCAGGAACCAGATTCAGGCCCAGGCCCCTCCTCAGTTGCCTCCCAATCAACCTTCACAGCCACCCAGCTCAACCATCCAAAATCCAAATACTATGGAAGTAGAGCAATGGAAATGGGATTATCTAATGAGTCACTACCAACAGAATGTGCAACACCCTCCTCATCATCAGCCTGGCCCATCCAGAACACCCAATTTCCATCCACCTCCTCATCCCTACTAACAAGGCAGGAGAAAGAAGGCCCAAGCACAATCCCAAACCCAGTCCCAGGGGAAGTTTCCTCCTCTGCCATGGTAAGTAATTTGGTTGATAGTCACTTGGGTATGTTTTCTAATAAATCTTCTTCTGCAGGTAATATTATTGAACATGGTGAAAGAACAGTTAAACCTGTTAAAAGACAGCTTCCTGTAACTAGTAGCCCTATTGATTTAATTAGAAAATTGTCATTTGATGAACCTTTACATTTAACTTCTACATCTTTACTTAATCCTTCTCTTGCAATAAAAAATGATTCTGTTCCCCCTGAAATCTATACCTTAATTGAAAAAACTTCTGAGGAAATATTGAAAGATACCCTTGATTTTAATATTGTAAAAGACAAACATGTGAGAGATGTGTTAATCCATGAAAATGATAGATTAAATAATTTACACTTGCAATGTAAAGTGAGTTCTTCTGTACAAGATACAGCTTATTTAAAAATCAAAGAAACCTTGAATATTGTTCTTAGTCAACAAAAACAAATAAGAAGTGACCATAGAGCTATCTCAGATAGAAATATCAGTCTACATAAGACCTTGAGTGAATTGAAACCCCTTATTGAGGAAAATTATTCAATCAAAAATGAAATAAAATCTCTGCAAAATGAGTTTAAGAAGCTAAAAAATGATTTCCATGCACTAAGTACCAAACACTCAGTTTCTGAGGACAGAAATGTTCTATCTCTTGCAAAAGTAAATGACCAGATGTCTGAAATTCCAAGAATAAGAAACTATGTGTCTGACCTACAGGAAAAGTTCTCAACCTTAAACACCAATAATGAATTAAATGAGATTTCTGTAAATAAGCTGCATAAAAATAAAGGGAAAAGACCTGAGCAAAGTTCATCCTTTCTTCCTCATATTTCAACCATTAATCAAACTGACAATGAGTCTGTAAAATCTTTTGCTACTAGCAAAAAATCTTGTGATGGTCATGCACCAGCTGTTTCTGTAAATAATGAAATTTCTGAACACCTGGCTAAACTTCAGGAATTATTAATAATGAATAATTCAAACCAAAAAGTGGACCATCCCAGTAGTCAAAAAAATTGGCCTAAGTTAGACCAATATCCTACCTTTGATGGTGATTCTTCCTCTGATTGGCAACACTTTATCCAGAGAATTGATAATTTAAAGAGATCTTATAAACTACCTGATGAAGAAATTTTTTCTAAGCTAATTTCTTTATTTTCCAATGTGGCCTTGATGTGGTATGAATCTGTCCTCTTAGATAACAATCATTATACATGGAATGATTGGAAATCCTTGATTGAGAATCAGTTTGGTGGTTCGAAATTCAGGTTAGCTCAGCAGAGACTGTATGAGAATACTAGATATGTATCCTCCTCTGTTTAAAAGCCCATTGTTTTTTTGATGAAAATAACTAAAATCCTTAGAGCAATTGATCCAAAGTTGGATTATGATGTTTGGAGAGATAAAATCTTGTATAAATTACCAAATTCTCTTAGGGATTTGATTTTTGCTAGAACTGAGCATGTAAGGGAAAATTCTTCTTTCATTAATATCTGTAATGAAGTACTACTCAACCATAGATATGAACCAAAGAATTACCTTAGTAAATCTTATAATGATCAGAATAAACCTTCTATAAAGCTCCCAGAAAAATCTGGTAAACCCTCTGCCCCAGTTGCACCTAAAAAATATGCAACAAATACTTGTTATAAATGTAACAAACCGTGGCAGAAGGGTCATGTTTGTGACAAGAAAATTCATCTTGTTGAACAAAATGAAGACACTGATGAAGTTGAACTTGATGTCAATAATTCTTCCAGTGACTGTGAAAGTAGTATCTCCTATGACAATGAATCTGTTAAAGATGTTTTAATGTTGGAACATGATGTCCATTATTTAAATAATATATCTGAAGATTGTGTATTGAATTTATCTTCAGTAGAAAATGCTGAGATAATTAAAGATATTACTAACAATTCTATTCCTATATCCCCTTTAAAGGCACCTGTTATCATTAATGGTAAAAATGTTGATGTAGTTCTTGATTCTGGTGCTGGAGGAAGTGTAGTATCTGAAAAAGCTTTGGCTTCAGTGGATAAGGAATGTTTGAGTAAATTATTGCCTATAACTTCTGAAAAATGGAGAGGGTATGGTTCTACCTTATTTCCTATTGGCAAATACAAAACCTCTGTATTTTTCAAATATAATGGTGGTTTTGTCAGAGCTATTTGTGAGTTTGTTGTCAAGAAAAATGATAATTTGAGCAATTGGTTTATTACGGGAAATGATATTTTAACCATGTTTGGTGTGAAACTGGACCCAGAAAATAATTGCTTTACCTTAGGAATGAATGGGAAAAGAAAATTCAAAATTTCTTCTCCTAGACCTTCTGGGCATTTGTTGAAATCTTGTAACTCACTGACCCAATGTAAAGGTAGAACAACAACTGAAATGGATGATTTATTACATGAAATAAATATTGCTTCTTTTGGTGATCAGTTGACTTGTGAACAAAAAGATTCTATTGTTGCCTCTATTACCTCTTTCCCTATGGCTTTTGCTCATGGGTCTCATGTCTTGGGAATTGTTCAGGAAGAAATGAAGATTACCTTATCCTGTAATTTGAGTGATATTCATCCTACCCTTAAGAAAAAACCATATCCTGCTTCTCCATCAAAAAGAAAAGATATTGAAGATAATATTGAACATTATTGAAAATGAATATCATTAAGAAAGTGGATGTCACCCCCAAATATTGTGTCATCTCCCCAGTCTTAATTTCTTATGAAAAAGATAAAGCTAGATTATGTGGAGATTACAGAGCTTTAAATACTTATACTGTTGATGATATTTATCCTTTACCCAGAATTAATTCAATACATGCTACCTTGCAAGGTGCAAAATTTATTAGTTGTCTGGATGGTAATAAAGGTTATCATCAAGTTCCAGTTGAGAAAAATTCTCAAAATTTTTTGCTTATTGCTACTCATATGGGAATATATAAGTATGTTAGGATGCCATTTGGCCCTAAAAATGCTCCTTCAGTTTTCCAGAAGTTCATGGATAACACTTTCCATCAAGAAATTATTGAAGGTTGGCTCATGGTTTATATTGATGATTTTATTGTTTTTTCTAAAACTTTTGATGAACATATGATTTACTTGAATAGAGTTTTCCAAAAAATGGATGAAATCAATATGACCTTATCTTTAAAAAAATGTAAATTTGGTTTTCAATATTTGAAAGTCCTTGGCCATGTTGTGTCAGGCTTACAAATTTGTGTAGACCATAATAAAGTTGCTGCCATTCAGAATGTGAAAGCACCAACTTCTGTAAGAGAAATCCAAAGTTTTTTGGGTATGTGTGGCTATTATAGACAATATATTTAAAATTATCAGGTCATAGCCTTGCCTCTTACAAAACTAACCAGAAAAGATGTTGCTTTTCTCTGGAATAATGACTGTCAGAAAGCTTTTAATACATTGAAAAGTTGCTTAATGACAGCCCCTATATTGGCTCTTCCAGATTTTAACAAGCCATTTGTACTTTATACAGATGCTAGCTTTATTGGTCTGGGTGCTGCCCTTCACCAAAAGCAAATTATTAATGATAAATCCTCAGAGGTTGTAATTTGGTATATTTCAAGAACCTTAAGAAATAGTGAATTGAAATATGGTGCCACTCAATTGGAGTGCTTAGCAGTTGTTTGGGCTCTTGAGAAACTTCATTACTACTTGGATGACCAAAAGTTTGAGTTCGTAACTGACTGTAGTGCTGTGAAATCTCTCATAAACCTCAAAACACCTAACAGACATATGTTCAGGTGGCAACTTGCTGTTCAAGAATACAGAGGAAGGATGACTATTATCCATAGAGCTGGAAATGTTCATTCTAATGTTGATATGCCCTCCAGATTGCCTCTGCCAAATAATGACTCCAATCCTGCTTATGTACCTGAAGATGATACTGTTCATATACATGGTATATTTATAGTTGATATGGAGGAAGAGTTATTACAGTTAATACTGGATTCATATGATAAAGATTCTGACTTAAATAAATTAGTTACTATTTTGAATGATCCTAAGAATGCTTCAATTCAAGCATTAATAAAAACTCTTCCTGCAAAGTACCAAAATGCTTTAAATAAAGGAAAGTTTTCTATTGAAGATGGTTATATATATTATAGAAAAAAGCATACCAATGTAATTGTTATTCCTCCTTCAATGAAAGAAACTATCCTCAAACTTTGTCATGATGACATATTAGCTGGTCATTTTGATCTTGCAAAAACATTGATTAGAATCAAAAACACTGCATGGTGGGCTAATATGTCTGAAGACACAAAATTATATGTTGAATCTTGTGATTCCTGCCAAAAATCTTAAAGGTTAACAGGTAAGAGAGCAGGGTTATTACAACATATTGAAGCACCTAGTGCTCCCTGGCAAATCATTAATATGGATTTTGTCACTGGTCTTCCTGTTGCAGGTAAAGACAGCTTTAACTCTTCTTGGGTAATAGTGGATAGATTCACAAAAATGTGCAAATTTATTCCAACCCACAAAGATGTATCTACCAAAGAATTAGCTTTCTTATGGTGGTCTTACATGTTTAATATTATTGGTTTTCCAAAAGCCATTATCTCTGATAGGGATCCAAAATTCACTTCTGAGTTTTGGACCTCTTTGATGGATATTTGTGGCTGTGAGTTAAAATTGTCTACAGCTCACCATCCTCAGACTGATGGTCTAGCTGAAAGAATGATTAAAACTCTGGAAGATATGATTAGAAGGTATTGTGCCTTTGGTTTAGAATATAAAGACAATGACAGATTTACTCATGATTGGGTCACTCTTTTGCCTGGTCTTGAATTTACATATAATAGCACTGTTCATTCTGTCACTGAGAAAAAGCCTTTTGAGCTTTGGTTAGGTTATGTCCCAAACACTCCTGCTCAGACTCTCAATAATAAATTACCTAAGTTGGAACTACACCCTGGTGTAAAATCTTTTATGCAAATGCAACAGCTATGCAGAAAACATGCTCAAAGTTGTATTGATAAAGCATTTGAATATGAAAAGAAAAGATGGGATAAATCCCATAAAGAATACACATTTAAGAAGGGTGATGAAGTGTTGATCTCTACTGTCCATTTCAATTTACAGGGTAACCACAAATTAAAAGATCCTTTTGTAGGACCATTTGTTGTTAAAAGAATGGTTGGTGATAATGCAGTAGAAGTTGTATTGTATTCTCCATATGATAGGAAACATCCTGTCTTTCCCATTTCTTTGCTAAAGCCTTATACTTCCAACAGTGACTTATTTCCAAAAAGAAGAGGAAGACCTAAGAAGAACCCTCAGGAAGTCACAGAAACAGCAGAAATTGATAAAATTCTCAATGATAGAATTATCACTTCTGAAAGAGGTACTGAATATTTATTGAGATATAAGAACAAATCATC
This sequence comes from Hemileia vastatrix, assembly GCA_030280995.1. Taxonomy (NCBI): domain Eukaryota; kingdom Fungi; phylum Basidiomycota; class Pucciniomycetes; order Pucciniales; family Zaghouaniaceae; genus Hemileia; species Hemileia vastatrix. The sequence goes on from JASXTE010000013.1 coordinate 16,337,620, forward strand.
TGAACATGATGCATGGATACCTGGCAAGGAAATTTCAAATCTGCCTGCTCTGTTGAAAAAATACAAAAAGAAAAAATCTTAGCATTTTTTTTATTGTTTTTTTAGAGTGAGGGAGTGTCAGCCAGGCTATTCCAGGAGTCCAGTAAATGATATATAAATTATAAAACCTTAAAGAGTGGGTAAGACTTGTATTTAATGAATATAACTTAATATTTTATTGCATAATGAAATTATATAAGAATTTTATTATATACAAGTGTTACATTAAATTTATTGGTTATATATATTTTTATATACAATTAAATTGAGCATAATATAATATATTCTACAAATAATGGCGCATTTTTATGTATTTAAGAATTATAAATTTATATTTAATTAATTGAAAAACATATATTATAATTATAAGTGTAAAATTGATTTATAATATATTTAAATTAATTACTTAAATTTATATATTAAATAATACCTCTCATATGATACTAAACAATAATTAATGACGCTTCTTTTGACCCTTAATTGTGTTAGAAAAAACAAATAAATTAATTTGGACTAAATTGAGATTAATTGCTTGTTTTGTTGCGTCAAATTATTTTTTGTTTCACTTAAAATGTCCTTTAATCAGAATGTACCATCTGTTTGGAATTATATTTCTCATAGTTCCTATGTTTCCAATCTTGTTTAGTTATTCACTATTGTCACTTACTGATTTGGGAATTAATGGCGGGGAAATTGGATTCTTAATTGGGGTTTTAATTATTTGTTTCATGTTTTTCTCTATATTGTTATGTTTCATTTACTCTTTTGATATATTTGTTTTATTCCATTCTAATCATTGTATTTACAAAGATAGTAGCGCTTCAGAGGACCCATTGCCTATAAAAGGGCCTTGGATAATCCCCTGTAGCCTCATCACTTATTACACACTCAACAAATTAAATAACCATTTTATTACGTTTATATTTTTTTTATTAGTAATACAAATCTAATTAAAATTCTATACAACAAATTAAAGGTTGCTTTAAGTCTGATAGTAATTAAAAGTGTTTGCCGCGCAGAACCCTTACATTTAATAATATTATTGTTAATAAAATCTAAGTTTTTGTCACCTCTCAAAATTGCTCACCGTTGTTTCCCTCTCAAATAAATTAAATATATATTTTTGATTTATTTCTTTATCTTCCCTTGTCCTCCTCCTTCTCTCCTCCTTTTTCTCCTATTTTTCTTACCTCTTCTAGACGACTGACTGACACATACTAGTGATTAATTACATTAATAAGATTATATTTTATTTACAAAAAAAAAGTGGCATTCATGATTTTTTATCAACTATGTTGCATGCATGTTAAGAACTGAACTTTTTAGTATGATTACTAACCTACCTGCAAGAAGATACTGAACTAATGAAATAATTTGAAAGTTGAGAAAAAAACTTACCTTGGTTACCATGAGTAAAAGTAGCTGACATACTGGGCCAGATTTGAGAATACCTTTCTGCTGCGTCAGCACAGGGTAGTGGCTGATGAGTCACCTGTTTGCACGAGGTGCCAGGAACCTATTGAAAAAGAAACAGAGATGAAGGGGATGACTACAATCTACTTGTTAAGTTACTAGGACTATGTACTTAGCTATGTATGTGAATGTATATAGTCTGTAGTTGCAGTGTCCCCTGTTCTCTGGTTCTTTCAGGAGTTCTACAGGCTGACACCATGCTACAGGCTATGGGGTGTACCTGCGGGCACTGAAACTTTAGTCATAAAAAACTCCACAACATTAGCGACACTAGGAAAGTTAGTAGCCAAAAGATCCCCAGCATATGTCTGAAAAAGACGCACCAATTTCTTGCACTGGTAAAACAAAATTTACCTGAATCACTTGCTCCATCTCCAAACAAGAGCTGAGAAGCATTGGTATCTGTCGGTCAGTTGTCTAGAAGAGGGAAAGAAAAGGGACAAAAAAAGAAGAGAAACAAATAGGAAAAGATACTAAAGGTAAATAGAAAAATAAAAATAGTAATAAAAATAATTTATTTAAAATGAAACAACGACGAGTGAGTTGGGAGATGAACAATTTGAGGGTTTATTTAATATTAATATTATTTAAGTAAAAGTTCTGCGCGGCAAACACTATAATTCCTATCAGACTTAAGGCAACCTTTAATTTGTTATTGAGAATTTTTAATTAGATGGTAGTACTAATAAAAATAATAATAAATGTGATAAAATTATCTTTTAAATTGTTGAGTGTATAGTAAGTGATGATGCTACAGGGGATTATCCAAGGCCCTTTTATAGGCAATGGGTCCTCTGAAGCGCCACTATGTTTGTAAATACAATAGTTAGAATAGAATAAAACAAATATATCAAAGAGTAAATGAAACATAACAATGTAGAGAAAAACATGAAACAAATAATTAAAACCCCAATTAAGAATCCAATTTTCCCGCCATTAATTCCCAAATCAGTAAGTAGAAATAGTGAATAACTAAACAAGATTGGAACATAGGAACTATGAGAAAAATAATTCCAAACAGATGGTACAGTCTGATTTAAGGATATTTTAAGTGAAACAAAAAAATACTTTGACGCAACAAAACATGTAATTAATCTCAATTTAGTATAATATTAACTAATTGGTTTTTCCTGACACAATTAAGGGTCAAAAGAAGCGTCATTAATTATTGTTTAGTATTATATGAAAGGTGTTATTTAATATATAAATTTAAATAATTAATTTAAATATATTATAAGTCAATTTTACGCTTATAATTATAATATATGTTTTTTCAATTAATTAAATATAAATTTATAATTATTAAGTAACATAAAAATGCGCCATTATTTGTAGAATATATTATATTATGTTTAATTTAAATGTATATAAAAATTTATATAACCAATAAAATTAATATAACACTTGTATATAATGAAATACTATATAATTTTATTATGCAATAAAATAATAATTTATATTCATTAAATACAATTCTTACCCACTCTTTCAGGTTTTATAAGTTACATATCATTTACTGGACTCCTGGAATAGCCTGGCTGACACTCCCTCACTCTAAAAAAAACAATAAAAAAAATGCTAAGATTTTTTCTTTTTGTATTTTTTCAACAGAGTAGGCAGATTTGAAATTTCCTTGCCAGGTATCCATGCATCATTTTCAGATGATTTGTTCTTATATCTCAATAAATATTCAGTACCTCTTTCAGAAGTGATAATTCTATCATTGAGAATTTTATCAATTTCTGCTGTTTCTGTGACTTCCTGAGGGTTCTTCTTAGGTCTTCCTCTTCTTTTTGGAAATAAGTCACTGTTGGAAGTATAAGGCTTTAGCAAATAAATGGGAAAAACAGGATGTTTCCTATCATATGGAGAATACAATACAACTTCTACTGCATTATCACCAACCATTCTTTTAACAACAAATGGTCCTACAAAAGGATCTTTTAATTTGTGGTCACCTTGTAAATTGAAATGGACAGTAGAGATCAACACCTCATCACCCTTGTTAAATGTGTATTCTTTATGGGATTTATCCCATCTTTTCTTTTCATATTCAAATGCTTTAACAATACAACTCTGAGCATGTTTTCTGCATAGCTGTTGCATTTGCATAAAAGATTTTACACCAGGGTGTAGTTCCAACTTAGGGAATTTATTATTGAGAATCTGAGCAGGAGTGTTTGGGACATAACCTAACCAAAGCTCAAAAGGCTTTTTCTCAGTGACAGAATGAACAGTGCTATTATATGCAAATTCAACACCAGGCAAAAGAGTGACCCAATCATGAGTAAATCTGTCATTGTCTTTATATTCTAAACCAAAGGCACAATACCTTCTAATCATATCTTCCAGAGTTTGAATCATTCTTTCAGCTAGACCATCAGTCTGAGGATGGTGAGCTGTAGACAATTTTAACTCACAGCCACAAATATCCATCAAAGAGGTCCAAAACTCAGAAGTGAATTTTGGATCCCTATCAGAGATAATGGCTTTTGGAAAACCAATAATATTAAACATGTAAGACCACCATAAGAAAGCTAATTCTTTGGTGGATACATCTTTGTGGGTTGGAATAAATATGCACATTTTTGTGAATCTATCTACTATTACCCAACAAGAGTTAAAGCTGTCTTTACCTGCAACAGGAAGACCAGTGACAAAATCCATATTAATGATTTGCCAGGGAGCACTAGGTGCTTCAATATGTTGTAATAACCCTGCTCTCTTACCTGTTAACCTTTTAGATTTTTGGCAGGAATCACAAGATTCAACATATAATTTTGTGTCTTCAGACATATTAGCCCACCATGCAGTGTTTTTGATTCTAATCAATGTTTTTTCAAGATCAAAATGACCAGCTAATATGTCATCATGACAAAGTTTGAGGATAGTTTCTTTCATTGAAGGAGGAATTACAATTACATTGGTAAGCTTCCTTCTATAATATATATAACCATCTTCAATAGAGAACTTTCCTTTATTTAAAGCATTTTGGTACTTTGCAGGAAGAGTTTTTATTAATGCTTGAATTGAAGCATTCTTAGGATCATTTAAGATAGTAACTAATTTATTTAAATCAGAATCTTTATCACCACGCAATATGGGGGGCGGACTTGCTAGCGAGTCCGCAACCTTGGACCCAGACTCACCACAGATTGAGCACACATTGAGCTATTGATAAAGGAACCATACAATCAGGGATGAACACCACTCAGCAGAACAGTTTTAGGTGGGTGTCCAAGTAGAGTTCAGCATGAGTTCAGTATGAGTTCAGTCTGAGTTCCATCTGAGTTCAGGTTGAGGACTTGCTAGCAAGTCCACCCCCTATATTGCGTAGTGCATCATATGAATCCAGTATTATCAGGTACATAAGCAGAATTTGAGTCATTATTTGGCAGAGGCAATCTGGAAAGCATATCAACATTAGAGTGAACATTTCCAGCTCTATGGATAATTGTCATCCTTCCTCTGTATTCTTGAACAGCAAGTTGCCACCTGAACATATGTCTGTTAGGTGTCTTTAGGTTTAAGAGGGACTTCACAGCACTACAGTCAGTTACCAACTCAAGTTTTTGGTCATCCAAATAGTAATGAAGTTTCTCAAGAGCCCAAACAACTGCTAAGCACTCCAATTGAGTGGCACAATATTTCAATTCACTATTTCTTAAGGTTCTTGAAATATAACAAATTACAACCTCTGAAGATTTATTATTAATAATTTGCTTTTGGTGAAGGGCAGCACCCAGACCAATGAAGCTAGCATCTGTATAAAGGACAAATGGCTTGTTAAAATCTGGAAGAGCCAATATAGGGGCTGTCATTAAGCAAATTTTTAATGTATCAAAAGCTTTTTGACAGTCATTTTTCCAGAGAAAAGCAACATCTTTTCTGGTCAGTTTTGTAAGAGGCAAGGCTATGACCTGATAATTTTTAATATATTGTCTATAATAGCCACACATACCCAAAAAACTTTGGATTTCTCTTACAGAAGTTGGTGCTTTCACATTTTGAATGGCAGCAACTTTATTATGGTCTACACAAATTTGTAAGCCTGACACAACATGGCCAAGGACTTTCAAAGATTGAAAACCAAATTTACATTTTTTTAAAGATAAGGTCATATTGATTTCATCCATTTTTTGGAAAACTCTATTCAAGTAAATCATATGTTCATCAAAAGTTTTAGAAAAAAAAAAAATATCATCAATATAAACCATGAGCCAACCTTCAATAATTTCTTGATGGAAAGTGTTATCCATGACTTTCTGGAAAACTGAAGGAGCATTTTTAGGGCCAAATGGCATCCTAACATACTTATATATTCCCATATGAGTAGCAATAAGCAAAAAAGTTTGAGAATTTTTCTCAACTGGAACTTGATGATAACCTTTATTACCATCCAGACAACTAATAAATTTTGCACCTTGCAAGGTAGCATGTATTGAATTAATTCTGGGTAAAGGATAAATATCATCAACAGTATAAGTATTTAAAGCTCTGTAATCTCCACATAATCTAGCTTTATCTTTTTCATAAGAAATCAAGACTGGGGAGATGACACAATATTTGGGGGTGACATCCACTTTCTCAATGATATTCATTTTCAATAATGTTTCAATATTATCTTCAATATCTTTTCTTTTTGATGGAGAAGCAGGATATGGTTTTTTCTTAAGGGAAGGAGGAATATCACTCAAATTACAGGATAAGGTAATTTTCATCTCTTCCTGAACAATTCCCAAGACATGAGAACCATGAGCAAAAGCCATAGGGAAAGAGGTAATAGAGGCAACAATAGAATCCTTTTGTTCACTAGTCAACTGATCACCAAAAGAAGCGGTATTTATTTCATGTAATAAATAATCCATTTCAGTTGTTGTTCTACCTTTACACTGGATCAGTGAGTTACAAGATTTCAACAAATGCCCAGAAGTTCTAGGAGGGGAAATTTTGAATTTTCTTTTCCCATTCATTCCTAAGGTAAAGCAATTATTTTCTGGGTCCAGTTTCACACCAAACATGGTTAAAATATCATTTCCCGTAATAAACCAATTGCTCAAATTATCATTTTTCATGACAACAAACTCACAAATAGCTCTGACAAAACCACCATTATATTTGAAGATTACAGAGGTTTTGTATTTGCCAATAGGAAATAAGGTAGAACCATACCCTCTCCATTTTTCAGAAGTTACAGGTAATAATTTACTCAAATATTCCTTATCCACTGAAGCCAAAGCTTTTTCAGATACTACACTTCCTCCAGCACCAGAATCAAGAACTACATCAACATTTTTACCATTAATGATAACAGGTGCCTTTAAAGGGGATATAGGAATAGAATTGTTAGTAATATCTTTAATTATCTCAGCATTTTCTACTGAAGATAAATTCAATACACAATCTTCAGATATATTATTTAAATAATGGACATCATGTTCCAACATTAAAACATCTTTAACAGATTCATTGTCATAGGAGATACTACTTTCACAGTCACTGGAAGAATTATTGACATCAAGCTCAACTTCATCAGTGTCTTCATTTTGTTCAACAAGATGAATTACTTGTCACAAACATGACCCTTCTGCCACAGTTTGTTACATTTATAACAAGTATTTGTTGCATATTTTTTAGGTGCAACTGGGGCAGAGGGTTTACCAGATTTTTCTGGGAGCTTTATAGAAGGTTTATTCTGATCATTATAAGATTTACTAAGGTAATTCTTTGGTTCATATCTATGGTTGAGTAGTACTTCATTACAGATATTAATGAAAGAAGAATTTTCCCTTACATGCTCAGTTCTAGCAAAAATCAAATCCCTAAGAGAATTTGGTAATTTATACAAGATTTTATCTCTCCAAACATCATAATCCAACTTTGGATCAATTGCTCTAAGGATTTTAGTTATTTTCATCAAAAAAACAATGGGCTTTTCAACAGAGGAGGATACATATCTAGTATTCTCATACAGTCTCTGCTGATCTAACCTGAATTTTGAACCACCAAACTGATTCTCAATCAAGGATTTCCAATCATTCCATGTATAATGATTGTTATCTAAAAGAACAGATTCATACCACATCAAGGCTACATTGGAAAATAAAGAAATTAGCTTAGAAACAATTTCCTCATCAGGTAGTTTATAAGATCTCTTTAAATTATCAATTCTTTGGATAAAGTGTTGCCAATCAGAGGAAGAATCACCATCAATGGTAGGATATTGGTCTAACTTAGGCCAATTTTTCTGACTACTGGGATGGTCCACTTTTTGGTTTGAATTATTCATTATTAATAATTCCTGAAGTTTAGCCAGGTGTTCAGAAATTTCATTATTTACAGAAACAGCTGGTACATGACCATCACAAGATTTTTTGCTAGTAGCAAAAGATTTTACAGACTCATTGTCAGTTTGTTTAATGGTTGAAATATGAGGAAGAAAGGATGAACTTTGCTCAGGTTTTTTCCCTTTATTTTTATGCAGCTTATTTACAGAAATCTCATTTAATTCATTATTTATGGTTAAGTTTGAGAACTTTTCCTGCAGGTCAGACACATAGTTTCTTATTCTTGGAATTTCAGACATCTGGTCATTTACTTTTGCAAGAGATAGAACATTTCTGTCCTCAGAAAGTGAGTGTTTGGTACTTAGTGCATGGAAATCATTTTTTAGCTTCTTAAACTCATTTTTCAGAGATTTTATTTCATTCTTGAATGAATAATTTTCCTCAATAAGGGGTTTCAATTCACTCAAGGTCTTATGTAGACTGATATTTCTATCTGAGATAGCTCTATGGTCACTTCTTATTTGTTTTTGTTGACTAAGAACAATATTCAAGGTTTCTTTGATTTTAAATAAGCTGTATCTTGTACAGAAGAACTCACTTTACATTGCAAGTGTAAATTATTTAATCTATCATTTTCATGGATTAACACATCTCTCACATGTTTGTCTTTCACAATATTAAAATCAAGGGTATCTTTCAATATTTCCTCAGAAGTTTTTTCAATTAAGGTATAGATTTCAGGGGGAACAGAATCATTTTTAATTGCAAGAGAAGGATTAATTAAAGATGTAGAAGTTAAATGTAAAGGTTCATCAAATGACAATTTTCTAATTACATCAATAGGGCTACTAGTTACAGGAAGCTATCTTTTAACAGGTTTAACTGTTCTTTCACCATGTTCAATAATATTACCTGCAGAAGAAGATTTATTAGAAAACATACCCAAGTGACTATCAACCAAATTACTTACCATGGCAGAGGAGGAAACCTTCCCTGGAACTGGGTTTGGAATTGTGCTTGGGCCTTCTTTCTCCTGCCTTGTTGGTAGGGATGAGGAGGTGGATGGAAATTGGGTGTTCTGGATGGGCCAGGCTGATGATGAGGAGGGTGTTGCACATTCTGTTGGTAGTGACTCATTAGATAATCCCATTTCCATTGCTCTACTTCCATAGTATTTGGATTTTGGATGGTTGAGCTGGGTGGCTGTGAGGGTTGAGCCTGAAACTGAGGCTGATTGGGAGGCAACTGAGGAGGGGACTGGGCCTGAATCTGGTTCCTGAGTTCTTGAACCTGATCCCACAAGGTGTCTACCTTTGCTTTGTACGTAATATTGTCTGTCTTCAACTCTTTTATATGACTGGATAGGTTGCTGATTTGTTGTGGCAGAGGAAGCTTTTTTATTTTGAAGCCTTTTGGAAGACCTTCTTGAGGCACTAGAGGCTTTACTTCCTTCTGTGGTACTGGGGGAAGGGGGTTTGGTTTGTTTGCATTTCCTGTCATTTCCACATCCTGCAGTATGTGAATTCTTTGTGTTAGCATAAGATTTTTTATAACCAACTTTAGAAGAACCTACAGTGTCAGCATCATAGTCGATTTCTATTTCATCCACTTGCATGTTATCCATTTTTTCTGCCAAATTGTTAGACATACTAGTGGGAAGATTTTAATTTACTTCTTATTTATTAAAAAAAAAAAAAAAGTTAGTCAATAATTGCTCCAAATAATAAAAAAAAAATTATTAATTAAATTATAGAAAAAAAAAGTATTCAATATAAAATAATAATTATAAAAAATTAATTTTCAAAAAAAATGGATTGCAAGGTTAAATTGGGAATAACAGTCAAGTTAATTCAACCAATTAATTACCAATATTAAATATGGCAATATATTTGGGAATAAGAACAATGTACTTTTAAGTCAACCAAAATTAACAATAATTAATAAAAAAAAATTAAATTAATAATTTAATTTGTATTAATAAAAAATGTTAATTCTTCTAGGACTAAGAGGATTTAACACTCTATAATGGTCAACTAGGAAAAAAAAAAATATTATAATAATTGAACACTTACACTCAGTGAATCAGCAATTAAGCCACAATCACTGTTATTGCAGTAAAAATATAGTAATAAGAGTGAGAGGTGCAAAGGTGAACTTACTATAGTGATCGAAAAATCACTTCAAAATGATATAAGAATTAATATATTATAAACCTAAGAAATCGAACCCAAGTTCGAAACACAGTCGCGGCAAAAGTTTTGTTTTTGCTAGGTGGTCCATGCGTTTTGTCGTTCGTCGCCAGGCTCGATCGTCATCGTCGTTTGGAAAGGTCCCCAGTTGTCAGTCAGTTGTCTAGAAGAGGGAAAGAAAAGGGACAAAAAAAGAAGAGAAACAAATAGGAAAAGATACTAAAGGTAAATAGAAAAATAAAAGTAGTAATAAAAATAATTTATTTAAAATGAAACAACGACGAGTGAGTTGGGAGATAAACAATTTGAGGGTTTATTTAATATTAATATTATTTAAGTAAGAGTTCTGCGCGTCAAACACTATAATTCCTATCAGACTTAAGGCAACCTTTAATTTGTTATTGAGAATTTTTAATTAGATGGTAGTACTAATAAAAATAATAATAAACGTGATAAAATTATCTTTTAAATTGTTGAGTGTATAGTAAGTGATGATGCTACAGGGGATTCTCCAAGGCCCTTTTATAGGAAATGGGTCCTCTGAAGCGCCACTATGTTTGTAAATACAATAGTTATAATAGAATAAAACAAATATATCAAAGAGTAAATGAAACATAACAATGTAGAGAAAAACATGAAACAAATAATTAAAACCCCAATTAAGAATCCAATTTTCCCGCCATTAATTCCCAAATCAGTAAGTAGAAATAGTGAATAACTAAACAAGATTGAAACATAGGAACTATGAGAAAAATAATTCCAAACAGATGGTACAGTCTGATTTAAGGATATTTTAAGTGAAACAAAAAAATACTTTGACGCAACAAAACATGTAATTAATCTCAATTTAGTATAATATTAACTAATTGGTTTTTCCTGACACAATTAAGGGTCAAAAGAAGCGTCATTAATTATTGTTTAGTATTATATGAAAGGTTTTATTTAATATATAAATTTAAATAATTAATTTAAATATATTATAAGTCAATTTTACGCTTATAATTATAATATATGTTTTTTCAATTAATTAAATATAAATTTATAATTATTAAGTAACATAAAAATGCGCCATTATTTGTAGAATATATTATATTATGTTTAATTTAAATGTATATAAAAATTTATATAACCAATAAAATTAATATAACACTTGTATATAATAAAATACTATATAATTTTATTATGCAATAAAATAATAATTTATATTCATTAAATACAATTCTTACCCACTCTTTCAAGTTTTATAAGTTACATATCATTTACTGGACTCCTGGAATAGCCTGGCTGACAGTATCAATCCATTAAACACCCCTAACTACTTCTTGTCATCTACCTTGCGTAATACACCTGCGCCAACACTTACACCCATCCTACATACTCCCCTGCCTCCCAATCCCAATAGCAATATCACCTTTACCCCTACCTCCCCTCCCTCACCCTTGCAACCCCTAGACTTTACTCCTAATGTCTCTCTCCCACTTACTTCCCCTACCTCACTCTCACCACCCCTAATTCCTAGCAACCTTAATTTCAAGGTCCCTCTTCCTCCTAAATCCCCTGCCTCTTCCTTGCTACCCCTAGAGTGTAGCAAAGCTGTTCCCCTAACCTTCTCCTCCTCTCATTCAAACGAGTTAAAGCCAAACGAGGCTTTTGCCACTGCCAATAAAACCACCCCCTCCCCTAAATTTACTACAACCAATAGAGCCCCCCCCCTCCCCTAAACTAAATACACCTATCGACGAGATAACCTGTGCCATAGGGGAACTAAACTTAGGTAACTTGCCCACTATCTCTACCAACAAAATGGCATCTGCTAATTCACAACTGTTTCCTGCACAGGACCATTCAGTTCCCCCTTTCTGCCTCCCTGCTCCTCCCCATCTAATACAGCCCATATGAATGTTAGAGCAAAAAAGAACCTTGAAAAATGTTATTGATTTCACCAAGTCCATCCCTTGTCTTGAGGCCTCAGGTAGCAACTTTTCTGAGTGGAACAATCATGTCATGGCCTTGATAAAGGATTTCGTTGGCACAAGAGCTTATGCAATGAATGATGAACCTGGTCCTGATGATTTTGAAGACAGGGTTACTTACTCATCTGATCTTAGTACACTCAATTTTGCCACAACTGCAACATGAAATCTTTACTGACTAGAAAGCATGTCAAACTTATCTTCATATCAACAACCAATTCTCTAGATCTAATCATACTTCAACTATGACAGCAATATGCAATTTTATTAACCTGAAACAAACTCAATTCATATCCCACACTGAGTATCTAGAGGCATTCAACAAATACTTTGAAGCCATTGAATGTAAAGGAGTGATTTTTGATCATAATATCTTTAAGGCATTAATGTCCCATGCTTTGTTACCTTTATCTCTGAAAGACCTTTATGTTGATCTTTGTGTTGCTATGAATAACTGCCCTGACTCAAAATCTGTCACCTTTGAAGATTTCTGTCAACTCATGCCATCCTTAGCTCAAAGCAGGGCAGATAGGGACTCTGTTTCTACAGCTCCTACTGCATCTTAGTCTACTGAACCGGTCTTTAATGTGGCATCTCATCCACAATGTCAAACAGACTCTTACAGGCTGCCTAATTCTCAAAGACAATGCCATGAATGCAAATCAACTGCTCATTTTTTTGCTCACTGTCCCTACAATCTTAACTCATCCACCTTTTCTGCAAGACTCTACCTCATGAGAGAATGTGCTACATCATTTTCATCTGATCCAAATGCAAAAAAAAACCCATTTACATCCCTTAGAAGAGACCACAACATAAACCAAGTAGAGCAAGAGAAATACAAACTGAAGCAGAGGAAGTCAGTATCTTTAAAGAAAATGTGGAGGCTTTGTATGAACAGATGGAACCAATTGATCTGAACATTGCAGAGTGGTCACCTGAAGCACTTTCAGGGAATGTGGTAATATTGGATTCTGGTGCCACCCATCATGTCACTGGAAATGTGAGCCTTCTCAGCAATTTCAGACCTCTTAAAAATCAAATCCCAATCAAAGTAGCAACTAACTTTCCTTCCTCATTTATTACTGGTATAGGGGACCTGAAAATAAAAGGAGATGGAAAAGTTGTTACTATTGCCAATGTTTTTTACTGTCCTGATGTTAGAACTACTCTTATTTCTCTTTTTGATTTGGTGGACAGTGGTTTTTGTTTTGGTTTGTGTTCTGAAGACAAGAACTTGGGGATTTATTTTAAAGATGATCTGATTATGACAGGATGGTTAGAAAGTACTAGAAAACATTGGATTTTAGATGTGACTAGGTTTAGTGACTCCAATCAAAATGTTTCCTCTTACCACTATTCATTACACCCTTCAATCCTACGTACTGTTAAAAAGAATGAAAACATCAACCAACCCCCTGCTGAAAAAGGCTCCCTCATGGACTGGCATAGAAGGCTTGGCCATACCAGTGAAAACACAATTCAAACTATCATCAGAACTGGAATTGGTACTGTTTTTCCACTCTCTATGCCACCAGGTAAGATTGGCTGTGAAGATTGCCTAATAGAAAAAAGTACCAGGAAACCATCAGCTACATGGGAATCAAGACCTGAATCTATGATGAGCCTTATTGTTGGAGACCTGGTCAGTCCTATGGATCCTACTGCTCATGGGGCAAGATGGGCTGCAATGTTCAGGGAAAGTTCAACTTCCTATGGTGAGGTATTTCTGCTCAATGCCAAATCTGAGGCCACTACTGCTTTTGTTACCTTTTATAAAAAGCTAGAAAATCTTACTGGTAAGAAATTACAAGCATTAAGAACCAATTGGGGAGAAATGCACAGTAAACAGATGTCTCAGATCCTGGCTGACATTGGTGCTACTCATGAAATCACTTGTCCTCACCATCATGAAAAAAATGGATCAGCTGAACGTTTCAACAGAACTGTTGGTGACATCGCCAGAACGATCTTACTAGCAAGTGAGCTACCTGAATGTTTCTGGGGCCTGGCTTACAAATGGGCAGCTCATGTTCACAACCAGCTCCCCAACTTCAAGACTGGTGACAAAACTCCCCTGAAGCTCATTTATAACTATGACCCAACTTACTCAAGCCTCATAATATTTGGTGAAACAGCATTTGTCCATATACATAAGGAAACTAGATGTGAGCTGGACCAACATGATTTGATTTGTAAGTGTGTAGGGTATTCTTTGAATAGTGAAGGTTGGATTTTTTGGCATGAAGAATCAAACTCTTTTTTTGAGTCCTCCATAGCTATTTTCCCTGGTGACCGACTTCCTGCTCATGCAGCTTCTTTTCAACCTCCACCTTCCAAAGGATCTCTTGACCATATCCTCAACAATATGAAACTAGGTGACTTCAAGGATGAAGAAGATCTTCTTTCTCAGGAGAAATCTGTGCATAATACTTTTAAAAAAGGTTTGCCCCAATCTTCCATTATTCCCTGAACCCATCTGCAAGCTATGTTCTCACCTGACAGCCGTAAGTGGGACCAAGCATGCAAGAAGGAACTGTTGAATATGAAAGATATGGATGTGTGGTATGAAGAAAAACTTCTTTCTGGTGCCAAACTTACCAATGCAAAATGGGTCTTCACTATCAAGAACCCTTCATCCAAATCACCAACCTACAAAGCAAGATATGTGGCCAAAGGTTTTTTACAGCAGTATGGTATTGATTTCACTGACACTTTTTCTCCCATTGCTACCTTTGCTTCTCAACGTATTCTTCTTACCCTTGCAGCTTATCACAAATGGAGTGTCAAATCTTTTGATGTCACTGCCTCTTACCTTCACAGTTCAATTGATGAAGCAATTTGGGTGTGTCCCTCTGAAGGTCACCAGCTACATGACATTGGTAATGCACTACGTTTAAAGAAAGCCCTCTATGGTACCAAGCAAGCAGCAAGATTCTGGTGGCTTCATATAGCCAGCAAATTGGATTCTCTGGGGTAAAAGGCAAGTCGGTACAATAAAAGTTTCTATGTTCTTAGGAAGAAGGAATGTTTGGGTGTGATATGGATCCATGTTGATGCTGGTATAGTAA
Organism: Hemileia vastatrix; assembly: GCA_030280995.1. Lineage (NCBI taxonomy): Eukaryota > Fungi > Basidiomycota > Pucciniomycetes > Pucciniales > Zaghouaniaceae > Hemileia > Hemileia vastatrix. The sequence continues at coordinate 16,352,652 of JASXTE010000013.1, forward strand.
CTGGAAGTAGTGAGGAGGTATTGAAGGGATTGGAGGATGGTTTGGATAATAGTCTGAAGGTAAATTGGAATGATAATGTGGATGGTATTGTCAGTGTTGCAATCAAAGAAGTTCCAGAAGGTTTTGATCTGCACAATTTTTAGCTCATTGGCAAGATTCTGCGAGCTCATAACCCCTCTTGTTTGAAAACAAGATCACCCCTTCCAAATAATCTGGAAATCACCACAGCCAAGGAAGAAGAGGTAGCTATTGATACAACTAAATATCTCTCTATTCTAGGTGCTCTCAGTTATGTGGCGGTAGCAACCAGGCCAGATCTGTTTTTCCCTATCAACTTTTTAGCACGCTTCTCCTCCAAACCTACTGCCACACACTGGATTGCTCTCAATCATCTTCTCAGATATGTCCAACACACCACCACCCTTTGTCTTCACATTCATCCTGACCAAAACTCACCACTTAAACTCCTATCTTTTTCTGATTCCACTTGGAATAACAAAGAATTCTCAAGAGCTCAAAGTGGGCACCTGCTTCTCCTTAACTCTTGTCCAATTGTCTGGACATCAAGGTGCCAGTTGACAGTAACTGATTCATCATGCACTGCTGAATATGTGGCACTTGGTGGTGGTATGAAAGACACAATTTGGATCTCAAACCTGCTCAAAGATATCTTTCCTGATATTCCCCCAATCAAGATCTTCTGTGACAACAAAGGAGTAATAGCAAATGCAAAAGATAACCCTGGCAACAAAAGGACATGGCATGTGGATAGGTGCTTCTATATTGTGAATGAACAACTCTTTCTGAAAAAATCAATGTTGGAATGGGTTCCCACTGCTCAAATGCGGGCAGATAAACTTACAAAATCACTGGGCCCATCTCTAACAATGCTTAGAAGGAAGGATGCTTGTGTGAGGTGATGGGGTTATATTTCTTTTCTTATTTTTCTTATTTTTTCTTTTCTTTTATCCCTCTTATTTTTCTCATTTCATTTTATTTCTTCTTTCATATTGGAGTTGGTTATGTCTGCATGGGGGGGATGTTAAGTCACTAGGACTATGTACTTAGTTATGTATGTGAATGTATATAGTCTGTAGTCGCAGAATCCCCTGTTCTCTGGTTCTTTCCGGAGTTCCACAGGCTGACACCGTGCTACAGGTAAGAAATGCAATTATTGGTTCTTTCCGGAGTTCTACAGGCTGACACCATGCTACACTACTTTAGCAGGGGTAATTGAGATCTGTAGTGACTGTAATAGTACGTCAGTAACAGAACTCCGAGAAGAATCGGAGTTAGTCAGACGCTCTATTACAGTCTATATACAATAAGTCACATGGTAGCTAAGTTATCAAATGTCTAAGTACATAACAGTGTAGCATGGTGTCAGCCTATAGAACTCCGGAAAGAACCATTTGATTTATTACTTTACCTGTAGCACGGTGTCAGCCTATAGAACTCCGGAAAGAACCGGAGAATAGGAGACGCCGCGACTACAGTCTATATACATTTGCACACATAACTAAGTACATAGTCCTAGTGACTTAACATCCCCCCACTTAGTTATGAAAAATATTACTGATATCCCCCCCATGCAAACATAACCAACTCCAAAATGAAAAAGAAATAATGCAAAAAGAGAAAAAATAAGAGAAAAAGAAAAGAAAACACATGAACCCCATCACCACACACAGACATCTTTCCTTCTAAGGATTGTCAGAGATGGGCCCAGTGATTTAGTGAGTATATCTGCCCGCATTTGAGCTGTGGGAACCCATTCCAATGTTGCTTTTTTTAGAAAGAGTTGTTCATTCACAATATAGAAACACCTATCCACGTGCAGTGTCAGCTTGTTGCCAGGGTTATCTTTTGCATTGGCAATTGCTCCTTTGTTGTTGCAGAAGATCTTGATAAGGGGGATATCAGGGAAGATATCTTTGAGAAAGTTTGAGATCCAAATTGCTTCTTTCATACCACCACCAAGTGCCACATATTCAGCTGTGCATGATGAGTCACTTACTGTCAACTGGCGCCTTGATGTCCAAACAATTGGGCAAGAGTTAAGGAGTAGCAGGTGTCAAATTTGAGCTCTTGAGAATTCTTTGTTATTCCAAGTGGAATCAGAAAAAGATAGAAGCTCAAGTGGTGAGTTACGGTCAGGGTGGATGTGAAGACAAAGGGTAGTGGTGTGTTGAACATATCTAAGGAGGTGATTGAGAGCAATCCAATGGGTGGCATTAGGTTTGGAGGAGAAGCGTGCTAAAAAATTGACTGGGAATGACAGATCTGGTGTAGTTGCAACTGCCACATAACTGAGAGCACCTAGAATGGAGAGATATTTAGTTTTCTCTATAGCTACCTCTTCATCTTTTGCCATGGTGATTTCCAAGTTGTTTGGTAAGGGTGATCTTGTGGTCAAGCCAGATGGGTTATGAGTTTGTAGGATCTTGTCAATGAGATGAAAATTGTGTAGATCAAAACCTTCTGGAACTTCTTTGATAGAAACACCTACTATACCATCAATATTATCATTCAATTTTACCTTCAAACTACCATCCAAACCATCTTCCAAACACTTCAACACCGCCTCACTACTACCAGTAACTATACCATCATCAACATGTATCCATATCACACCCAAACAATCCCTCTTCCTAAGAACATAGAAACTTTTATCATACTGACTTGCCTTATATCCCAGGGCGTCCAACTTGCCGGCTATATGAAGCCACCAGCATCTTGCTGCTTGCTTGGTACCATAGAGGGCTTTCTTTAAGCGTAAGGCATTGCCACCGTCACGTAGCTGATAACCTTCAGGAGGTTGCACCCAAATTACCTCATCAATCGGACTGTGAAGGTAAGCAGCGGTGACATCAAATGATTTGACAGGCCATTTGTGATAAGCTGCTAAAGTGAGGAGAATGCGTTGTGAAGCGAAAGTAGCAGTTGGGGCAAAGGTGTCAGTAAAATCAATACCATACTGTTGTAAAAAACCTTTAGCTACATATCGTGCCTTGTAGATAGGAGTTTTGGAAGAGGGATTTTTGATTGTAAAGACCCATTTCGCATTGGTGAGCTTGGCACCAGGGGGGAGCTTTTCCTCATACCATACATCCATGTCTTTCATGTTTAGCAGTTCCCTTTTGCAAGCTTGGTCCCACTTGCGACTGTCAGGTGAGATCATAGCTTGTAGATGTGTTCTGGGAATAATGGATGATTGGGACAAACCTTTTTTAACAGTTTCATGTACAGCTTTTTCCTGAGAGATAAGAGTTTCCTCATCCTTGAAATCACCTAGTTTCATATTATTGAGGATATGATCTAGAGAGCCCTTTGATGGTGGTGGTTGATAGGCAGCTTTGTGAGCAGGAAGTTGGTCACCAGGGAAAACAGCCATAGCTGATTCAAAAAAGGAGTTTGATTCTGGGTGTCAGAAAATCCAACCTGCATTATTCAGAGAATAACCTATACACTTACAAATCAAAGCTCGTTGGTCCAGTTTACGTCTAGTTTCTTTATGGATGTGGACAAAAGCTGTTTCACCAAATATTCTGAGGTTTGAGTAAGTTGGGTCACAATTTTACATGAGCTTCAGAGGAGTTTTGTCACCAGTCTTGACATTTGGGAGCGGGTTGTGAACATGAGCCGCCCATTTGTAAGCAAGGCCCCAGAATCATTCAGGTAGTTCACTTGCTAGTAAGATTGTCCTGGCAATGTCACCGACAGTTCTGTTGAAACATTCAGCTGATCCATTTTTTTCATGATGGTGAGGACATGTGATTTCATGTGTAGCTCCAATGTCAGCCAGGATCTGAGCCATCTGTTAACTGTGCATTTCCCCCCCATCGGTTCTTAATGCTTGTAATTTCTTACCAGTAACATTTTCTAGCTTTTTATAAAAAGTGACAAAAGCAGTTGTGGCCTCAGATTTGGAGTTGAGCAAAAATACCTCACCATATGAAGTTGAACTTTCTCTAAACATCGCGGCCCATCTTGCCCCATTTACAGTGGGGTCCATAGGGCCAACCAGGTCACCAACAATAAGGCTCATCATTGATTCTGGTCTTGATTCCTGTGTTGCTGATGGCTTTCTTGTACTTTTGGCTATTAAGCAATCTTCACAGTCAATCTTACCTGGTCGCATAGAGAGGGGCAAGCCCACACCAATTCCAGTTCTGATGATAGTTTGAATTGTGTTTTCACTGGTATGGCCAAGCCTTCTATGCCAGTCCATGAGGGAACCTTTTGCAGCAGGGGGTTGATTGATGGTTTCAGTCTTTTTAACAGTATGCAGGAGGGAAGGATGTAATGGTAAATGATAAGAGGAAACATTTTTATTGCAGTCACTAGACCTAATTACATCTAAAATCCATCTTCTCCTAGTACTTTCCAACCGCCCTGTCATAATCAGTTCATCTTTAAAATAAATCCCTAAATTTTTGTCTTCAGAACATAAATTAAAATAAAAACCATTGTTCACTAAATCAAAGAGAGAAATAAGAGTAGTTCTAACTTCTGGACAGTAAAAAACATTGGTAATAGTAACAACTTTCCCATCTCCTTTTATTTTTAGGTCCCCTATGCCGGTGATAAATGAGGAAGGACAGTTAGTTGCTACTTTGACAGGGATTTGATTTTTAAGAGGTCTGAAATTGCTGAGAAGGCTCACATTGCCAGTGACATGATGGGTAACACCAGAATCCAATATTGCCACATTCCCGGTGAGCGCTTCTAGTGACCATTCTGCACTGTTCAGATCAATTTGTTCCAACTGTTCATACAAAGCCTCCACATTTTCTTTAAAGATAGTGACTTCATCTGCTTCAATTTGTACATCCTGTGCTCTAATTTGTCTGTGTTTTGGTCTTCTGTAAGGGATGTATATTGGTTTGCTTTTTGCCTTTGGGTCAGATGCAAGGGTTGTAGCACGTTCTCTCATGAGGTAGAGCCTTGCAGAAAAGGTGGATGAGGTAAGGTTGTATGGACAGTGGGTAAAGAAATGAGCTGTTGATTTACATTCATGACATTGTCTTTGGGCACCAGGGGGTCTGTAAGAATCAGTTTGACGTTGAGGATTAGCCACCGCATTAAAGATGGGTTCAGTAGACAAGGACGTTGTAGGGGTAGGTGAAACCAATTTTCTATCTGCTCTGTTTTGAGCTAACAATGGCATGAGTTGACAGAAATCTTCAAAGGTGACAGATTTTGAGTCAGGGCAGTTATCCATAGCTATACAAAGATCAACATACAGGTCTTTCAGAGAAGACAGTAAAAGTGCATGTGACATCAGTGCTTTAAAAACTTTGTGATCAAAAGTGACTCCTTGACGCTCAATTGCTTCAAAGTATTTGTTGAATGCCTCTAGATATTCACTGTGGGAAGTGAACTGTGTTTGTTTCAAGTTGATGAAATTGCAGATGGCTGTCATTGTAGATGTATGATTACTTCTAGAGAATTTGTTGTTGATGTGAACATATGTTTGACGCGCATTCCAATCAGTCGAAATTTCATGACACAGATTAGGGGATAGTGAGTGGAAAAGGATAAGGTGGGTAACTCTGTCCTCAAAGTCATCAGGTCCAGGCTCATTGTTTAAGGCATATGCTCTGGTTCCAACAAAGTCTTTGATAAGTGCCATCACATTCATGTGCCAATCATGGAAATTTTGCCCTGATGTGTCAAGTTGAGGGAATGTTTTAGTGAATTCTATAACATTTTTTAATGTTCTCTGGCGCTCAAACATTCCAATTGGTTGTGGGAGATGTGGTGGCACTGCGCAACCGAAAGGTGAAGCAGTACGTCCCGGTACAGTTGCCAGTTGATTATGTGGTGCTGACATATTACTGGGTGAAGCTCCGATATTATTGTGGAGTGAAAGGCACCCAATTGCTTCGGTAAGGTCTACCAGGGGATTCAGCGATTGGGTAATGATAGGGGGTGGGGTAGTAGGTGGGAAAACAGAGGGGTTAGGGGGAGGGCTTACTTTTGTCTTATGTAGAATCGGTGGTGTAGTAGGGACAGTGCAAGGGGTACTGGAGCTTAGGGATCTATAGGTAAGGGGGTTGTAGGTGGTACTTAGATTAGGATTAAAGATAGGATTGGGGGTAGGGGGGGAATTTTCCTGTGTCTCTAGTGGTGTAGGGATGGTAGAAGGGGTAGTGGGGGGAATCGCCAGACTTGGATTGGTGATTTGATTAGAGGGAGGGGAAGGGTTAGTAGGGGAGGTTAATGTTTGATGTAGTAGTTGCAAAGAGGGAAGGGTGGCTGGTATGGGGGTAAGGGTAGGGGCCAGGGTGAAAGAAGTGGATTCGGAATGTTTGCAAGAGTCGCGAGAGTCGCGCGAGGTAGAGGAACGTTTCGGGAGGTTGGATGGATCGATGCCGAGGCTTTGCAGCTCTCGGTTGGAGATTGAACGAGATGGCCGATGAGTTTTACCAGCACAGTTTTCAAGTGAGTCGTTTTCCAACATGCGCTGGGGGTTTTTTCTGCTACTAGCGCTCCTAGTGTCGCTAACGCTAGTGGAGTTTGTTGTTGGCTAACGTTTCAATGCCCGCGGGTACAGCCCATAACCTGTAGCACGGTGTCAGCCTATAGAACTCCGGAAAGAACCATTTGATTTATTACTTTACCTGTAGCACAGTGTCAGCCTATAGAACTCCGGAAAGAACCGGAGAATAGGAGACGCCGCGACTACAGTCTATATACATTTGCACACATAACTAAGTACATAGTCCTAGTGACTTAACAAACAGTGACAAGTACTATGCTGCACCCCCTCTGGGCCAAACAATGTTGTGCACCTAGCCTGCGCCTTAAAAAAACCGCAAGCAATTTTTATATCAGCTGTACACCTATGCAAAAAGAAAAAGAAAAAAAAAAATCAAAATCAAAACATTTACACAGAATGATTGACATGTGACAGTGAAAGTGACAATTTTTTTTGGTGAATGCAAGCTAAGTTTTCTGTCAAGTGTTGATTGATCTGTCCAAACGTTTTGGAAGTCTTTGCCAGACTGTACCAACTGTTTCCGATATGGCTGTACATACATACAAGACAACCGCAAGCTTTCGAGGATTAGCTGTATGTATGTACAATACATACATGCGTATAACACCAATCTACAAAAATTAGTCAGATTTCCTTCATCAGAAAGGTGATGTTCTATATATTTTTCACCTTGATAATATTATTGGGGACAAAATACGTTTACCGTATTTTTTTCCATCCCCTTTCACGTTTTCCTGGTCCTAAATGGGCAGCGATAACAACTTGGTGGAAAGTATATTTAGAATTATGGCTTGAGGAGTCACAATCGAAATACTACAAGGAATTACATGCGCAATATGGTTTAAACTCGCCACTTACTTTTTTACTAAGCATACTACTCAAATAACTAATGAACCATGTTTGTCCAGGTGAAATTATTCGAGTAGGACCTAACGAGGTAAGACTTCATCACTCCATTCTTATTTTTTTCACTCTTTCTCTTTCTTTTTTCTTTTTATACATAACATGGTCTGACTTTGATTATATACTTCTTGAAAAAAAAAAACCCCCGCCATAAAACAATTATTATCTATTTCACTTTTAAATTTTAAATTTACGTTTTACTAATATCATTATTAATCATATTATTATTTTGATGAAAGCTACATTTTTCTCGACCTTCAGCATATCATGAAATCTACAACAGTGCTTCGAAATGGGATAAAGATAAGCTATGTTATGCCGGGTTTGGAGTAAGCCAATCATCATTTGGAAGTTTATCATACCACGATGCCCAAGCTCGAAGATCTATGCTCCTTCCATTTTTCTCTCGTCGTTCGATTTCACAATTACAACATCTTATTTCAGAAAAGGTCATTAATTTAAAAGTTTCCTCATGATGATGATTTATTGATATGAATAGATAGATAAGATCAAAGAAGTTCATTCAAAATGTGTTAACCTTTTCCCCTACTATTTCTTTTTCTTTATTTTATTTTTTATTTATTTTTAATTTTTTTAATTTTTTTTTAATATTAATTTTATTTTCAATTTAATTTTAATTTTAATTTTTTGGTTAATTTTTTCTTTATTTTTATTTTTATTTTTATTTTTTAAAAATAGGTCGATCACTTGTCAGATGTTCTTTCAAGACGAAATGGGAAATCCACCGATCTTTTCTTCGCTTATCGATGCTTCACGGTTGACGTGATTACCTCTTTCTGTTTTGCAAGTGACATATCTGCCATAGAAAGCCCAGACTTTAAATGTCCACTTATCATAACTATGGAATCAAGTCTCGTATCCTCACTTTTATTGAAATATTTTACCCTTATTCGCTTGTTAGCTCATAACTTACCAGGTTGGTTAGCTCGAAAGCTTGTGCCACAAAGTGAAGGTATTTTAGATTTGAAAGATCTTTTAGAAGCTCAAATTCAACCTTTACTTCAAGACCATGGAGCACTGGATAATTTTTCTCATCCAGTGATTTATCATCATCTGTTAAAAGAAAAAGATGAAGTTAAGGATGATCATTTTAAGAAAGTTGATCAACATCGTTTATCTTTATCATCGAAAAGTTTACTCGAGGAAGCCTTGGGATTAGTGTTTGGGGGAACTGATACGGTAGGTAACGCTTTAATGATTGGAACTGGATATATTTTATGCGATAAAACAGGAATCAAAGAGAAATTTAAAGTAGAATTAATGAAAATATGGCCTATTCTTGATGAGCGACCTTCGTTGGAATGTTTAGAAAAATGTGAGATGTTGGTATGTAGACAACAATCAATCATCAATCACTCCAATCAATCAATAAACATGTGCAACGATTGGTTTTCTATTTTCAGACAGAAATCATTAAAGAATCTCTACGTTTGTCTTACGGCGTTGTGGCACCTTTAACAAGAGTAACGCCTGATTCAGGTGCCATGATAAGTAATTGTTTTATACCTGGACAAGTGAGGCCTTTCTTAAAAATATATAAAAAAAACCAATCAAGATTATTCGCCATTTGACAATATTTATATATAATTCGAATTTCATACTTGATTAAATGATAAAATAGACCATCGTTGGAATATCTGTGACGTTTGTGCACGATTCACCTGAAATTTTTGAAGATCCAGAAAAGTTTAAACCAGAAAGATGGTTAGATGCCAAAGAGAAAAATAGAGAGTCACTTGATCGTTGGCTATTAAGTTTTTCAAAAGGTCCTAGATCGTGTATTGGAGTCAAGTAGGTTTAACTCGATCGTTTCTGACATGCTTTGCTGTTTCTATTGACTGATGATCAACAAACATGGACCTTTTTTTTTCTTTTTTCTTTTTTTCTTTTTTTCTTTTTTTCTTTTTTTTTCTTTTACTTGGTAGCTTGGCCTGGGCGGAGCTATATATGATGTTTTCCACCATGTTTCGGCGGTTTAATATGGAGTTGGATGGGTGGGAGTAAGTTACTCTCACTCTTATGGGTGTCTTCTTGCATTACTATTTTTGTTCACATCAACTATGAACAGGCTTTCAGATCATAGTTGGCGAGATTGCTTCCTGCCCCACTGCACAGGTCGACATTTGCAAGCATTCTGTCGCCCTGCCACAGATTAGAGTGTGTAGATGGAAGAGTGTTGGATGAGTTTTAGTTTTAGTTGAGTGTGTAGCCAACCAAACCAAAGAATATCAGACGTTCTTGTCTCATGCCGTCCAAGTGAATCTCCAACTCTGAGAGAGCGCAGTTCCACTGACTGTGAGACAAAAACATCCCCACCAGATTTGAGTTCACTGTGAGTTTGCCCAAACTTTGGGGCGCCATCCACTCAATTCCAATCTGCGCCCCCTCATTCATCCACTCGTCCGTCCTAAGCATAAAATCCCCCTTGTCCAATGCTGTCGCTGCTTCGTCTCCCTCTTCGTCCTGCATTCTCTAAGATACCCAAAATGTCCCATTCTAGCCAACATCCCTTCCATTCCAGCTCCACTCCCTCCTCTGCCTTTCAGAACGTCTTCATCGTCTCTGCTGCACGCACCCCTGTAGGCGCGTTTAATGGCTCTTTGAAGAAACTCTCCGCTCCCGATCTTGGGATTCAGTGTGTCAAAGCTGCTATCGATCGTGCGGGTATCACTCCTGACCAGGTCGAAGAAGTTTACATTGGTAATGTTCTTCAAGCTGGCCTAGGTCAGAGCCCTGCTAGACAAGTTGCTTTGGGTGCTGGGTGTCCTCAGTCGACGGAGGCCTCAACTATTAATAAAGTATGTGCTAGTGGAATGAAAGCTATCATCTTGGCTACTCAGAACCTTCAACTTGGCATCAGAGGTGTCATGGTGGCTGGGGGAATGGAAAGCATGAGCAACTCTCCGTATGGCATTTGACTATTATTATTTGGTATTTTCTTGGAGATAACTTTTTTTTAATTGTTTTTTATTATTTTATTTTTGGCCTTCATCTTTATTCTCTAGATTTTATTTTCCTCGAGGTGCTGCCTACGGTCATATTCAAGCAACTGATGCTATCATTAAAGATGGTTTATGGGATGTCTATAATCAATTTCACATGGGAAACTGTACAGAAGAGACTGTTCGCAAGCATTCCATTACTCGTGAACAGCAAGACGATTTTGCAATTGAATCCTACAGACGAGCCGCAGAAGCTTGGAAAGCACGCGCGTTCGATAATGAAATCGTGCCTGTCTCGATTCCTGATCCTAGATCAGGTAAACCTCTAATTATCAGTGAAGATGAAGAGTACAAGAATATCAAACTTGATAAAATTCGTACTTTGAAACCGGCGTTTCAAAAAGAGGGTGGTACTATTACAGCCGCTAATGCTAGTACCCTCAACGATGGCGCAAGTGCTGTTGTTTTGATGACTGAAGCAAAAGCAGAAGAGTTAAAAGTCAATAAGTTGGCTAAAATCATTTGTGCGTAAAGTCTAACTTTAATTGGCTTCTCAGTTTTCCTTTCTTTCTAGAATCTCAAACTTTTCCTGCCCCCCCCCCCCATTTTTTGACTTTTGCTTCTCATCATTTTATGCTCATGACCTAAAACATGACAGCTTATGCCGATGCAGCCTGCGCGCCCATTGATTTCCCAGTCGCCCCCGCCAAGGCAATTCCAATCGCCCTCGCACGTGCCAACTTGGACATCAAAGATATTGCTAAATTCGAACTCAATGAAGCTTTCTCCGCTGTGGGCCTGGCAAATACTCAAATTTTGGGCTTAGATCCTGAAAAAGTAAATGTTTTGGGGGGTGCTGTCGCTTTGGGACATCCGATAGGGAGTAGCGGAGCAAGGATTGTGGTAACCTTGGCGCATTTGCTAAAAAAGGGCGAATACGGCGTTGCGGGGGTTTGTAATGGAGTGAGTAGTATTTCAATTAATAACTTTTTCATTTTTTTATTGAGCAATACGTATAAAAGAATAATTTCAATCAGCTCACCATCTCAATTCAACTATGTAAATTCTATAAATATGTAGGGTGGAGGCGCATCGGCGATAGTTATACAAAGAGTTTAATCATCAAGCTAGCGAGCTTTTTGTTGCTATAATTTGATGGAACTGTGTAGAAAAATGAGATTTTTATATTATTTTTTGTGAGAAACGGAGTAAAGACACATTTATTCATGTTTATTTATTTTTATAATGTTGATAAAATGATATAAATGATATATAATATAGGGTAAGATATATTCCAAAAAATAAAATAAAAGATACAATACAAAAAAAATTGGATGAAAAAAGACAAATTACCATAAAACGGGCATACGTGACCCATGCACAGCATGGGTTTATAGTGGAATCAGAATATCTGGGATTTCTATCTGGAATCAGAATTTTTGTCTCATTGTATTGTGAAAGAGATGAGAGTGAGGAGGCTGTTAAATTCTGAACCCAATTTTTATTTTTTTATTTTGATATTCATAAATTAACTAACCTCATCCAGCACATAAATTAGACATTAACCTCAAGGACTTGTGTATATACAACATTGTTGGCTTTTCCTTTAGCTTTATCAGCTAATAGTACATGGACATGTTCACTGTATTTTGCCCTGGAAAGACCTGCATAGATTAAACCATGTCCAAAAACTGGTGACACCAAATTCAGGTTTACAATGTCCAGTGATTGTCCCTGTGATTTGTTGATTGTCATACCAAAAGCTAATTGTACAGGTAACTGAAAGCTCCTGAGTTTGAAAATGGAAGTCCTGTCCTATCTGAGGAGTCCAAATTAATTCTGGAGATGAATACTCGTTTAACTTCTCATGTGGCCCAGACAGTATATAAGCTTTCAAATTTTACATTCCTTTCTATCCTTGTAACTACCAAGTGGGTCCCATTGCAAAGGCCTTCAGAAGGATCCAGGTTGCGCAGAAGCAAAATAGGGCTTCCTTTTTTTCAGTAGCAGTGTGTGAAGTGGGAATCGTGAAGGATTGATAGCATTTAAATAATCTGTGGGAAAGAGATTATTGATCAATTCATCATCTGCTACTACCTGATCTGAACTTTGAAAGGTTGTGGTATCCTCAGGTCTCATGTTCACAACAAACCTATTGATTTCATCCACATCCACATTTCTTGCAGCCAGAATAACCCTATTTTTGAAGTAATGAAATTGTGAGTTGTCATCTGAGTGAATAAGGGAAGCCACACACCTGACTAAACAGCTGAAACCAATCTTTTCAACCCTTCTGATCCTGGAGCCACACAGTGTTTGGAGGGGATCATGATAGAACTTGGGTTTGTTGTTTTTCCTTCACCTACTTTTAAAATCCAATCAAAAAATGGAGCTGCATCTTCTTTCTGTTCATGGCTCATTTCTGGCTGCTGCAGTCACATATTAATAGTGAGGTGAAGAATCTTTACACTTTTACAGAAGGAGCTATGAATGCGAGTTGAAGCCACTATGTCACCTCTTGAACCCTTTGGAATTACTGGAAGTCATTTTCTAAAGTCACCTAGAGAGAGAGAGAGAGAGAGAGAGAAATTTAGTATAGTGAAACAAATTAGAAACCCTATAAAATAATATGAAAAAAACAAATCAAATCATCATACCTGCGAAAACCATCACAATTCCACCAAAATGAGCCTCTTTCTTTTGGATATCCTTTAGACTCCTATCCACTGCCTCAGCACAATGACAGTGCTGAGCAGGAGTCTCATCCCATATAATAAGCCAGGTCAGTGTGAGCTTTTATTTGACAATAAGATTTATGTTCAATATCAATTAGAATCTTGAGCCTTGAATGTGAGCAGCTTTTCATCCTCCTTGTAGAAGAAATGAGGCTATTACAGAAGATGCTACTGCAAGAGCAACATGACCCTCACTCTGTCACCATGCCAGAAGCATGTTTTCTACAAAGCTTTTTTACAGTACCACCTGGTCCATCTAAGAAAAATAACACACTCTTATTTGCTTCAAATGATTTCTTGATGGCATCAACATCTTTTTTTTTTTTTTTTTTTTTTTTTTTGGTTCATATTTGAGGAATGATACTGACTTTTCCAAAAACTCAGAAAGCTCTTGCTGGTCATAAGACTTTTCCTCTAAGGTGAGTTGGCCAGAAGAAGAGCAGAAGCGCTGGGATTGATCAGGAAGTACATATTCTGATAAAGAAGATCCATTTTTATCAATAAAATGCTGTATAAGAGTCAATGAAGAATCTTAAATTTTTGTGGGGAAAAGGATTTGAAATAAGAAACTTGGTCAATAGTAAAGACCTGCAGTCATCCTCAAGTGCCACATGGTAAGACTCCCAGAGGCCAAGTGGATCAGAGGGATGGTTCCAAATAAGGATTGAAACAAAAAGTAGCCTTAATTGATGACCTTTCCTTATTAAAGAAGCTTCTTGAAGACATTTCTTGTACTCAGAATCATCTTCCAGGGGTCCGAGGTCTAAGCAAGCAGCTTTGAAAGTGGAATGTATAATCCCATTTACTGTTTTTAAATCAGCATAGATCTTTGACCCAGACACATGGTAGAGAATCAGTTGCAAATAAAAACTTTCTTGATCACTGGGTCCACAGAAGGAAACTCTCCAAATCAAATTACCTTTTTTTTTCTTCTCAAAGCCCACAAGTTCCTATATCTATTTTGAAAAACAAAAAACCAGGTCAATTAAAATTAAAGATGAGTGATATACAATCAGACTTACATATGTGACACAAATTTTAAAGAAGAATCTGGATACTTGACAACCTTTTCCATCTCAGCAGTGTTACCTCTTGAGAAAGCAGTAGGCCACTCTTTAAGAATAGATTTACAATTACCCAATTCTCTTTTATTATTTGCAGGGTTAAATATTACCAACTGTTGGCCATGAAGTTGGAGTGAAAGCCTAAAAACAGTTTTTTTGTGTCCATGAATGGAGAATCAAAAAATAAGCCAAGATTCTTCAGAAGCAGAAAGATACCTACCATCCAAATAAGATATTCTTTCATCCAAGTTGTGCTCATCAGACTCCAAGAACGTTTTGGTGCAATCATGACCTTTATTATCAGCCTGGATATTCCCAGAATTGAGTGAAAAGTACTTATAAGTTATGTTAAGCACATGGACTATACATGGGATCAATAAATTAGAGTACACAAATAGTATACATAAGTAAAATTATGATAATATACAGAATATGCCATTATAACACCTTATATACACGCATATATCCACCTTTAATAAGTCTTATTTACTTAATATTAAGTTGGAATATGTTAGGGTAATCTTAAGAACCTTAAATATATGGCTACATAATTTTTAAGTACTCTTAAAGCTGTTATTTTCATTGTTTTATGTAAAAAACAAGAAATTTGCTTTAAATCACTTAAAAGTTGATTATATGCTATATACATTTAATAATAATAAAAATGCGCTTTGACAGATCAATTTTTCTTAATTAGGACTATTGATTTGGCTACTCAAATGCATAAAAATAACACTGTTGAAATTTGGTGTTTTTTATGCCAGAAATGGCTTCTGTGTACTGGCCACATACTTCCTGCATTTTTCCTGTGTGAATAGCTTCATTTTTAGCAAAGTTAGCTTTTTTACACTATAATTACTTCACATTCTACGCCCACTTTGGGGGAACACACTAAAATAGGTGACAGGTGCTTATTTAGTGTCCTAGCTTAATTATAAATGCATTGACCCTCCTTATATGCACTAATTTCATTAATAACCTCATTCTTGGCGCTTTAATTCACTACCACACTTAAATTTCCCTAAATTAGTCAAGGATTTACCCATGCAAGCGCCTTCCAAGGACTGCATGTAGTTACCCCACATCTCACGCTCTTTTTTGAGTTTTTGGGTGGTTTCTCAGTCAATATTGGTTATTTTTGAATGGGAATTTCACATAGTATAATGTCATGATTAGCCCCAACATTTCTACTGTTAATCCCCCTTATTATTTAGTATTAATTAGTTTTAATTTTCCCCTTTTGGCCTTTTATATTTATGTATAATACGCATATACTCTCTTTTTTGATTATTCTTTATTTTTGATGGATTATCCCTATTACTACAGGATTTTGGCAGGTGATATCATTCTAATTATGTTACTAGTCACTCTTTTTGGTTCTGAACATGTCCATGGTCTAGAATGAGGCTTCATTAACTGTGTTTTGAGGTGATAAATCATAGGGGTCATTGGGGAAGTAAATGTGTATAAAAGAAGGAGGTTTTGGGTCTTGCTTTCTACATTCTTTATCATTACAATTAAACATATAACCAATACAATTACAATACATATCAATAGTACTTATAAAGTCTTTTAATAGTATCTGAATTATTAAATCTATTTTTCTACCAGCTATAAAGATTGTAAGCCATATATAATTAGTGAGATTAGAATTACTGAGACCCTTATATTGAGTTATATTTTAATACTTATTGGATTTGTACTACAGTATTCATATAGGACCATTAAAATCTTCTAGACAACTGACCATTCAAGCTAGTTCACATCTCTTTACTTGACCTCAGCCTGACAATTGGGGACCTTTCCTCAAGAATTCTGTTGGTTATCTTCCAGTAAGTAAAAATTCAAAAAAAGAGGCTACAAGTAAATAAAATCCTTATAGAAATATTTGGATAATTACAACAGGTTGGGGTCACTTATATAGTTATTTCAGAAAAAGAAGACCTGTTATATAATAAAATTGTGATATTGAATCACCAATTGTACCACTAATTTAACATATAATTGTTATTATTGGGAGTCTGTCAATAGACCAATTAATTTTGTGATCTTTGCAGATAAACATTTTTACCACCAATGTAACATAAAATTGTTATTAGTGGGAGTCTGTATATAGACCAATTAAATTTGTGATCTTGTCAGATAATAAACCAGTTAAACTGATTAATTGTTTTCTTTTAACATGAATCATAATCCCTTTTTATTGGTTTGTAAAATACATTTAATATTTAGAAAGAATCTTACTGACAGATTTTATTTTTTAAATATAAAAACACAGCTACATATTGTAGACCAGTTAAATCAAGTGACCACAAAAAAGCATATTTGACTTTTGGAACTTATAAATTCACTTCATACCTACAAGTAAGCAATAAAATTTTCTTCAGTGGTATTGATAAATACTGATAAAACTCCTTTTTTTAAGTTTTAAAATCTCAAATTTCAATTCTTTGATTAAATTCCATGTAAAAATGTGTGAAAACAATGATATTGTGAGTAATAAGGCAAAACCTTATAGCTTAAGACCTAGAGCTGAAAAACTTGTTACAGGACATTCAAATGGAGGGCCAGGATTTCCCCACAAACAGCAACACTCCACAAATGTCTCTGGAGGAAAGGGAAAAACTATTAAAGAAGGTATCAATAAAGAAAACAAGAAATACCTTAAAAGAACAAATTCACTCCCTCTCCACTCTACTGAAAACCTTGAAAATAAGAGTCAACAATATAGTGGACCAGATAAAAAATCTGGAGAAAAGAGCAGCTCAGGGTTTTGTAGAAGTCAATCAAGCTCTAGTAGAAATAAAGGCTCAACCACCAACAGTGGCACCCAACAGTTCCATAGAAACACCTCCAGCCCAAGAGGAAGACCAAAAAATTACTGTAAGAAAATGGAAGTGGGATTGGTACTCCTAAAACTACAACAACCCTCAACAGAAGGGCTTCAGCAGTCACCCTTACAGGGGAAAGCCAAGGATAGGCAGGGGAAATGGAATAAGACCTTGGTAGGTCATCCATCTTCTCAGGATCAATTATATAATCCTAACAATGAATTAGTTATAGGTAATGAAATTGATAGAGAGTTATTAGAGATAATTGATAAGGATTTAAAAATTATTCATTTGAAAATAACATGTTAAACTTGTCTTTAAATGAAGACAATGTACATAGTTTTATTGACCACCAGGAAAATGCTATTAATATAAAAATGGAACCAAATGAATTAAATCTTGAAACTGATGATGAGTCTTCTGAATTTTACACAGGAAAAATTGAATATTTTCTAAAAGAAAATCCAATGGAATCAAAAATAATTAGTAAATTATTATTAAGAATTGAAAAATTGAAAGAATTCTCTAGAAAGTCAAACATTAATACAGAAAGTGTATTATTAAACCTCACACAATCATTGAGTAAAACAGCCAATAGGTTAAAAATTATTGAGAATTCAAATAATAAATTAATCAATGAAAAAAAGATTAAACTCTGAGATTAAAAATTTAGAAAATAAATTGGAACATTCTCAGAATATTATAGCTACCATGGAGGGATGTGTAAAATTGTCTTTTTCAAATGTGAATGATACCTTAACTCATGTACCTGTAATAAAAGATATGTTACAAAGAGTAGAAATTGAAATCGCTAACATTTTGAAAAATTCTGATAAAGTAAAAGATAATAAATCTTATGTGGAAAGAGTACCAGTTTTTATGAAACACTCAAATGATAAACCAATGATTGAACATGAACATAGTGTCATGGGCTCTGAGAATATAAAATTAGTAAAAGATGAAATAAATGATCATCTTTCTAAAGTAAGTGAATTACTCAATATTCCTCAGGTTAGGGAAGTAAAAACTAGCCAAAAGAACTGGCCAAATTTAGATCAGTACCCTTCTTTTGACGGGGATTCAAAATCTGATTGGCAACAATTGATTCAAAGAATTGATAACTTAAAATTTTCATACAAAATTACCTGATGAAGAAATTACATCAAAATTGATATCTTTATTTACAGATGTGGCCTTGTTATGGTTTGAATCTGTATTGAGTGAGGGAATTAATTACTCCTGGAATGAATGGAAGGCACTAATTGAAAGGCAATTTGGTGGCCCAAAATTTAGAATCACTCAACAAAGATTGTATGAGAAAGCGAGATATAATCCAAATGCTGGAGACAAACCCATGGTATTTTTAATGAATTTAATAAAAATCATGAAAGCCATGGATCCAAAAATGGTTTATGATGAGTGGAAAGAAAAAATAATATATAAATCGCCTATATCAGTTAGAGACATTATTGTAGCTAGAACTGAAGCCATCAGAGATACCTCTGGGTTCATTAATATATGCAATGAGATATTATTAAACCACAAATATGAAACCAAGTATAACAATTACAGACAAAGTGTTGACGTGGTAAAACCTACTACAAGTAAACTACCAGTGGAGAAGAAAAAACCTTCAGCTCCCCTTGTCCCTAAAAGACGAGAGAATAACACTTGTTATAAATGTAATGAACCTTGGGTTAAGGGTCACATGTGTAAGAAAAGAATAAATGTTATTGAAACCTCACAGAATTCTGAACCAAGTAATCATGAAGATGAGAATGTGGAATCCAGTGAGGATTGCAAAAGTAACATATGTTACAGTGATGATGAAAATGAGATATTTGTATTAGAACAGGATATTATGTTACTGAATGATGCAATACCTCATACAGATACATCTTTGACTTCCATTGAAATAGCTGAAATTATCAAAGATGTATCTCATGATACTTACAAAATAACACCTATTAGAGCGCCTGTTATTATATGTAGAAAAGAAATGAATTCCATTCTTGACACTGGGGCTGCAGGTAGTGTAGTTTCTATTAATTCTTTAATGAAACTAGATAGTAAGTATAAGGAAAAACTAGAACCTGTACAGACAAAGAACTGAAGGGGCTTTGGTTCAGTATTAAATCAAATTGGAAAACACAAAACAGCTGTATTCTTTAAATATAATAATGGATATGTTAGAGCAGTATGTGAATTTGTAGTAATGGATAATAAGAATTTTAGTGATTGGTTTATTATTGGAAATGACTTATTGACAAAATTTGGCATTAAACTAGATCCTGCAAACAGTTGCTTCACTATAGGTGTGAATGGTAAGAGAAAATTTAAAATATGTTCTGAAAACTCAGTATATACCATTTCTCCTAAAGAAGAACAACTGCAAGGTGGAAGAACCACCAATGAAGTGGTTGAATTGGAAAATGAAATCCAAAAGGCCTCTTTCAGTCCTCAACTCTCAAAAATTGAAGAAGAAAATATTTTGAGATTGATTAAATCATATCCTATGGCATTTGCTCATGGTTCAAATGAACTAGGATTGGTCAAAGACCATGAGATGAAAATCTCTCTAAGCTGTGATTCGGATAATATTCCTGGCAGCTTAAAAAACAAAACCTTACCCAGCTTTTCCTGAAAAAAGGAAAGATATTTTTTAGACAACATTAAAATTTTGTTAGAAATGGGTATTGTTGAAAAAGTGTACACAAAACCTAAGTATTGTGTTATTTCACCAGTTTTAATCTCTTATGAGAAGGATAAGGCAAGATTATGTGGTGATTATAGAGCTCTGAACACACTCAATGTAGATGATATTTACCCTCTACAAAGTATATCTTATATCCATGCTACCTTAAAAGGAGCAAAAGATATTTCCGGTCTGGATGGAAACAATGCTTACCACCAGATTTTAAATCATTTAAACAAATAAACAAGGTTATATATACACCCTGGTACTAAATCCTTTTTCATATGCAAGAAATGTGTAGAAATCATGCAGAGGAACACATACAAAAAGAATTTAAATATGAAAAGAAAAGGTGGGATAAATCTCATAAAGAATTTGAATTCAAAAAAGGAGATGAAGTCCTAATTTCAACACTACATTTTAACTTACAAGGTAATGTTAAATTAGAGGATCCGTTTGTAGGACCTTTTGTAGTAAGCAAAATTTTTGGTAATAATGCTGTGGAAGTCATATTATATGCCCCATATATAAGGAAACATCCAGTTTTCCCTATCTCATTATTGAAACCTTACCTTGAAAATGATCCTGACTTATTTCAAAAAAGAAGGGGAAGGCCTAAAAAGCAACCTGAAGAAATTGTGGAAAAAGAAGAGATTGAAAAAATAATCAAGAAAAGAATCCTTATTAAGGAAAAAGGATCTGAGTATTTATTGAGATTTAAGGGGAAATCAAATGAATTTGATAAATGGATACCTGAAAAAGAAATTTCAAATTTATCCTCTCTTCTTAAAAAATTTAAACAGAAATAAATTTCTGTTCAACCAGCTGAGGGGTTAAAAATGACCAGTACTCATAATATTATATTATGTTTTATATCTTTAAAGAATAATCTTTAATGCTATAGAATTAATCTGAACACCTGAAAAATTACAAATAAATAAAGAAAATGTATAACTTATCATTTTTTTATTGTTTTTTTTGGGTGGGAGAGTGCCAGCCTCTATATCCCCAGGACTGAGTAAAAATTACTTATAAGTTATGTTAAACACATGAACCATACATGGGAACAATCAATGAGAGTACACAAACAGTATACATAAGTAAAATTATGATAATACACAAAAAATGCCATTATAACACCTTATATACATGCATATATTCACCTTTTATAAGTCTTATGTACTTAATTTTAAGTTGGAATATGTTAGAATATCCTTAAGAACCTTAATTTTAAAACTACATAATTTTTAAGTATACTTAATGCTGTTATTTTCATTGTTTTATGCAAAAAACAAGAAATGTGTTTTATTTCACTTAAAAGTTGATTATATGCACTATAAATTTAAGAATATTAAAAATGCGCTTTGACAGTTCAATTTGTCTCATTTAGGAATATTGATTTGGCTACTTAAATTCATAAAAATAACACTTTTCAAATTTGGTGTTTTTTATGCCAGAAACAGCTTCTGTGTGCTGGCCACATACTGCCTGCATTTTTCCTGTGTGAATAGCTTCATTTTTAGCAAATTTAGATTTTTTACACTATAATTACCCCACATTCTATTCCCACTGTGGGTAAATACACTAAAATAGGCAACAGGCGCTTATTTAGTGTCCTAGCTTAATTAATAATGCATTGACCTTCTTTATATGCACTAATTTCATTAATAACCTCACTCTTGGTTCCTTATTTCACTACCACGCTTAAATTTTTCTAAAATTAATCAAGGATTTACCTGTGCTAGCACCTCCCAAGGACTGCATCTAGTTACCCCACATCTCATGCCCTTTTTTGGGTTTCAAGGTGTTTTCTCAGTCAATTTTGGTCATTTTTGAATGGGAATTTCACATAGTATAAGGTCAGGATTAGCCCCATCATTTCTACAGTGAGTCCCCCTTATTATTAATCTCTTATTAACCTTAATTTTACTTCTTTAGTCTTTTATATTGATGTATAATACGCATATACTCTCTTTTTTACTTATTCTTTAATTTTGATGGATTTTCCCTATTATTTCAGGATTTTGGCGGTAGTTACTTTTATAATTATGTTATAAGTCACTAGGGATGTTGATGGGCACATCTATTTGTTGGATGGAGGCGTCATTAACTGTTTATTGGACTTGTAAATCAAGGGATTCATTGGGGAGCTCAATGTGTATAAAAGGAGGAGGTTTTGGGTCTTGTTTTCTACATTCTTTATCATTACAATTAAACATATAACCAATACAATAACAATACATATCAGTAGTACTTATAAAGTCTTTGAATAGTATCTGAATTTATTAAATCTATTTTTCTACCAACTATAAAGATTGTAAGCCATATATAATTAGTGAGATTATAATTACTGAGACCCTTATATTGAGTTATATTTTAATACTTATTGGATTTGTACTACAGTATTCATATAGGACAATTAAAATCTTCTAGAAAACTGACCATTCAAGCTAGTTCACATCTTTGTACTTGACCTCAGCCTGACAGATTGCTTGATGGTATCAAAATTTTTTTTTTGGTTCATATTTGAGAAATGATACTGACTTTTCCAAAACTCAGAAAGCTCTTGCTGGTCATAAGACGTTTCCTTTAAGGTGAGTTGGCCAGAAGAAGAGCAGAAGCGCTGGGATTGTTCAGGAAGTACATATTCTGATAAAGAAGATCCATTTTTATCAATAAAAAGCTGTATAAGAGTCAATGAAGAATCTTAAATTTTTGTGGGGAAAAGGATTTGAAATAAGAAACTTAGTCAATAGTAAAGACCTGCAGTCATCCTCAAGTGCCACATGGCAAGACTCCCAGAGGCCAAGTGGATCAGAGGGATGGTTCCAAATAAGGATTGAAACAAAAATTTGCCTTAATTGATGACCTTTCCTTTTTAAAGAAGCTTCTTGAAGACATTTCTTGTACTCAGAATCATCTTCCAGAGGTCCCAGGTCTAAGCAAGCAGCTTTGAAAGTGGGATATATAATCCCATTTACTGTTTTTAAATCATCATAGATATTTGACCCAGACACATGGTGGAGAATCAGTTGCAAATAAAAACTTTCTTGATCACTGGGTCCACAGAAGGAAACTCTCCAAATCAAATTACCTTTTTTGTTCTTCTCAAAGCCCACAAGTTCCTATTTCTGTTTTGAAAACAAAAAACCAGGTCAATTAAAATTAAAGATAAGTGATATACAATCAGACTTACATATGTCACAAAAATTATAAAGGAGAATCTGGATACTTGAAAACCTTTTCCATCTAAGCAGTTTTGCCTCTTGAGAAACAGTAGGCCACTCTTTAAGAATAGATTTACAATCACTACGCAATATAGGGGGTGGACTTGCTAGCAAGTCCTCAACCTGAACTCAGATGGAACTCAGATGGAACTCAGACTGAACTCATACTGAACCCATACTGAACTCTACTTGAACACCCACCTAAAACTGTTCTGCTGAGTGGTGTTCATCCCTGATTGAATGGTTCCTTTATCAATAGCTCAATGTGTGTTCAATCTATGGTGAGTTTGGGTCCAAGGTTGCGGACTTGCTAGCAAGTCCGCCCCCCATATTGTGTGGTGAATTACCCAATTTTCTTTTACTATTTGAAGGGTTATATATTACCAACTGTTGGCCAGGAAAGTGGAGTGGAAGCCTAAAAACAGTTGGTTTGTGTCCATGAATGGAGAATTAAAGAATAAGCCAAGATTCTTCAGAAGCAGAAATATACCTACCATCCAAATAAGATATTCTTTCATCCAAGTTGTACTCACCAGTCTCCAAGAACGTTTTGGCTTAATCATGACCTTTATTATCAGCCTGGATATTCCCAGAATTGAGTGAAAAGTACTTATAAGTTATGTTAAGCACATGGACTATACATGGTATCAATAAATTAGAGTACACAAATAGTATACATAAGTAAAATTATGATAATATACAGAATATGCCATTATAACACCTTATATACACGCATATATCCACCTTTAATAAGTCTTATTTACTTAATATTAAGTTTTAATATGTTAGGGTAATCTTAAGAACCTTAAATATATGGCTACATAATTTTTAAGTGCACTTAAAGCTTTTATTTTCATTGTTTTATGTAAAAAACAAGAAATGTGATTTAAATCACTTAAAAGTTGATTATATGCTCTATACGTTTAATAGGGGGTATCAATGTTCAGGGATCTGCAATTAGGGATCAGGAATTTTTTTTTCCAGGATCAGACATTATTAATTGCAGAAGATTCTTATCCACTAGCCCCAGGGCTAGTGGATAAGCAATCCACAATGATACATTATCCAGCCTCTTATACCCCAATTTCCATTCCTAATTCCTGATGCCATCCTTAAGTCTTTCCTCACTCTATGCTACTTAATTTTGGTGTCGAACACTTAAGTTTTTTTTCTATCTACACACCCCAACTGCACATTTGGCGGTGAATTCCCACTTCCCCCATCACATAACCCTTCCACCGGTAACAATGAAACACCTCTCTACTAGGAAGCTACTTCACTCAACAATGAATGCTATTAATTTTCTTTTAGTTCTTTACTATAAATCTGACTCTGATTTGGAAGACGCTTTAGCTTATATGTGTTTTCTTTCCAAAAAGCATTACATCATCACCAGGGGGCCCAATCTTTATCATAATACCTGATATGATCTGGCCTCCATTCTCAACATTCCTCATTTAAACTTCACCCAAATTTTTAGAACTTCTCCTCATTCTTTCTTCAAACTTTATCAAATCATCTCCAATCATCCTATCTTTCATAACAATTCCCATAACCAACAGCTTAATCCTGCCATCCAACTTGCTGTTGCACTATGTTGCTTTGGCTCAAATGGAAACGGTGCTGCTGTAAGACATTTGGATAATCTCTTTAACATAGGATATGGTACCGTGATATTATACACCAAGCGCTGTATGATTGCTATCCTTTCCCTCAAGTCTCAAACACTTGCTTGGCAAACTCCAGAACAGCAACATGAATACTCTCAAGTAATACAAGCTGAAGGTTTCCCTGGCTGTGTAGGATTTGTTGATGGCACAACTATACCTTTGAGTCAAAAGCCTGCTAATGATGGTAACCATTATTTTGATCAGAAAACAAGATTTCTTCAAAATCTTCTTCAATTTCTCATCCTTCATAAACTAACTTTTTATCTTCTTTCTAGATACTCTATTGCCGTTCAACTTGTATGAGATGTCACTAAAAAATTTATTGCTTTTCATAGTGGCTTCCCTGGCTCATGTCATGACTCTTCCGTCTTCCAAAGAATGAGGATTTCTCAAACCCCTGACTCATACTTTGACGAATCTCAGTACCTCCTTGCAGACTCAGCATATGCAAGTGGGAAGTACATTATACCTGCTTTCCGTGGTGCAACCTTAGAAAATGACCCAAAACTAAATTTAATTATCACCTTTCCCAATCAAGAGTACGAATTGAACATGCTATAGGTATTTTAAAGGGACGATTTTCTAGTCTTTGGGAGCTCAGAATCCTATTTAAAAAAAATTGGAGATCAAAACTGCAAATCATTGGATCATGACTTGCATTATACTCCACAATATCCTAGCTAATTTAAAGGATGAGTGGAATGATCTTTATGAAGAAGAGGATCCTGAACCAGCACCGGCTCTCCCCCTCCCTTGAATCACAAAACATTCATTCAACCAGAATACACTCTGTCATTATGCCTATTACTCTCCAAAATTTCTCTTCACCACCCTTTTAAATTATTTTTTTACTCTCCAAATTTCCTCTTTGTGTACTTCATTCAATTGGTTTGGTATTTTGATTTGTTGCATATTCATTTTTTTTTTGGAATTTACAGTGAATATTTTTTTTTGGATGGCTCATT
The DNA here is from genome assembly GCA_030280995.1 of Hemileia vastatrix. Lineage (NCBI taxonomy): Eukaryota > Fungi > Basidiomycota > Pucciniomycetes > Pucciniales > Zaghouaniaceae > Hemileia > Hemileia vastatrix. Next base: position 16,378,210 of record JASXTE010000013.1, read on the forward strand.
GGTTTTCTTTCACCAGCTCAACATGAAATCACATATTTTGTCAGTGAATTTTTTTTTCATTCATCACTCATATCCTTTTCATCCTCTCCTCAAACATCACTCAAATATTTTCGTTACTTTTATTTTCTCAACTCATCTCAACAGGTAAGTATTTTTTTTTCTTTTTTCTTGTTTTTTATTTGCTAATCATGAATTTTTTTATTTTGCTTTTTTTTGTTTTTTTTTGTTGTTTTGTTGTTTTTTTTGTTTTTTGTTGTGTTTTGTTTTCTTTTTTTTGGTAAGTCCTTTTTTTTTATTTTCAATGTTATAATAATTTTTTTTTCTCTTTTTTTCTCCTTCACCCTCTTTAGCTGCCTCATTTCACCCCTTTTCCTCTCTCTTTACCTGCCTCAAGTCACTCCTTCTCCCCTCTCTTTACCTTCCTCAAGTCCCCCTAATTTCACCCTCCTTGCCTGCCCCAAATCCCCCCTTTCCCCCCTCTTTAGTTGTCTCATGACCCCCCTCCCCTCTCTTTAGGCGCCTCATCACCCCCCTTCCCCTCTCTTTAGGTGCCTCAACTTTCCCCCCTTCTTCTCTTTTTACCCGTCTCAAAACCCCCCTTCCCCCCTTCCACTCCCCTTTAGCCACCTCTACCCCCCCTCCCTCTTAACAAACAATCACTAACAATTGTTCATTAAGTAAACAAATGGCTACCAATTTGATTACTTAACGAGAAATCACTAGCAATCGTTTAGTAAGGAGGAGGAGGGGCTAGAGAAGGCTTAAGAGGAGTGGAAGGAAGGGATGCGACCTAAATGGGGGGGTTTGAAGCGGCTAAAGAGGGGGGGAAAGGGGGGGGGTTGGGGACATATAAAGAGGGGTAAAAGGGGGGGGATTCAGGGGGATTTTGAGACAGGCAAGGAGGGGATTTGAGGGTGGTTTTGAGGAAAGGAGGGAAGGATTTTAGAGGTGATTTCAGAGAAAGAAAGGGGGGAAAGAAGACTTCTATGGGAGTTAAAGAGGGGTTACCTATTTTTTAAAAAAGATACTAAAATGTAATTTTTTTTTTGGCAGAATTTTAGAAAAAAATAAATATTACAATCTTTCAAGGTCTTTCCCTGTAAATAACAAAAAAAATAAGGTTTAGATATTAATTTTTAATTTGTCTTACAAATTATTTTACTGAATTAATTTTTTTTTAAATTTTATTTGTTCTGATTTTTCTTTTACAGATTTTTTTAATATGTTTTTAATATTTTTTTTTATTATTTTGACAGGATTTTCTGTGAAGGTTTTTTAAAACCAAACTTCAGGTTTTCTTTTGTATTTTTTTTTGAAATAATTTTAACTGAAAATTTTTAAATTTATTTTTTATTTTTTTAAAAAGGATATTGCTTTAAATTTTATTTTAAAAGATATTATTACGTGAGTTTTTATTTTAAAAATATGTCTTGAATTTTTTTTTGACATTTAAATTTTTTTCAGATCAAAAAAATGTCTTCTTCTTCAAATTCACCCCTTACTTCTCTATCATCTTTATCTTTATCCTCTTTATCCTCTTCATCTTTATCATCTCTATCATCTTCTTCAAAATCAACTTCAATACAATCATCTTCTAAAACATCAAAAAAATTAATGATAATCAGTCTCCTCCAAATAAAAGATATCTGAAAAAAAATTCTTCTTCTAAATCATCCAAAAAAATTAAAGATAATCAGTCTCATCAGAAGAGAAGATATCTGAAAAAAAAATTCATCATCTAAATCATCAAAAAAAATTAAAGATAATCAGTCTCATCAGAAGAAAAGATATCTGAAAAAAAAATTCTCTGTGAAATTTATTTTTGTCATATCCCAAACATTTTTTTTCATAAAACTAAAGTAGATAAAAAAAATCATTATCCAAAAAAATTACCAGAAGATATCAAATATCTAACCAAATTTGGAGATGATCGAGTTTTTGCAGTTATCAGTAATACTTATAAGGCTCAAGTCATTTTGGAAGTTCAATCATTTGATGGTGTAAAAGCTGAATCTTTAAATCAACTATCAGATCTTATCATAACTCTTTATCAAATGGCTTTGGTTTGATTACCTATAAGGAATATGAATTTTTTGGGTGGTATCGTGATTGGATTTGGTTGGAGACCAGGTTTTGTTAAAGGATATTTTCTTGGTATGTATAATAATTTTTTTCCCATTCTTAATATCATTTAACTTATTTCATTTATATAGGCATATATTCATTGCTCAAGAATATCACTAAAGCTCAAAAAGATGAAGATTTTTGCTTATGGGACACTCTACCTTCCTTTAACTCTTTTCTTGCTCTTAGACTCAAAAAGCTCTGTAATAAAGCATTTGATAAAAATCATGAACTTGAAACCAAAGTTGGAATACCGAATTGGTGTGACTCCAAATGGGAAGATATCAGCCACAAATATTTTTTATTTTCTAATGTTATTATCACTCATTCTGGATTCCACAATAGGATTCATATTGATAGGAATGACACCAATTTTCTTACTTTTGGTATATTCTCATATATCAATCCAATAACTGGCCAACCAATACCATCTCCAGCTAAAATCAAAGGACATGGTTTATATTTTCCAGACCACAGGTGTATCATTGATTTTGGTTTGGGAAATGGTATCATTGAAACTATTTGGAATTCTTCTAAGGATAATCATCAAAAGACCAAAGCTCCTACTGGTTTGGAATCCTGTCAATATTTAACACATTTTGGTTGCTCATTTCAAATCAGCCATAAGTTTATTCAAAGAATCAAAGTTAATCAATTTAAAAAATATTTATCTAGATCCAAAAAGTATGGGGATTAGAGTTGTAATCGAAAATTTTATTTTTTTTCATAAATTTTTAATAAATATTTTTTATATATCAATTTGCTCAAGTAAAGTGATGAGCCAACAACCTTTGGTTGTTGTAGGTAATCATGATAACATTTATTTGTTTCATGGGGTTCCTCTAGCCTATACCTGTGGAAAGTCCCAAACTTTTGTTTCTAGATTAGATCTGCATTTTGGCTTGAGGAATTGTCATTACTTTAAACTAGGAAAATTGATATATATTAGATATTTATTTAATAATTTATGTAATTATATTAAATTTAGATGACTTCCACCACTTACTTCAATAAAATTCAGGGGGGGGGTATTGCCAAATTTTCAAATCTGACATGTGAAATTGATGACTTTGAAAAATTTTGGTGATACCCACCTCTTGCTTCAAAAAAATGCAGGGGAGAGTATTGCCAATTTTTTAAAACAGATATAGAATTTCTTTTGACTTGTAAATATTTTGGTGATAATTTTTTGGTGATACCCGTCCCTTACTTCAATAAAATCCATGGGGGGTTTTGCCAAAATTTCTTATAAGACTTGTGAAATTCTTGACATGTAAGAATTTTGGGGATACTGGTAAAATGCAGGGGGTAGTAATGCCAAAGTTTCATATAAGACTTTTAAGATTCATGACATGAAAGAATTTTGGTGATACCCACCCCTTACTTCAAAAAAATCCAGGGGTGGGGGATTGTCAGATTTTCAAAGGAGACATGAACATTTTATTTAAAGAAAGAATATTTAACATTAAAATACGAAAATTCAAGTAATGATTGATAGAGTAATGAAATAGCAGAAATTATTGTAAATTTTATGTACAAATAAATATGAACAGTTGAAGTGTGAGAGAAATAAAACAAACTAGTCATCCAAAAATTTCTTTAAACATTCAATTTCCTCAACAGATTTATTCGCTTTAACACATTCTATCAAGAAATCTTTCTTTTTGGAATTTTCTTCATGATCAAACTTATATTTCATCTGCTTTAATAGGTTTTGATGTTCAAGTGTTTTCTCCTTTTTTTTGAATTTTCAATACTTAGCGTTAACTAAAACTTCTTCTCCTCCAAATCTTGGGCCCAACCATCCTTCTGTAAAGAGATCTCGTACTTCCTCTCCTCCAAATCTTGGGCCCAATCATCCTTTCTTAAAGAGAGCTTGTACTTCCTCTCTTCAAAATCTTGTAGCTTATCATCCCTCCTTAAAGAGAGCTCGTATTTCTTCTTTTCAAAGCTTAGAGTCACTTTAGAAATTTCTACTTTTTCTAGATGGATAATAAAAATTAATATAAAGTAGAATAAAAGTAGAGTAAAGTAATAAGAGGTATGGTATCACTTACTAGCATCACGTTTCTCTAAAAATTGCTCCATGGACAAAAAAGGGGTTTGTGATGAAGTATCACTTTTTTGTCTTCTTTGTGAGTGGAAATTTAGACTACATGAAGCCCTACGCTTCTTGTTAAAGGTAATATTTTCCTCCTCATCATTGTCACCACCTTCAGACTCAGTTGATTGAGGATCCTGGGTTTGTTTTTCAGCCTTTTAAGAAATAAGAAAAAGATAAGTAAATAAAAAATAGAAATGATAAGATAAAAGAAAAAAGAAACAGACCTGAGTTTGATTTGGTTGGGTTAAATCACCAATAGGATCTACAGAAAAGCTATCTAGATTTGTCTCATTCAAATGAGGGGAGGCTTGAGTGGAGGAAGAGGATGGGAAAAGATTTTCTTCAACATCATGTTTGGAGATAGGATCTTCTCCATCCAACATGTTTACAGGATTAACATTGGCTTGCTCTCCAAAAATTGCATCCATCTCTTTAAAGTAAGGACATAAAGAATCAAGTTTATCATCTATGGATTTGATACCCTTAGTTATATCAATGTCAGTAACCCCAAAACCAGTGGAAGATGAAAGAGCCTTTGCCTTCTTGTATTTGGCTCGGTAATGCTTGAAGTGTTCAGACATCTGTTTAGGAAAAAGATCAACCCTTCCCTTGGTCTTATTCTGTAATTCATTTGCCATTAAAAGATAGACATTAACTTTTGATGCTGGGGGCCGTCCTACTTTAGTTGCATACTCAGTACCAAAAAAAGAATCATAGTTAGATTTGGTTTTCAGCCAGTTGATAAGAATGAGATGATAATCTTTTTTTAATTTAACGGTCTTAGATTTCTCGGCTGAGCAGGGGAAAGAGGGAGTAGTAGGATTTGAAGAACAACTGGGTGATGGCTGCCTTTGAGAAGATCTAGGACGACAAGGCATGTTAAAATATTAATGAAGATGAAAAGGAGCAGAAACAAGCAGATGAGATGGTGAGGGGTTCTGAGCGGATAAAATGGACAGGATGGGATGAGAATTTGAGTGTGCAGCAAGGTAGAAGCCACATCCAGAGAGTAGTCCAAGATGTGGTTATGGCAGAAAGTAGGTCAAGATGTGGTTATGACAGAAAGTTGTCCAAGATGTGGTTATGAAAAATTGAGTAAAAAAATGTCGGATAAGAGGTGAACATTGAAACATAAAGTGTCTAATAACCCAATTATTAGCAAAAATAATTGCGGAAAATAATTGGGGTATGCGGATTATTTTCCGCAATCAATTTAATTGCAGATTGGTCAACATTGATACCCCCTATTTTAAGGAATAATGAGAATGAGAAAGTGATACTGCTAAATTTTTTGAGCACACAATACTTCTAGTGGTTTTGAGTGAGTGATACTGCTAAATTTATTGAGTGAAAAATAATGCTATTAGGGGGTTTCAGTTCTTGAAAATCCGCACTTAACTTAAGTGCCAATTTCAAAGCAAATCAGCACTTAAATTTTTCAAAAAAGTCACTTATATCAAAAATGAATTTCAGTTATGACTTCAAATCAGCACTTCTTTCCCAGTTTTTTTAACACCCACATGTTGGACACCTCATCCCTTCTTTTCCCAGCCCATCCTTGTCACATGAGAGACACAGGCCTCCATTCCCTCATCAATCCTTGGCACACACTCCTCACTAATATTTGAAACATTTTATTGCAACATTTTAACCAGGCATGTTTTTTCCTTCTTTTTTTATATTTTCAATCTATTAACCTCTTTTCTCATAACATAACAGTTTCATAATGCCTCTCAGAAAATCAAACACCCAAAAGGCAACTCAAAAAAATGCTACATCACAAAGGTCTTCCCATGATGCAAACCCCTCACTGGAGAAATAAAAGTCTGGACAGCTAAAAAAGGACAACTATCTCATCATCATCAACTTCCTCAAAATTAAATCAAATTATGATGCATGTTTTGGATGTGAGAAGTCCACCCAAATTCGATTTCCATCTTCATCAAAGTTCAATGGCTTCTTGTTAATGGAAAATAAAGTTAAAAATAAAACAAAAGGGAGAATTGACATTAATTATAAGCAAATTAAGGAGAGGTTCAAAAGTTATCAATACAAATATAAAAAGTCTCACTTTGCTTCCACTTCCACTGGCTTTGGTATTTATGATGATGATTTGGAGATTGGAACTACTACTGTCTTTAAAAAGCTCAATGTCATGTGTCCTTTCTATGAGGAAATGGATAATCTTTTTGGTTCCTGAGTTGATTTCAACCCTTGGTTTATACACAATACTACTAAGGATATGCCCTCTAGATCTCAACAAGCCAATAATCCTCCCAACACACCTGAAACTCAAGAACATCAATACCTTCCAGCTTCTAACCATAGTTCACCTGAAGATGATCCCAACTATCAAGCAGAACAATTATTTTGGAGTAGATCTGAGTCCTCAGAGCCCCAAAATTTAAATATATTATAAATTTCTCTTTTTTCTTCAATTCTTAGCTAAATTTCTTGTTCTTTCTTTTCTAGTCTCCTCCTACTCAAACTCAAATCTCTAAAAATAATAACAATTCCATAATTGACAATCCTGATTTAAAAGCTGCTTTAGATGAACATCCTGAACCCTCTAGCTCAAACTCCAAACTAAAGCATTGGTATTCAACTTCAATGAACTTGAAACATCTTTTAAAACGTGGTAATAGCTCAACCACCTCTTTATTCTCCCTTGATGATTATTTTGAGAAAAAAGATATAAGTAATATTCAGTAACTATATATCTTCTTAAATAACATATTTATTTATTTCTATGCAATTTTCTCAGAAAAATCCTCTATAGCAAAAAATGCCCTTGACTTGAGAAGATATAGTTTGATCATATGCTAATGAAAGATGAAAGGTCCTTAGATTTGGAGGAAAATTTTTTTTGCTTCAATAAAATTTTAAAAAGGGTAAATTTGAGGCAGAGGAAATGGAAAGAGCTCACCATTACTTGGGGAAAACAAAAGACTTTGAATTTCAAAGAGAAATTGCTAGTTGTGAATTGGAAAAACAATAAAGTTTTTAAAAAAAGAATTCATTACAGAATGTATAAAAATTACCAATCATATAAGGACATTAAGAAATTACTTGACTTTTTTAATTAACTAATTGTTTTTTTGGTTAATTGTTGCCAAATAACTTTGATAGTTACTTTTGATCTTATCAAAAATATTTATATCATGAGTTTATGATAACACCATTTTTCCTTATTGGACTCTAAAATATTGCACTTTTGGAATTAAAGATGGTAAAATAATACTGACATTTGAGCAAAAATCCTCATTACCAAAATAATTTTATCATATCACCATGACTTTGCATCTCTAAATAGAGCTAAGTCATCAAAATTCTATATCTGTTTGAAAAATTTGGCAATACCCTCCCTGAATTTTTTTGAGGAAAGGGGTGGGTATCACCAAATTTTTCTAAGTCATCAATTTTCCATGTCAGATTTGAAAAATTGGCAACCCTACCCTGAATTTTATTGAAGTAAGGGGTGAAAATCACCAAAATTTAATATAATTACATAAATGAATAAATAAGATAAATCAAATTCACTAGTTTTAAAGTTATGACAATTCTTCGCACCAAAATGTGGACCAAGTCTAGAAACTAAGTTTGGGACTTTCCACAGGTATATGAGAGAAGAAACCCATGAAAAAATTTAATGTTATCATGATTACTGTTTATACAACACAAGGTTGTTGGCTCATTAATTTATTTTGGTAAATTGTAATATCAGATTTTTTTTATTTAAAATTTATGAAAGAATAAAAAATATTAGATTACTTTACAAATCCCCATACTTTTTTGATCTACCTAAAGTTTTATCTAATTTATTACTTATATCTTCTTTTTTTACCTTATTTATCCTTTGGATTAGCTTTTAACTTATTTGGAAGGAGCAGCCAAAATGAGTAAAGTTGTAACAAAATTTCAAAACTGGAGGAGCTTTTGTTGTTTGGTGATTATTGTGAAAAGAGTTCCAAATTGATTCTATCATTCCATTTCCTAATACAAAATTGATTTTTTGCCTATGATCAGGGAAATATAAACGGTGTCCCTTGATTTTAGCAGGTGAAGGAATAGGTTGTCCAGTAATAGGATTGATATAAGAGAAGATCACCAAAGTTAGATAATTTGCATCATTTGAATTGGTGTGTATCTTTTTATGAAATACAGTATGGGTAGTTATAACATTTGAAAACAATAGATACTCATTGATAATCTCTTCCAACTCCGAGTCACACCAATTTTGAATTCCAACTTGGGTTTCAAGTTTGTTATTTTTTTGAAAAGCTTTATTACAGAGTTCTTTAAGTAAAAGAGCAATAAAAGAATTAAAGGAAGGTAAAGATTTCCATTTTTTAAAATCATTATCTATTTTGGCTTTAGATAATTTTCTCAGAAAAGTATAGATGCCTATAGAATTAAAATGAGTGAACTATATTAAGAATGAATCAATAAAAATCAATATACTTAATAAGAGAATAAACTTTAATAGGTCCTGTTCTCCATCCAAAAAAATCATGATTCCACCAAGAAAATTTTTATTCCTTAGTGGTAAGCAAACCAAAGCCATTTGGTATAGTGTTGTAATGAGATCAGATAGTTGAATAAAGTATTCATCTTTAAGTCCATCAAGTAAATGATTTTTGTAAATAAATAGAGGTTTAAAAGTATTACTGATGACAGCCTTAACTTTTTCACCTCCAAATTTGGTTATATATTTGATATCTTCAGCAAAATTCTTGGTATATTTTTTTTTACATCAACTTAAGCTTTATATTACTTGGTGTTTGATTTATGCTCAAATACAATATTCAAGGTTATTTTTTTGTAACTCTTTTATTTTGATAAGATCAATCATAAATTATTATTCTTGAAGGTTTTGAAGAAGATTTAATTGATGTATAGATTGAAAAAGATGATACAGATAAAAATGATGAAGATAAATGTGTAAGGCTTGAATCAGAACAAACAGATTTTATTTTTCCATATATTTTTTTGGACAAATTTTCCTTTTTTGTCAATTTTTCTGAATTTTTTTTGATGATTGATATGAAGTAGAAATTGAAGAAGATGATAAAGAAGATAATGATGAAGATAGAGGTGTAATGCTTGAATCATAATAAATAGACATCTTTTTTTCTGAAAAAATTTTTTACTGGTCAAAAAAACATCAAAATATTTTTTTTAAAATAATTAAAAACTCACATAATTTAAATTAAATATCCCTAAAGATTTTTTTTCAAGTAATAAATAAGATTTATTATTACTTTACTTTAATTTGATGAGTTTCTTTGGTTAATTCTGGACAAAAAAACATAATAAAGAAAAAAATTAAATGTTACTTATACTTTTCTGTTAATTTTTTAAAGGCTCCCTAATTGATCCCTGTATAAATTTTTTTTGATGTTTTAATTACTCCCTCATTATTTGCCTTTCTCCCCTTGTAAAGCTTCTCTAAAACCCATTTCAAACTCCTTTATATCCCCCCCCACCAAGTCCTCCCAAAGAAAACCCCAAAAAACCCCAAAACACCACCCCAAACACTCTCCAAAAGCCCCTCGATTCCCCCTTATAACCCCCTTGAATAACCCCTCCAGAAACGCCTCCAAACCCCCTTAAACGCCCTCCCCCTCAAACCGCTCTTATACCCCCTTCAAAACCCTTGCTTAACCCTCCCCAAACCTATTCATTTGATAAAAAATGATTGTTATAAATTACTCTTAAATAAATAATTAGGAAAGAAGGGGTAAGAGGGGGTTATAGGGGGGGTTTAAAGAGGGTGTGGGAGTAGTTTGAGGGGAAAGGGGGTTGAAGTGGGTGTAGGAGGGTTTGAGGGAGTAAAAGGGGGGAGTAAAGGGGGTTTAGAGGCAGCCAAAGAGAAGGGAAAGGTGGGAATGAGGACTCCAAGGAGGGGGGGAAGGTGGGATAATGACCAGGCCAAGGAGGGATAAAGAGAGGATTATGGAGAGTAAAAAAAATTAAAAAAAGGGAGAGAAAGAAAAAAAAAGAGTTAATATAATCTTGAAAACCAGAGAAAGAACCACTTACAAATAAAAAGAAAACAGAAAAAAAACAATAAAAATTATAATTAGCAATCAAAAAATCAAAAGAAATTAATAAAATGACTTACCTGGAGAGATGAGATGAGAAAACAATTGACTTCCAGTTATTTAAGGGATGTTTGAGGAGAGGAGGAAATGGATATGAGGGATGAAAAAAAAGAAGAATGACTGAAAAATTATGTGATAGTGGAAAATATGTGATTTTATGTTGATGTGGTGACCAAAAACAAAAGAGACAGAGAAAAATAAAAAGAGAATTTCACTGGAAATTAAAAATAAAAGTCAATATGCAAAAATAAAATTACAAAAAAAAGAGAATAATACACACAACTTGATCATTTGAAGAGTATGAAAAAAAATTAAAAGCATTTTATTGAGAAAAGTTAGAGTATTATTGGCATCATGATGGAGCATATCCCAGTGAGAAGAAATATTAATAGTAGATAAAAATGAAATGAGAATTGTAATAATTCAAGAACAAATCAATAAATCTCCCAATGTGCTAGTGTGATTGGAAGAATTTTTTCCCATATGCTAGTTTTTTGAGAAATAGAAGCTTTGGATATAGTGGGAGGTGTTTCAACTTGTTCATCTCCATACAACTCTAACTATTGATCTTTGAGGTCAACAAGTAGGTTATGAGTTATAGTGCAACACAGAATCCAGTTGATCACTGCCTCCATTTTTGACCTATTTCTAAGAGGACTTCTAAATTTCCTTAAACTTCAAAAACAACCTTTTAAGATTCCAATAGAATGTTCAAGATGGACTCTTGACTTTGCCGAATGATTGTTGAGCTTGACCTTTTGATATTATTTAGATTCTGCTCCCTGAAAATTAGGAAGTACATACTTTCCATTCACATAAGAAGAATCTTCAAGAAGATACTGATCTTCATCAAAGAATTTTTCAAGTTCTTTTGAAATTAGCATTCTTTGAAAGATGTAGGAGTCATGACATGAGCCAGGATAGCTAGCAAAGAAAGATATAAATTTTTTGTTCACTTCACATATAAGCTGAATGGAAATTGAATATCTATAGAGAAGATATAGTTGCTTGTGTTAGTATGAAAGAAAAAAGAAAGGAAGGAATTAAAAATATGCCAAATCTTTTTATGGTGTGGTACACATCTTTCAGCAATGCAGCAAAAGTCTCAGGAGTGCAGAAAGAGGCTCAATTCTCTAAAGTGCAAAAATGGGGTTTCCAAGAAGGATGGTTACAGAAGCCCAAATAAAGGGTCTTCAAAGTGCAGGAAAAGATAGACTCTCCACACACACTTCTTTTAGGGGCTGTATGGATATAAAAGCCATGGAACGTAAAGAATAGAGGGAAATACATACTGAATTACAGGATAAGAGGATATGGTATTCAATTGTGAAAGTTATGGTTAGCGCTAGACAAATAATACTGAGTTAGGAAGCAGCAATAAGCAATGGTATGAAAATCATGCTTAGATAAGAACAATGCCTTTTGGGAAGATCTGTGTTGGCACAAGGAGATGAAAAACAGGTCAAAGAAAAAAGGTAGCACTGGGAAGAAAAATAGGTTGCAAGTAAGAAGGGTGAAGAAAGTAAGATCTGAAATAGGGAAGGTATTTGCTTAGCTCATACAGTTTCACTATTAGTAGGGACTCATGTGGTGAGTGTGGGTTATACAATAGTTATGAAGGTGGTGTGGTGTTCCAAAGATGCATAGGCCTTTGGAATGTGTATTTGGGGGTATTTGGTATGTAGGGTTTAGTTGGGGTAATGGTGCTTAGTATAGGCGTTTTGTTATTATTTAGGTGTTTAGTTGTATTTTTTTAGGCTTAAGTTAGGGTCACTTATTATGTCTCAGCTTATTTTACTTACTTTTCTCATCATTTTGGTGTGTGTTATGTGTGATTAGCTGTTTTCTATGAGTAGTTGTGTTGTTTTGTGGTTTTAGAGGTTGTTTGGTTGTTTTTGGGAGTTTTCAGGCCTGGAAGCTGCTTCCTGCCTATGGGCGACCTGCCTGTAAGCAGGAAAGTCTCTAAAGACTATTTTCTGCATGAAGATAGCTGGGAGAGCTGGATCAAGATGGGGATCTGGTTAGGAGGTCTGTGTGTGAGAGAGTTTAAGAAAGCTAGAGGGGATTCTAAGAGCTCATTACCATCTGGAATATCTGGATCTCTGTCTTCACTCTTTGTGTTTGATTGGCTAGGTTGTGAAAAGGTTAAGTCTTACTTGACCTCAACTCTTGTAACTGTTTCTCTGGTATAGTCTTGTAAGCTATATCAAGTATTATTGCTGTCTCTGGTGTGCATTTGCAACCTACATCAAGTAACATTGCTTTCTCTGGTGTGGCAATTGGTCTACATTTCAGTTCTTGGTCTGGTAGTCTGTCTGGGGACTACTTTCTTGGCTTATAAAGAATTCAAGTGTTTTGGAAAGAAGCTTTATCAAACAAGACTCAATTTAAATAGCAAGTAAATCTCACTTTTATTTTTCTAAAGTGACAGGGGTTTTCTCTCTGGGTTTTCTTCACCTTCCTTGGTAAAGGCCTATAGCAAGTATTATAGGATTTTCTACAGTGGTACAGTACCTATTATTAAGTCAGAAATCTCAAGAAACATAGGTTATGTACAGGAAAGTGGAGCGTCAGGGGCTAATATTTGTTCTTATCTATATGTTTCAGGTGCAATTAGAAGCAAGACTTATGCTAACAAATGTACATAGCTTATTGAGATACATAGTTACCATTTTATATTTTGTATTCATGCTAAACTTGTGCAGGAAAACCAGTAGGGGAAGGAAACATAGGAAAGGGACTTTGTACATACAAATTTATATAAGAACACTTACTTTTAAAAGAAAAGGTAGAGAGGAAAAATAGAGTAGATATTTTTGATATAGATAAAAGAGAATTATATATATATTATTATTTTTTTACATAACAGGTGTGCATACCAGAAGTAGCGCTGTAGAGTTATTTTATTGCTACAGTAAGGATAGTATTAGATAGAGAGCTTCAAGAGGGAGTGACTTAGAGTACTAGCGCTTACTGAATAGATCTATCCAACAGATTGATTACTTATATTAAAGTATATTCCACCTTTTTCTTTTAAAGATCTCTAAAAACTTATCCTACTTTCTTCTCCAATAAATTTAGATAACCAAACATATAATATGTACTTTCACTGTCTTTAAAATAAGAGTGGAAGGCGCTTTTTTTTATTCTTTAAAAGAGAAGAACCAACCCATCTTGGATCATGTCTATAGCTTAGTATTATAGAAAATTCTTCCTTTCTACAATGGTGAAAGTAATTGTTTCCATCTTGAGCAGGTTTCTGACCTAAATGAATAGTAGTACCATAAACAAAACCAATACATCCTGAGAAGCCCTCTACTTGCATAACCTGAGATGATTCAAGTTTCTCTTCTTTAGTTGGCCAGGTTAGAATTTTAGATTCCCAAGGAGTCGATAGCAGTGATGAATTTTTTTTTATAAGTGTTAAAAGATCCATACCCTAAATAAAATACATTTTACAAATGTTTCAAGGAAGATCCATTACCACTGGAACCCAAACGGCATAGTGTGATGGCCAATTGAATTGAAGGATTATGTTGTGGTTTTTGAGAATTATTGTGAAAGATGGTTTGGTCCTGAATAAGGTCAAGCAATTTAAAGAAAAATTAGTGAGAATTCCTGAAAAAATCTCTAAAACTGGGTACAGATTAGTTAAGAAGGGTTTGAATGGTGTACTTGGGGGTATGAAGTACTTGAGGCTTTCTAGGAAGAAGGTAATGTTTTCTGGCCATTTTTGATAAAAAAAGAAAATCTTCTTCAAGATTGGAATCAGAATTTTAATCAGAGTCAAGGAAGAGATCAAGAGCTATGAAAGTCATTGCTTGATGTAGCTTATCACAATTTGAGAGTGAGGAAGGCATGACTCTTATATGGTATAAAAATGAAAATGATGTAAAATGTTTTGATTTATGAAGTGTTATTCTGAGGAATGCCATGTATGAATGGAATGATGCTGACAAATCAGTAAAATGGGAGGTTATGGTGAAATCAGAACTTTTGCTTGAGAATGTGCATATTTGAGTGAAATATGTGACTTATTTCATTTTAAAATCCACCAGTTTTGGGGCTAGTGTGTTTTAGAAAACCCCACTTAAATAAGTGCAGATTTTCAAGAACTAACACCCCATATTATATGTATGTACAGCTAGACTGAGAAAGCTTTGTAGAAATGCAAAAATAATTAAAACTTTTTCCTTTCCCCATACTCCTTTTGGGACACAACACAAGCATTGATCCTGAAAACTACCATTCATTGTGTATCACATCCTTCAAATGTGTGTAAATATTAGGGGGTGTCAGTTCTGGCAAATCCGCACTTAACTTAAGTGCAGATTTTAAACCAAATCAGCACTTAAATTTTGCAAAAAAGTCACTTATTTCAAAAATGGGTGTCAGTTCTGACCTCAAATCAGCACTTTTTTCGTGATTTTTTTTTTCTAAACCACATGTTGGCCACATCATCCCATTCTTTCCCATACCATTTTTTACTCTCCAAATGTCCTCTTTGTGTACTTCATTCACTTGGGTTGGTATTTTGGTTTGTTGCATATTCATTTTTTTTTGGAATTTAAGGTGAAAATCTTTTTTTTGGATGGCTCATTGGTTTTCTTTCACCAGCTCAACATGAAATCGCATATTTTGTCAGTGATTTTTTTTTTCATTCATCCCTCATATCCTTTTCCTATTCTCCTCCAACATCCCTCAAACAATTTGGTTTCATTCATTTTGTCATCTCATCTCTCCAGGTAAGTCACTTTATTCTTTTTTTTGATTTTTTGATTACTAATTATAATTTTTTTTGTTTTTTTCTGTTTATTTTATTTTTTTTATATAAATTTTTTTTGTAAGTGGTTATTTTGGATTTCAATGGTATAATTAACCTTTTTTTTCTCTCCCTCCTTACTTCCTTTTTGAGCTCCATCACACTACTCTTCATCCCTCCTTGGCATGGTCATTATCCCCCCTTTCCCTTATTTCACTTTTTTTTGGCTCCATTTCATTGAAACACATACATTGCACATTCTTTATGCATTTCACTTACTCCATATTCAATTTCCCCACAATTTCAACATCAATCTTTCTCACTCTATTTTTCCTACTTTTCAATCAAGGTAAGTTTCATCTCCTTTTTTTCATGCCTATATGATATCTCATTCCTTTTATGAAAACTTCATACCTAAATATATGTATGAATCTTATCTGGATAACAGTGAACTTATAAAACTCCTTTTGATCTCATCTTCATTTCCACTTTTCAAGTTTTTGTAAAATTTTGAAAATCAGACTCGGAATTAGGGTTAGGTTTATTCAAATCTGATGTTCTTTTTACTGAAGATTCTCCTGAAGGCTACCTTTCATTTCCTACAAACAGATTTGAATTTGATTCAGTGGTTGCTGAGATATTGACCGTTAAAGTTGAGCCTTTTTTTTCCCAATTTAAATTTTTATTTCATTTTTTTATGTAATAAATTAGGGTTAGGTTTATTTAAATCACATGTCCTTTAACTGAAGATTCTACTAAAGCATATCTTTCATTTCCCACAAACAGGTTTGAATTAGGTTCATTGGTTGCTGAGATTTTGACCTTTGAAGTTGAGCCTTTTTTCCAAATTTCACTTGTCTTATTTCACATTTTTATATTGCATATTTAGAGAATAAGGATTCTGAAACTCTTATATGATTATTATCTAGGCATATATTTGTTGCTCACAAATATCACTAAAGCTCAAAAAGATGAAGATTTTTGCTTATGGGACACTCTACCTTCCTTTAACTCTTTTCTTGCTCTTAGACTCAAAAAGCTCTGTAATAAAGCATTTGATAAAAATCATGAACTTGAAACCAAAGTTGGAATACCGAATTGGTGTGACTCCAAATGGGAAGATATCAGCCACAAATATTTTTTATTTTCTAATGTTATTATCACTCATTCTGGATTCCACAATAGGATTCATATCGATAGGAATGATGCCAATTTTATTACTTTTGGTATATTCTCATATATCAATCCGATAACTGGCCAACCAATACCATCTCCAGCTAAAATCAAAGGACATGGTTTATATTTTCCAGACCACCAGTGTGGTCTTCCAACATTGGCAGGGGCCTTGGTTGTGTGATTTGGCGCGGTTTGTGCATGTCTTAATTGACATCTGTTAAAGAATTGGGTATTTTTCTGGTTTTATTCCGTATATATTAGGTCTGCGGGTATGTGGGTACTATCATTGGATAGCCCTGGTTTTTCTCTATATTTTATGTCTTGAAGACATTTTTCATATTCTGAGTTTTAAGGGGTCATTTCCTCATTTTTCATTTATAAAAGATTGCTGTTTAATTTTGTTTTTTGTGTTTTACGGGCTAACCTTAAGTCTTAGGGTTAAGTGCTTAGTACCATTGGATAGAGATGATTTTTCTCTGTATTTCATGTCTGAATGTTGTTATAGTGAAATTCCGTGTTTTTAAAGGTTTTAGTAGTTGTAGCTAATTTTTCTAAGTAGATTAGTGGTTTTTATTGGTTTTCTGGCTTCAGGGAGGCCGGGCCACTTCAGGCGGCATCTCCGACGTCAGGTGGCCCGCCCGCCTCTGTTTTAGGAGGTTGGGGAGCGCTCCAGGAGGGTTTTTTATGCAATTTGGCGGGTACAGGCGCCAGATTGGTGGGTGCGCATGGGCTCTTAGTTAGTGGTCTGTGTGTACATAGTGAATAAGACAGTTTGGGGCAACCTTAATCATCATACAACCATCCGGAGGTGATATCATTGTTCCTCACTCAGTTTTCACTGTTTTCTGGCCACAATTGGCTGTGTTTGTTGCAAGTGAGTTCTTCATTTAACTTAACTTTGGCAACTGTTTTCTCTGTTATAGTCTTGCAAGCTATAGCAAGTATTATTGCTGTCTCTGGTGTGGATTTGCAGCCTACATCAAGTATCTTTGCTGTCTCTGGTGTGGACATTTGTCTACAGTTCAATTCTTTGGTCTGGTAGTCTGTCTGGGGACTACTTTCTTGGCTCATCAAGCAGTCGAGTGTATTGGAAAAGCAGCTTTTGGTATCCAGGAACCAATTTACTGTAGCAGGTAAATCTCACTTATTTTTCTAAAGGGACAGGGGATTTTCTCTCTGGTTTTTCTCCAACTCCCTTGGTCAAGGCCTATAGCTAGTACTATAGGATTGTCTACACCGGTGCATCATTGATTTTGGTTTGGGAAATGGTATCATTAAAACTATTTGGAATTCTTCTAAGGATAATCATTGAACGACCAAAGCTCCTCCTGGTTTGGAATCCTGTCAAGATTTAACACATTTTGGTTGCTCATTTCAAATCAGTCATAAGTTGATTCAAAGAATCAATAAGGTAAAGTTAATGGATTTAAAAAAACTTTACCTAGATCCAAAAAGTATGGGGATTAGAGTTATTGTCGAAAATTTTATATTTTTTCATAAATTTTTAATAAATATTTTTTATGTATCAATTTCCTCAACTAAAGTAATGGGCCCACAACCTTGTGTTGTATAAAAGGTAATCATGATAACATTTATTTGTTTCATGGGGTTCCTCTAGCCTATACCTGTGGAAAGTCCCAAACTTTTGTTTCTAGATTTGATCTGCATTTTGGCTCGAGGGATTGTCATTACTTTAAACTAGGGAAATTGATATATATTAGATATTTATTTAATAATTTATGTAATTATATTAAATTTAGATGACTTCCACCACTTACTTCAATAAAATGCAGGGGGGGGGGGGTATTGCCAAATTTTCAAATCTGACATGTGAAATTGATGACTTTGAAAAATTTTGGTGATATCCACCCCTTGCTTCAAAAAAATGCAGGGGAGAGTATTGCCAATTTTTTAAAACAGATATAGAATTTTTTTTGACTTGTAAATATTTTGGTGAAATTTTTTGACAAGGATGTGAAAGTAATTGTTTCCACCTTGAGTAGGTTTCTGGCTCAAAGGAATAGTAGTACCATCAACAAAACCAATACATCCTTGGAAGCCCTCTGATTGCATAACCTGAGATGATTCAAGTTGCTCTTCTTTTGTTGGCCAGGTGAGAAGTTGAGATTCCAAGGAGTTGATGGCAGTGATACATCGTTTGGTATAAGTGTTAACTGAACCATACCCTAAATCAAAGACATTTTCTAAACGTTTCAAAGCAGCTCCATTACCATTTGAACCCAAACGACATAGTGTGATGGCCAATTGAATTGAAGGATGTTGTTGTTCTTTTTGAGAATTATTGTGAGATATGGGATGATCCTGAATAAGCTCAAGCAATTTAAGGAAACATTCCTGAGAAGTCCTGAACAGCTGTCTAAAACTGGGTGTAGATAGGTTAAGAAGTTTTTGGATGGTGTACTTGGGGGTATGAAGTACTTGAGGTTTTCTGGGAAGAAGGTAATGTTTCGTGGCCATTTTTAATAAAAAGACAAATCTTCTTATAGATCAGACTCAGAATCGGAATAAGTGTCCAAGAGCAGTTCAAGAGCCATGAAAGTCATTGCTTTATGTAATTTATCACGATTTGAAAGTGAGGAAGGAATAACTCTTATATGATATGATATGAAGATGTAAGTGATGTACAATGTTTTGAGTTATGAAGTGTAATGCTGCAGAGTGCTGCGTATGAATGGGATGATGCTGACAAATCAGTGAAATGGGACTTTATGGTGAAATCAGCACTTTTGGTTGAGAAAGTGCCGATTTGAGTGAAATAAGTGACTTATTTCATTTTGAAATCCACCAGTATTGGGGCTAGTGTGTTTTGGAAATACGCACTTATTTAAGTGCGGATTTGTAAGTGCAGATTTTCCAGAACTGACACCCCCTATTTACAGTGCACAATTCAATTTTGAATTACAAGTATTCTTTTTGGAGATCAACTTGACATTGCACTCAACTCGGAACATTGTGTGCTTGCATCATCTCACAAAAGGAGGATTGAGAAAGGTGAAAAGTTGTAAATGTTTTTGCATTTTCACAAACTTTTCTTGGTCTAGCTGTGATTAAAAAATAAAGATGGGTTTTTAAGTCAGAAATACAGAGATAAACAAATATTTTGAATGAAAAAAATAAAATAGGCTTCATCTTTTGAAAATATAGTGTATGGCTGATATGTATTATGTATTGACTAGCTTCCCACTTTTTTTTGTTTTTTGTTGTTTTTTCCTCAGGTAGAGCCTGGCTGGTAGATTATAAATCCCACTTCTCTATTTTCAGTAAGATATATATTTTTTTTTTAATTTTTTCATTCTTCCAGCCAGGGAGTTCCTGGCTGGGAGAGTAGCAACCTTTATTCCATAATTGAAGAAAGGTAATTATTTAATTTTTTTTACTTCACTACCATTTCAAAGCTTAAGAACATGTAAAATTTCTCACTTATACTCACTTCTGCAAAAAAAATTTACACCATAAAATATAGGCTAAAGAAAGTAAAACCACAACCACTACTTTTAAGACCTAATTATGGGCTTGTAAGTTTATGTGAAGAGGCCTTCTCAAAGACCTATCCTTATAATAACCACTCTAAATCCCATACTACAATGAAAATTGTGTGAAATAGAATTGACTTCTCAATACAAACATTTGATAACATGCTCCCTCATGTCCCTAGCTGGGTGAAAGTTTAAGAAAGAACTAAATAAATTTGATAAAATTTCTTCCTTTTTCAAAAAAATGCAAGTGTTAAAGCATTGTTGAAATTCAGATTTCACTGCTGAAATAGTTTAAAATATTTGATTGTTTTTTATTTTTGTAAGAAGAGGTATATATATATATAAGATAGTCTTAATTACCAAAAAAAAATCTGAGACTAAATTTTGTGATGTGGGGGGTGGATGATTTGTTACAAAAATAAATATTTAGAAAAAGATACTCTATGATGTGGGGAGTGGATGATGTATTATCATGAAAATGAACTCCAAGAAAAGATTTTGTGATGTGGGGAGTGGATGATGTGTGGTCAAAAAAAATATACTGAGGGAAGATTTTGTGATGTGAGGAGTGGAGGATGTGTTACAAAAAATGAATATTTACATAGAAATATTTTGTGATGTGAAGAGTGGATAATGTTTTACAAAAAAATAAAAATTTATGAGAAGACTATATGTGATGTGGGGAGTGGACAATGTCTTTCCAAAAAAAGAAAATTATCAAGAAGAAATTATTTCATGTGGGGAATGGAAATTGATGTGTCAAAGGGGATGAAATTTTACAGGGAGTTAAAGAAAAATCACTGAATTGATGATAGTCAAATGCTGACTAAGTCATCTGAAAAAATCATTTGCACCTGATTGCAGGTGCTAGTCCCTATCTTTAACTAACTCAATTTCAGCTCATCTTTAATTCTTCTGGATAGAATGCACACTAAACAATGAGAAAACTAGATCATGCAACATCAAATCAAATTTATTCTTAAATCAAAACTCAATATAAGAATAGGAACCTTCTAGAATGTGCCACTTAACTTTTTGTGGTGAGTTCTGTGAAATTTCTGTGTGAGTGCTGTTTTCACTGTGTACTTGCATTCAGGTCCCCTCCCTGATTTTTCCTGGTTCATGTTATTGTTTGGGGAAAAAATAACAAGAGAGGGAGGAATAATGGATGGGAGAAATTAAGAGTTGGTTTATGGTGTTAGGGTGGCCTTAAAATTTAATTCATAATGTACTGTGCATGTATGAATTATCCCCTAAAAATTAGGTGAAGAAAAAGATTAAATTATAGGTGTGTGTGTTCTCAATGCTGACTAATTAAGTTAAGGGGATTAAGCGCTTGAAAGGCTTTGATGTGGCTAACTTTTAAGTGTAGTATAGTAATAGCTTAGTTATTTTTAAGTTCATAATGTGTATATAGTCTGTGGTTCAGCTGATGTGTCTAACTCTAGTTCAATCTGGAGAAAGCACTGACACTATTACCCTAGGTTGTGGGCTGTCCCTGATTTGTAAGTAGCAGTTAATAAATTTTGTATTTTTCCTTGAAATTCATTTGTGTGCCCCATTCTTGCCTCACATTAAATGTGTCTGAATCTTATTGTGTAATTCACCTCACATGCACAGTTTTCTGAAAGCTATGACTAATGATTTAGTTTAAGTGGCCTTTTAATTCATTCCAACTGAATATTCAAACCAAAATACGTTCCAATTGTGCCCTAGGATACAATGAGAACATCCAGCTCCTTTATCTTGGAAACTGAGAAATTTTGATCCCACTCCACATTTGATTGACACTAGCACCATATTCTGTTCTCACTCTTTTTCTGGCTTGGAATCTTCCCCAATCTCATCTTCTGGAAGTAAAAACACTGCTCCCCATATCTCTCCCCCAGTGAAATATCTTCCACACACAGAGGTGCATATTTTATTTTCTATTCCAAAAACACACAGTACTTCCTCAATCCTATGCTCATTCTCCTATCTCCATTTTTTCTCAGAAATAGATGCAATTGAATCCTTTTTGACAAAACCTTTGTACAGTGACTCCTTCTCCTAAAGCATCTGGCTTGCACACAAGAGCATCACCTCAATACTTTCATTCAACCAAGAAATGTCCCACACATGAACCCAATTATATATCTGAAACATCTGTGTCTTCTAATAATGATGATTATTGTTTTACCATTCACAAAGAAAAGATCTCAGTGATATTATTGAGTAAATTATTCAAAAGACAAAAAACATGGCAAAATTGAAATCTTATGGATCTAATTGGAAGACATGGCTTAAAAATTTGCACCTATTTTTAAGCTGGTGTGTATTGACCACTAAATACACTTATAATACTGATTCTATTAATGATGTGATTTTATAGTTTGAGGATAAGAAGAGATGTCATATCCTCTACTATACACTTCAAGAAAAACTTCAAGGTTTTATTGATTTTGGAATTACATGCTACAAGGCTTTTTCTGATATCAGTTCCAAGTTTTACAAAGCTTCTCACACTACTCAAATGTATCCTTTTAATGACCTTCTAAAAATTAAAACACTAACTTTCACCAATGCCATGGACCATGGAAAAAAATTTAAGTTAATTTTAGAGGCAGTTCAATGTTCAGGTTTTGTTTTTGGTTTTGACAAAATGGCAGCATTTTTTACTCAGATTCTATTACAATCATTGGCCAATCAGTTTTCCACTGAAGCAAATTGCCATTTTGAATTACATAGAGACATATGTCAACCTTCCTTTGACAAAATGATGAACATTCTTCAAAATTCATTTGTCAATTCATACAACACTATGTCCTCCACTGCTCCTACAATCTTAATAGATTTTAAAATGCCAACCAATCCAGATTCAGTATTATTTTTGGCTTTCAAGAAGGTACAAACAGAAAGGTTCCAACCTGGAAATTAAAAACCTAACTACTCCTGTTTTTACTGAAAATCCACTTAACATTTCCAGACAACATGTCCTTATGATCCCAATAGTAAAGGTTTTAATTTTTCAGTTTGGAGTCAACATGAATATTTTGCCCATTATAATGAAGAGGTAATGAATATCATCTGGAAATCACTGAACAACAGAAAGTGAAAACAGCCATCTCAGAACTCCTCAAAAGCCTTTCTAAAAAAAATTAGTTGTAAAGCACTAGATGCTCTCACTACCACACTAATGAAACTATATTTTAATACCAATTGTTGGAAAGAAGAGCAATATGGTTAAGGTAACCAAGGTGTTTTTGACTCTGGTTCCACAAATCATGTCACTGGTTATGTATTTATTCTCTCTGGCTTCAAAAGTTCTGAAACTCTTATTCCAGCCAAAACAGCAACTGATTCTGGTTCTGCTTTCATTAAGGTCATGGAAATGTTTTCATCAAAGGACATAAAGAAGAAAAGACCTTTGTGGTAAATTCTTTATAGAACTCTGGTGCTCCATCAAGGGTGTTTCTCATTGTGAAAAAGACAAAATCTACTCTTATTTCTCTCTTTGGTTTTTAGATAATGTCTTTTTTCTTTCATTTAATAAAAATAATGATTATATTATTTCAAAAAACAAAAAAAAATTATTTCTTGCTCTTAAATCCTCTTGTGGGAAAAAATGGATTATTGATCTAGTTTATCTTTGTGATCTAGAGTCCAATTTTTTTGAAATGAATTATTTTAACTCTTTGTCATCTGCTACCTTTACTGCCCTTTTTTTCTCCTCACCTCCTTCCAACATCCCATATCCCATAGCAGTTCATGACTCAATCAAGGATTGGAATCATCATCTTGGACACGCTGGCACCAGATTTCTCTAAAGGATTTATCACAAAGGTTTTTTTACCAATGCACCATCTCATTTCCCTTCATGCAAGTTAGACTGTGATATTTGTGCAGTTTTAAAGAGAAAAAGGAAAAATATGTGCATGGTATCTAAGAATACACATGAACTCATGGATCTAGTGGTTTCTGATTTAGTAGGGCCCGCTATTGATATCACAGATAAGGTTGAAGCTTATTTATAAATCTTCAGATAATTTTTTTCAACTTATGGAGAGATTTTTTTTCTAAAGAAGAAGTCAGATGTTTTTGATGCTTTTATTAATTTCAAGACTAGGTTAGAAAACATCACAAAGCGCCATCTCAAGATCCTCAGAACTGAAAATGACAATGAATACATGAACAAGAAATTTTCTGAATACCTCTCACAGAATGGCATCCTCCACAAACACTCCATACAATACCATCATGAAAAAAATGGTATGACTAAATTTTTCAATGAAAACATTCACCACAGAAAATTTGGGGGTGACCTGCTAGAAATCCCCTCTCTTTGAACTCCAGAGTGTCTCTTATTATTCCAGGGTTATTCTCACTCCATAACAATATACAAAATTGTATTGGAAGTACATTTATCCTCAGATTGATTATAGACAGAATATCAACTGATTCTAAGTTATGCACAAGTTGATCCTCCAGAACTTAATTTTGGTCCTCTGTTAAGCACAAATTGAGCACTAATTTATCTAACCTAAGCTTATGCATATATAATAATTCAGGATACTTGCTCTATGAAATTTGATAATAAAATAAAATATTGATGAATTTATATAAAAAATAATAATTATGTAAGATATTAAATTATAAATTTAGGCACCATAGGAGGGCACTTAATAGAACTTAATTATGCTATGTGAAAACTTAATACTTTATAACACAGTTTGAAACATTTAAAACAAAATGTGACATTACGGGCAATGAAATTTCTTGGACAGACACAATCAAAATTAATACTGACCATAATACACAAATATGAAACCTTGGCTTCTATCCAATAAAAGATTTTCCTTCTGATAAATGGATTTTTCTCAGTCACTCCCTGTTAAAAAGTGTCCTTGTGAGGTTTGTCTGACCTTCAGGGGGATAATTTGGCCACATCAAACTACTTCTATTTCCATGATTGACCAAAATATCATCCTCATTTCCATCTAAAGAATTGATCTCATCTGACTGTAGCTGATCAAAGGGGTCAACCACAAGTTTAGACAAACTTTTGGTAAACACTTTTTCAATGGATAGTGACTAACTAGTGCTTTCCAAAATTGTCCACCTGAAGTTAGGCTAAACTTCAGGAGGATAAATTTATTATGAATACCAAATTAACTGAAGAATACATTTGGCCTAGCTACTCTGCATCATAAAAGTGTCCAACTGAGGTTTAGCCATAATTCAGGTAGAAACTTTTGGAAAGGCACAGTCTGATGGGTTTAATATCTCTATATGGCAATAAGTATGATTTTTTTACAAACATGGAACTAGAATTAATTAAATATGGCCAAAGTATCCACCTGAAGTTTGGACAAAATACAGGTGGAAATTTTTATGAGGATTACTTGATTAAATGAAGAAGACTTGCAATTACTTTCCATCATAAAATTTTCAAACTTAAGTTTATCAAAAATTGTGCTTTCACTTTTTCCAGATCCAGTCATATGCGATCAACTCTCTTTATGGAAATGAGAATCAATTTTTAGTCAATCATGGCATTAGAAGTAATTTGATATGGACAAACTTTCCACCTGATTTTTGGCCAAAAATAGGTTGGAAATGTTTATGAGGAATACTAGATTAACTAAAGAAGACTTGCACCCAACTACTCTCCATCATAAAATTTTCCACCAGAAGAATTGTCAAACATGTGGTTGACACCTTTGTCCTGGTCTAGCCATATGGGATCAATGCTGCATATGGAAATGAGGATATAATTTGGTCAATCATGGTACTAGAAGTAATTTGATATAGACAAAGTTTCCAACTAAATATTGGAAAAAAATCAGTTTAAAACTTCATTTAGTTTTTCAAAAAATCAAATTAAGTACAATTTTATTCCTGATGGTGCCCATTTTATCCAACACCTCTTCTGAGCCTTGAAAGTAGGCATTTAGCTTAAATTTTTAATTTCATATAAAATCCCTTTTATTCAACATATTTCTTTTTCTCCTTTTTTTTAAGATATCAATTAATTTTATGTAAAACAAATCATTTTCATAATTTTTTACCTGTATTTAATAAGTAACATCACTCTGTAAGTATTTGGCACATGTTTTTTTGCTATACTAATAAAAATAATAATATTCTGGTGAGAAAAAATTGATCAAATGATAAAATATTAATAAAACAGAAAGATGAAATACCAGTGGATATGTTTTAAAAAAACACCAGTTGCACTGAAGAAGACCTGCACCCTAGATACTCAGCATCAAAAAGGTGTCCAGCACAAGTTTGGCCAAACTTGTGCTGCACACTTTTGGTCAGGTGCAGTCAGATGAGATCAATTCTCTCTATGGCAATGAAAAAAATTATTTGATAAAAAACTACACTAGAAGTAGTTTTATATACCCAAATTTTCCACCTAGAGTTCATCCAAACCACAGGTGCACAATTTTTTATCTTTAAAAAAAAGTAAATTTAGTAAAAGTTATCCCTGATGGCTCTCATTTGCTTCAACATCTCTACTGGCATTTGATAGTAGGAATATTACTTGGATTTCTTTCTTCATATTTGATCCCTTTAATTTAATTTTTTATTCCTCATATTTCTTTTGGATATCAATTAATAATTTTTAAAATAAATTATTTTCATATTTTAATACAATTATTTAATAATATAATAAATGGTGTAACATCACCTTGTATGCATTTGGAAAACAATTTTTTTCTATACTTATAAAATTAATAATATAATGTTGACCAAAAATTAATCAAATGATATTTATGAGTGAGGCACAAAGATAAAATACCAGTAGACATGTTTGTAAGAAATACCAGATGAACTGAAGAAAAATTCTACCCTAGCTACTCTCTATCATAAAAGTGTCCAGCACAAGTTTGGCCAAACTTGTGCTGGACACTTTTGGTCAGATGCAGTCATATGGGAGCAATTCTCTCTATAGAAATGAAGATAAATTTTTGATAAATAAATAAACTAGAAGTAGTTTGATATGGCATTTTTTTCATCCTGAAGTTTTGGTAAAGCTCAAGTGGATTTTTATTATTTTTACAAAAAAGAATATTTAGTGCAAGTTTAGCCCTGATTGTGCTTCTTTGATTCAACATCTCTTTTTTCTGTTTATGGCAGTAATTAACTTCAATTTTTATTTTCATCTTTGCTTTCTTTTATTTTACTTTTTTCCCAACATTTTGCTTTTGGATAGAAGTTTATTTTTTGTAAAATAAATCATTTTCATATTTTTTTACCTGTATTTAATAATATTATAAAAGGTGTAACATCACCTGGTATTCATTTGGCACAAAAGTTTTTGCTATACTGATAATATTAATAATATAATGGTGAAAAAACATTAATCAATTGATAAATATGAGTGAGGCACAAAGATTGAATAAAAGTGGACATGTTTATAAGAAATTCCAGATGATTTAAAATAACTTGAACCCTGGCTACTCTCCATCATAAAAGTGTCCAGCACAAGTTTGGCCAAACTTGTGCTGGACACTTTTGGTTGCATTCCTTTAGATGCAATTAATTCTATTTATGGAAATGAGACTGAATGATCACTCCATCATTGCACTAAAAGTAGTTTTATATTGACAAGTTGTACCCCTGAAGTTTGTCCAAACCTAAGGTAGACAATTTTTTACTTTGGTAAAAAGTAAATTTAATCCATGTTAATCTATGATGGTGCCTATTTTTTCGGAAGCCTCTACTGGCTCATGATAGCAGAAATTATACTAAATATCTTTATTTCATGTTTGATCTCTTTAATTTTAATTTTACCCTTTTATTTATCCTTTAGCTTTTAAATATCAATTTTATTTTTGAAAACTGATAATTTTCACATTTTTTTTACATTTATTATATAATATGATTAAAGTATTAAAAAATCACCCAGTGTACATTCAGTACACATGTTTTTGCTATAGTAAAAACATTAATAATATAATGGTGGCAAAAATTAATCAAATGAAAATTATGAATGACACAGAAAGATCAAATACCCATAGACATTTCTATAAGGAATACAAGATTAACTGAAGAAGACTTGCACCCTAGCTACTCTCCATCATAAAAGTGTCAAGCACAAGTTTGGCCAAGCTTGTGCTGGACACTTTTGGTTGCATGCAGTCAGATGGGATAAATTTACTTAATGGAAGTTAAAACAAATTTTTGCTCAATAATTGCACAAGAAGTAGTTTTATACTGCTATACTATCCTCTTGATTTTTTGGAAAATCTCAGGTGGACACTTTTATTAATTTTAAAAAAAATGAAAATATATTCCAAATCTAGAACTGGTGGTGCAAATTTGGTCTGAAAACTCAAATTATTTTTGATGGCAGAAATTTTATTTGAATGTTTAATTTCATATTTAATCACTTTTATTTTGCTTTTTTATTCCTCTTTTTGCTTTCAAATATCAAGTTATATATTGTAAAACTAATACTTTTCATATATTTTTACTTTTATTTAATAAGATTATTAAAGATGGAGCATCTCCCAGTATGCATTTGGCTTACAAGTTTTTTCAATATTAATAACATTAATAGTATAATGGTGAAAATCAATCAATCAAATGATAAATATGAATGACACAGAAAGATCATATACAAGTGGATTTGTTTATAAGGAATACTTGATGAACTGAAGAAGACCTGCACCCTAGATACTCACCATCATAAAAGTGTCCAGCATAAGTTTGGACGAACTTGTGCTGGACACTTTTGGTTGCATGCAGACAGATGGGATAAATTTACTCTATGGAAATGAAGATGAATGTTTGCTCAATCATTGCACAATAAGTAGTTTGATATTGCCAAAATGTCCTCCTGATGATTTTTCAAACCTCATCAGGACACTTTCTTTGGTTTAAAAAAAAATAAAATATTGTTGAAGTTTAGCCCTGGAGGTGCACATTTGATCTAACACCTCTACTTGTTATTGATAGTGGGAATTTTCCTTAGATTTTTTTTTCTTATTTGATTCCTTTTGTTTTACTTTTTTATTGCTCATATTGCTTTTGGATATCAATTTTTAATTTGTAAAATAAATAATTTTCATGCTCTTATACCTTTATTTAATAATATATGATTAAAGGTGGAACACCACCTTGTATGCATTTTTCACACAAGTTATTAATATAGTAATAAGGTTAATAATATAATGATGACAAAAAATTAATTAAATGGCAAATTTAAATGACACAGAAAGATCAAATACCAGTGGAAATGTTTATAAGAGATCCCATTTGAGTTTAAGAAGAATTGCTGTATGCCTACTCTCAATTATAAAAGTGTCCAGCACAAGTTTGGCTGAACTTGTGCTGGACACTTTTGGTTGCATGAAGTCAGATGAGATAAATTCTCTCTATGGCAATGAAAATGATATTTCACTCAATTATTTAAATAAAAAATGTTTAATATTGTAAAATTGTCCCCTGGAAGTCTGCCCAAACCTCAGGTTAAAATTTGTTAGCTATACATAAAAGTAAATTTAGAACAAGTTTTGACCTAGGTGTCCCCAAATGTCCCAACACCACTTCTGGCTCTTGATAGTAAAAATTTTACTTGTATTTTTTATTTTGTATTTGATCCCATTGATTTTAATTTTACTTTTCTATTACTCTTTTTAATTTTAAATATCAATTTATTTTTTTAATAACTAAAAATATTCATATTTTTTTAACTTTATATAATAATATTATTAAAGGTGTAACATCACCAATTTTGCATTTGGCATGCGGGTTTTTGCTATACTAGAAACATTAATAATATATATGGTGACAAAAAATTAATTATAAGATAAATATGAATGACAAAAAAAGATAAAAAACCAATAGAAATGTGAAAAAAGAAAAACTGATTTACTGAGGAACACTTTCACCCTAGTTACCCTCCATCATAAAAGTGTCCAGCACAAGATCAGCCAAACTTGTTCTGGACACTTTTGGTCAGGTGCAGTCAGGTGGGATCAATTCTCTCTGTGGAAATGAAATTTAAAAAAATGCTAAATAATTACATTAGAAGTAGTTTGGTATGGCTGAATTATCCACCTTAAGTTTTTCCAAACCTCAGGTGAAAAATTTTTTATCTTTAAAAAAAATTAAATTTTGTCAAATTTAGCCCTGATGGCACTTATTTGTTTCAACACCTCCACTGGCTCTTGATGGCAGGAATTTTCCTTTAATTTTTCTTTTTCATATTTGATCTCTTTTACTTTACTTTTTTATCACTCATGTTACATTTTGATATTAATTTATAATTTTGGAAAAAAAATCTTTCTTATATTTTTTTAACATTTTCTAATAATATTATAAAAGGTTTAACATAACATGGCATGCATTTGGCACACAAGTTTTTTCTATACTAATAAAATTAATAATATTCTAGTGACAAAAAATTAATCAGATAATAAAATATGAATAACACAGAAAGATCAAATACCAGTGGAAATGTTTTTAAAAAATACCAGTTGCACTGAAGAAGACCTGCACCCTAGATACTCACCATGAAAAAAGTGTTCCACACAAGTTTGGCCAAACTTGTGCTGGACACTTTTGGTCAGGTGCAGTCAGATGAGATCAATTCTCTCCATGGCAATGAAAAAAAATTATTTGATAAAAAACTTCACTAGATGTAGTTTGATATAGCTGAATTTTCAACCTAGAGTTCATCCAAACCACAGATACACAATTTTTTATCTTTAAAAATCAGTCAATTTAGTAAAATTTATCCCTGATGGCTCTCATTTGCTTCAACATTTCTACTGGCCTTCGATATTAAGAATAATACTTGGATTTCTTTTTTCATACTGGATTTCTTAAATTTAATTTTTTATTCCTCATATTGCTTTTGGATAACAATTAATAATTTTTAAAATAAATTATTTTCATATTTTTATAGATTTATTTAATAATATTAAAAATGGTGTAACATCACCTGGTATGCATTTGGAACACGAGTTTTTTCTATAATCATAAAATTAATAATATAATGTTGACCAAAAATTAATCAAATGATATTTATGAGTGAGGCACAAAGATAAAATACCAGTAGACATGTTTGTAAGAAATACCAGATGAACTGAAGAAAAATTCTACCCTAGCTACTCTCTATCATAAAAGTGTCCAGCACAAGTTTGGCCGAACTTGTTCTGGACACGTTTGGTCAGGTGCAGTCAGATGGGAGCAGTTCTCTCTATGGAAATAAAGATAAATTTTTGATAAATAATTACACTAGAAGTAGTTTGATATGGCAAAATTTTCATCCTGAAGTTTTGGTAAAGCTCAAGTGGATTTTTTTTCTATTTTTACAAAAAAGGAAAATTTAGTGCAAGTTTAGCCCTGGTTGTGCTTCTTTGATTCAACATCTCTTTTTTCTGTTTATGGCAGGAATTTAACTTGGATTTTTATTTTCATCTTTGATTTATTTTATTTTACTTTTTTCCTCTCATATTGCTTTTGGATAGAAGTTTATTTTTTTGTAAAACAAATCATTTTTATACTTTTTTACCTGTATTTAATAATATTATAAAAGGTGTAACTTCACCCGGTATACATTTGGCACACAATTTTTTGCTATACTAATAAAATTAATAATATAATGGTGATAAAATATTAATTGGTTGATTAATATGAGTGATACAGACTGATCAAATACCAGTAGACATGTTTATGAAAAATACAAGATGAATGAACTGAAGAAAAATTCCACCCAAGCTACTCTCCATCATTAAAGTGTCCAGCATAAGTTCGGCCGAACTTGTGCTGGACATTTTTGTTCATGTGCAGTCAGATGGGATCAATTCTCTCTATGGCAATAAAAAAACTTTTTATTATCAACCTTCACTACAAGTAGTTTTGTTTAGCTGAATCATCTACCTGTCATTCTTCCCAACCTCAGTTTTATAATTTTTTATCTTTAAAAAAAAGGTCACTTATTACAATTTAGCCCTGATGGCTCCCATTTGTTTCAACACTTCTACTGGCTCTTGAGAGCAAGAATTTTGCTAGTACTTTGTTTTTCATAATTGATCTCTTTAAGATTAATTTTACTTTTTTATTTTTCTTTTTTTAAAAAATATCTATTTGAATTATTGTAAAGCTAATCATTTTCATATGTTTTTACCTTTATTTAAAAATAATATAAAAGGTGTAACATCACCTGATATGCATTTGACACATGAGTTTTTTCTATACCTATAATATTAATAATATAATGGTGATAATAAATTAATCAAATGATATATATGAGTGAGGCACAAAGATCAAATACCAATGGACATGTTTATAAGAAATACCAGGTGATCTGAAGAAAAATTCCACCCTAGTTACTCTCTGTCATAAATGTGTCCAGCACAAGTTCGGCTGAGCTTGTGCTGGACACTTTTGGTCACATGCATTCTGATGTGATAAATTCTGTCAGCCAGGCTATACCAGGAGCCCAGTAAATTATTTGTTAATTTATTGGACCTGAAAGAGGGCGTAAGAATTGTATTTTATGTATATAAATTAATATTTCATTGCATAATAAAATTATATAAGTTTTTATTAAAAATAAGTGTTATATTAATTTTATTGTTATATAAATTTTTATACATTTAAATTAAGCATAATATATTTTATATTCTACAAATAATGGCGCATTTTTATGTATTAAATAATGATAAATTAATAATTAATTAATTACAAACATATATTATAATTATATATATGTAAAATTGTCTTATAATGTAATTAAATTAATTATTTAAATTTATATATTGAATATAACTTCATATATTATTAAACAATAATATTGTTGCTTCTTTTGACCCTTAATTGT
The DNA here is from genome assembly GCA_030280995.1 of Hemileia vastatrix. Taxonomy (NCBI): domain Eukaryota; kingdom Fungi; phylum Basidiomycota; class Pucciniomycetes; order Pucciniales; family Zaghouaniaceae; genus Hemileia; species Hemileia vastatrix. The sequence goes on from JASXTE010000013.1 coordinate 16,410,800, forward strand.
GTCAGGAAAGATTATTAAATAAATTATAACACTTATTTAATAACATAGTATTGAAATCCCCACTTTAAATTACAAATATCATTAAATATATATATGTTTCATTTAAACTAATTATTGAATTAATTACATAGTTAAAACAATTGATTAAAATTGCTTTAAACTGGATTGAATTTATTATATGAATTTTTGGTGTGAAAATAATTTTATTTGTTTTACTTAAAACCTTTACATGTCACTATAATGTCTATTTTGGATTATTTTACTCATTGTTCTCATTTTTCAGACTTACTTGGTTACTAATTATTTTAATTAAGTTTTTTGGGAAGTCATGGTGGGAAAATGGTTAATTACTCATGTGTTTTAGTTAATTGTTTCATATTTTTCTCTTAATATCCATGTTTCATTTCTACTCTTTTATATTTTTGTTTTAGCTTATTACTATTTTGTATTTACTGATGTGTGGCGCTTCAGAGGTCCCCTGGTCTATAAAAGGGCCTTGGGTAATCCCCTTTAACCCATCACTTATTATTCACTCTACCTACTTACAATTTTTAAAAGTTATACATTTATTTTATTTTTATTAGCATTATAAAACTAAGTTAAAATAAATAAATTACTTGAAAAGGTTGCAATAAGTCTAATAATAATATTGGTGTTTGACGCGCATTGAAGATAATGCTTCCTTATATAAATATATTATAATTTAATACCTGTCACTACTGTACCAAGTCCAAAGGAATTTTGTTGTCTCTCCCTCTCAGAATAATTATATTTTTTATTATTTTTATTTCTTTTTTTTATTATCTTCTCCCTATATTTCCTCCTCTTCTTCTTTATTCTTCCTCTCTTCTTCTCCTTCTTCTAGATGACTGGCCGATAAATTCTCTCTCAATAATTGCACTAGAAGTTGTTTGATATGGCCAAATGGTTCTGCTGAAGTTTTGTTAAACCTCAGGTTGGAACTTTTTTTGTTTTTTAAAATAGCAATTATAGTCCACGTTTAGCCCCACTGGTGGGCATTTGCCCCAACAAGTCTACTTGCTCTTGATGGCAGGAATTTTATTTTAATTTTTTATTTCATATTTGAACCCTTTAATTCTACCTTTTTATCCATCATATTGCTTTTGGATATCAATTTATTTTTTGTAAAACAAATCATTTTCATATTTTTTTACCTTTATTTAATAATATTATAAAAGGTGTAACATCACCCTGTATGAATTTAGCACATGAGTTTTTGCTGTACTTATGATATTAATAATATAATGGTGACAAAAAATAAATCAAATGATATATATGAGTGAGGCACAAAGATCAAATACCAGTGGACATATTTATAAGAAATACCAAATGAAATGAAGAAAAATTCCACCCTAGCTACTCTCCATCTTAAAAGTGTCCAGCACAAGTTCAGCAGAACTTGTGCTTGACACTTTTGGTCTCATGCAGTCTGATTTGATCAATTCTCTCTATTGCAATGAAAATAAATTTTTCTTCAATAATTGCACTAGAAGTTGTTTGATATGGCCAAATGGCTCTTCTGAAGTTTTGTTAAACCTCAGGTTGGCACTTTTTTTGTTTTTCAAAAAAGAAATTATAGTCCAAGTTTAGCCCCACTAGTGGGTGTTCACCCCAACAAGTCTACTTGCTCTTGATGGCTGGAATTTTATTTTAATTTTTTATTTCATATTTGACCCCTTTAATTTTACCTTTTTATCCATCATATTGCTTTTGGATATCAATTTATTTTTTGTAAAACAAATCATTTTCATATTTTTTTACCTTTATTTAATAATATTATAAAAGGTGTAACATCACCCTGTATGAATTTAGCAGCTGAGTTTTTGCTGTACTTATGATATTAATAATATAATGGTGAAAAAAAATTAATCAAATGATATATATGAGTGAGGCACAAAGATCAAATACCAGTGGACATGTTTATAAGAAGTACCAAATGAACTGAAGAAAAATTCCACCCTAGATACTCTCCATCATAAAAGTGTCCAGCACATGTTTGGCAGAACTTGTGCTGGACACTTTTGGTAACATGCAGTCTGATGTGATCAATTCTCTCTATTGCAATGAAAATAAATTTTTCTTCAATAATTGCACTAGAAGTTGTTTGATATGGCCAAATGGTTCTTCTGAAGTTTTGTTAAACCTCAGGTTGGCACTTTTTTTATTTTTCAAAAAAGAAATTATAGTCCAAGTTTAGCCCCACTGGTGGGCTTTCACCCCAACATGTCTACTTGCTCTTGATGGCAGGAATTTTATTTTAATTTTTTATCTCATATTTGATCCCTTTAACTTTAAATTTTTATCCCTCATTTTGATTTTGGATATCAATTTATTTTTTGTAAAACAAATCATTTTCATATTTTTTTACCTTTATTTAATAATATTATAAAAGGTGTAACATCACCTGGTATGCATTTGGCACACAAGTTTTTGCTATACTTAAAGTATTAATAACTTAATGGTGACAAAAAATAAATCAAATGATAAATATGAGTGAGGCACAAAGGTCAAATACCAATGAATCAATAGTTCATTTTAATATTATAAATTTTTTGATTAAATAAAATAGTAATAATTAATTATATTTTTCATCCACAATTACACTCTAATGATTCCCACTGCACAAAAAGGTTGCACTCAGTTTTTTCTTTACTGCTTGTGCATATATTTTATTGCCCACAGTACTACAATTTTTTGTAGTGATTATCCCACATCTGATTCAGGAATATTTTTAGACAATATAAGTATTTTTTACAAAAGACCTTATCATATCTGATATCCCACAAAAAATATAACCTGTTTTTGTATTAAAACCCATTAATTATTAAGAAATTGTTAAAATAATTTGATTAGACCCTGGCACAGCTAGACCCACACCCACCAACCAAAAGTCTTTTCAATATTGAAAACAATTAAATAAAATTATGATATCATACTAAATTATTGGCGCCAACCATAATTCAGCACTTCTCATTTTCTCTGTCACAAAATGAGTGCATGTAGCATTTTTCTACTGTCAGACAGCTTTTCTTCCTTCCCTCACACCTACTAGAGGGTGTCAGTTCTGGAAAGTCTGCACTTAACTTAAGTGCGGATTTCAAACCAAATCAGCACTTAAATTTTGCAAAAAAGTCACTTATTTCAAAAATGGGTGTCAGTTCTGACCTCAAATCAGCACTTTTTTTGTGATTTTTTTTTCAAAACCACATGTTGGCCACATCATCCCTTTCTTTCCCATACCATCCCTATCACATGTGATACACTGACCTTGCTCGCTATGTACCCATCAATCCTTGGAACACACCCCTTCCTGACATTTTCAACATTTTGACCAGGCATGTTTACATTCTTTTTTACTTATTTCTTCTACCTCTTAATCTTTTTTCTTGTTATGTGCAAGTTTCATAATGCCTCACAGACATTCCAAATCTCAAAAGGTAAGTCAAAAATCTGCTTTGTCACAAAAGTCTCCTCGTAAAGCAAGCCCTACACCTGAAAAATCAAAGTCAGGTTCAGGTCAGCTTAAAAAAGATGATTATCTCATCATAATAAACTTCCTTAAAATAAAATCAAAATTTGAAGCATGTTTTGGATGTGAATAGTCCACTCATATTGGATGTCCACCTTCTTCAAAAGTTAATGGCTACTTATTGATGGCCAATGAAGTAAGGAAGAAAACAAGGGGGAGAATCGATATCAATCCTAAACAAATGAAGGAGATATTTAAGAGTTACCAATCAAAATATAAAAAGGCTCATAATGCTGCAAATGAAACTGGCTTCAGTATTGACGATGATGATTTGGAGATTGGAATTACTACTGTTTCCAAAAAGCTCAATGTCATGTGTCCTTTCTATGAGGAAATGGATAATCTTTTTGGCTCCTGAGTTGATGTAAACCCTTGGTTTCTACACAATACTACTAAGGATATACCCTCTGGATCCAAACCTTCCTATAATCCTCCTGACACACCTTTACTTGAAGGAGATCAATCCCCTCCACCTTCTAACCATAGTTCAGCTGAAGATGATCCCGACTATCAAGCAGAACAATTATATTGCAGCAGATCTGAATCCTCAGAGGCCCAAAATTTAAATTTATGTTTACTTTTTGTTTTTTCTTCAATTCTTCACTGAATTTCTCTTTCATTATAGTCTCCTCCTACTCAAACTCAATCTCCATTAAATAATCTCAATTCTGGAAATGTGAATCCCACTTTAGAAGCTGCTTTAGATGAACTTCCTGAAGCCTCTTGCTCAAGCTCCAAACTAAAGCGTCGAGCCTCAACTTCAATGAACTTGAACCATCTATTAAAACGTGGTAATAATTCAACAAGCTCATTTGGCTCCCTTGAGGATTATTTTGAAAATAAAGATATAAGTAAGATTCGTTTACTATATATCTTAATCATTAACTCATTTATTTATTTATTTCAATTTAATTTTCTCAGCAAAATCAACTATTGCCAAAAATGCCCTTTACTTTGAGAAGATGAAGTTTGATCATATGCTAAGGAAAGATCAGCAAGCCTTAGATTTGGAAGAAAAAAAATTGAGGCAGAGCAGATGGAAAGAGTAAATGACTGTCAATTTCAAAGAGAAATTGCTACTTGTGAATTAGAAAAACAAGAGAGTTTCAAAAAAAATATTTCATTATGGAATGTGTAAAAAATGGCCGATCTTATGAGGAAATTAAAAAATTACTTGACCTTTTCAATTGATAAATTGTTTTTCTAGTTAATTTAATTTTGTTTGATTTCTTTTTGGTAATATTTTCTTATATGCTGACTTATAAAAGGTCTTGAATATAGTACATTATTTTTGACAAATTTTTGAAAATATCATACAATTTTTCTATCTTTACATTCAAGTCAATAAGTTTGCTTATACTTTTATTTTGACAAAAATTTGAAAATATAATAAAAAATTTCTATCTTTACTTTCAAGTCAATAAGTTTGCTTATCTAAATACTTCTAAGTCAATAAAATTCAATATCTCTTTTGAAAATTTGGAAATACCTCCCCTTGAATTTTATTGAAACAAGGGGTGGGTACCACCAAATTTTTCGAAGTCATCAATTTCACATGTCAGATTTAAAAAATTGGCAATACCCTCCCCTGCATTTTTTTGAAACAAGGGGTGGGTACCACCAAATTTTTCTAAGTCATCAATTTCACATGTCAGATTTAAAAAATTGGAAATACCCTCCCATGCATTTTATTGAAGTAAAGGGTGAAAGTCATCAAAATTTAATATAATTACATAAATTAATTAATATATAAATAAGATATGTCAAATTTACTACTTTTAAAGTAATGACAATTCCTCATGCCAAAATGCAGATCAAGTCTAGAAACTAGGTTTGGAACTTTCCACAGGTATAGGCTAGAGGAGCCCTATGAAACAAATTAATGTTATCATGATTACCTTTTATACAACACATGGTCGTTGGCCCATTACTTTAATTTCATAAATTGAAATATCATATTTATTTATTAAAAATTTATGGAAGAATATTAAATATGTGGTGACTCTAAAAATCCCCATACTTTTTAGATCTACCTAAAGAATGTTTAAATTTATTACCTTTTTCTTCTTTTTTTAACTTGTTTATTCATTGGATTAACTTTTGACTGATCTGGAAAGAGCAACCAAAATGCGTGAAGTCTTGACAAGATTCCAAACCTGGAGGAGCCTTTGTGGTTTGGTGATTATCGTAAGAAGAATTCCAAACTGTTTCGATGATTCCATTTCCTAATCCAAAATTGATTATACATCTATGATACAGGAAATATAATCCATGTCCTTTAATTTTAGCAGGTGACGGAATAGGTTGTCCAGTGATAGGATTAATATATGTGAAAATTCCATAAGTGAGGTAATTGGCATCATTTGAGTTGGTGTGAATTTGGTTATGAAATCCAGAATGAGTGATTATAACATTTGAAAACATTAGATAATCACTGCTAATATCTTCCCAATCAGAGTCGCACCAATTTGGTATTCCAAGTCTTGTAGCAACTTCATGATTTGTTTCAAAAGCTTTATTACAGAGTTTTTTAAGTCAAAGAGCAAGAAATGAATTAAATGAAGGTAAAGTATTCCATTTTCAAAAATCATTATCTAATTCAGCTTTAGATAAAGATCTGAGTAAAGAATATATGCCTATTTGAATTAAATTCAGTAAAATGATATTATAAAATCCAGAAAATTTTTTAAACATACCAGGAGAAAAACCTTTATCAAATCCTGGTCTCCATCCAATACCAATCATGATTCCACCCAAAAAATTCTTATTCCTTAAAGGTAAGCAAACCAAAGCCATTTGATAGAGTGTTATGATGAGATCGCAGAGTTTATTAAATGATTCATCTTTTAAACCATTAAAAGAATGGTTTTCGTAAATAAATTGAGGGTTTAAAGTATTATTAATAACAGCTTTAGCTTCATAACCTCCAGTTTCAGTTAAATAATGTATATTTTCAGGTAATGTTTTTGGATATTGTTTTTTTTTCAACTTTAGTTTTATAGCACTTGATTTTTGAAATATGGCCAAATATTTGATCCAAGTGAATTTTTTTTAAATTTCTTTTATTTTGATACTGTTCATTTTTTGTCAATGTTTTAGATGATGATTGAAAAGAATTTGAATTTGAAGATGATAATGAAGTTAAAGAAGATGAGAGTGAGGTAAGTGGTGAATCTGAAGTTAAAGACATGTATTTTTCTACTTTTGGGTGTTGTTACTTTTCAAACACCCAAAATTATACATTAAAAAAACTCACTTAATTTAAATTAAAAAAATAAAAATACTCAAAAGACTAATAAGAATTTTTTTTATTTCACTTGGACTTGATGAATATTTTTCTCTAAAATTAAAAAACAAAAAACAAAAAAAAAATTCAAAAAACTGTAAAAATTTTTTTATTACTTCCCCATTCCCCTAAATTCCCCGCTCCAAACCCCTCTCCCACCTCCCCATAACCCTTGTACAAACCCCCCCTCCAACCTATTCACATATCCTTTTAAACCCCTCCAAACCCCATTCCAAACCCACCTTCAATCTGCCCCAAACCCCCCTCCAAATCCCCCTCCAAATCCCCCTCCAAATCCCCCTCCAAATCCCCCTCCAAATCCCTCTTCAATCCCCCCTTCAATCTCCCCCAAACCCCCTCCAACCCCCCCAACCCCCCCCCCCTTCAATCCACCTCTATTTCCCCCCTCCAACCCCCCCTAAACCCCCCTAACCTCCCCCTACCCCCCCTACCCCCCCCCCAATCCCCCCCAAACCCCCCTACCACCCCCCCTCTCAATGTTCCTTAATGATTTGTTAGCAAATCGTTAAGGAACAATGAGGGGGGGATTGGGGGGGTTTTGAGGGGGATAGGAGGGGGTTTTAGGAACGGATTGAAGGGGGGTTTGGAAGGGGGGTTGGAGGGGATTTGGAGGGGGGATTCAGGGGATTTGGAGGGGGGTTGGAGAGGAATGAGGAGAGGAAATGAGGACACCAACAAGGGGGAGAAAGGAGAGATGAGACCAAAGATTGAGAAAAGTGAGGTTAGAGTGAGCCAAGGAGGGGGGAATACGGCAGCCAAAGGGGGGAAAAGGGGGATGTATCCATTCCAAGGAGAGGGTAAAGGTGGGAAAAAGCCCAGGCAAAGGGGGGATAAAGAATAGGATAAATGAGAGAAAAGAGGGAGAGAGAGAGAAAAAAAAGGTTAATTTTACCTATAAATTTAAAAAAAACTACTTACAAAAAAACAAAAACAAAACCAAAACCAAAAAACCAAAAAACCAAAAAAAAAAATTAGCAAAAAATTAAGTAAAAAAGATAAAATGACTTACCTGGAGAGATGAGTTAATAAAAAAGAAATATAAGTGAAATTGTTTGAGTGATGTAGGAAGAGAGGAGAAAACGGATATGAGTGAAGAAAAAAAAGAGAGTGACTGAAAAAATATGCAATTTCATATTGAGTTGATGAAATAAAACACAGAGAGATAAAAAAAAATAAGACTTTAACAGCTAATTCAAAAACCAAAAAAATATGCAAAAAAATTTACCATTCTCAGTGAATAACACATGCAAATTGATAATTTGAAGAGAATAAAAAAAATTTAAAATTGCGTTGAAAAATGTTGGAGTGTTATTGGAAGAATTTTTGCCCTTATACTAGTTGATTGAGAAATAAAAGTGTTGGATATAGTCGGAGGTGAATCAACTTGTTCATCTTCATGCAGCTCTAACCATTGATCTTTGAGGTCAGCAAGTAGGTTATGAAGTATAGTGCAACACAGAATCCAGTTGATCACCGCCTCCATTTCAGCTTTATTTCTAAGAGGACTTCTTAATTCCCTTAAACTAGAAAAACTGCCTTTCAAGATTCCAATAGAATGTTCAATATGGACCCTTGACTTTGCCAAATGATTGTTGAACTTGTAATTTTGACTGTCTTCTGAAGCTGCTCCCTGAAAATCAGGAAGTACATACTTTCCATTCACATAAGCAGAATCTGCAAGAAGATACTGATCTTTATCAAAGAATTTTTCAAGTTCATTTGAAATTTGCATTCTTTGGAAGACGTAGGAGTCATGACATGAGCCAGGATAGCCAGCAAAGAATGATATAAATTTTTTGTTTACGTCACATATAAGCTGAATGGAAATTGAATATCTATAAAGAAGATATATTTGTTTGTGTTAGTTTCAAAGAGAATGAAAGGAGTTAAAAATAATCTACCTCTCTTTACGGTCAAAGTAATTGTTTCCACCTTGAGCAGGTTTCTGGCTCAAAGGAATAGTAGTACCATCAACAAAACCAATACATCCTGGGAAGCCCTCTGATTGCATAACCTGAGATGATTCAAGTTGCTCTTCTTTTGTTGGCCAGGTGAGAAGTTGAGATTCCAAGGAGCTGATGGCAGTGATACATCGTTTGCTATAAGTGTTAACTGAACCATACCCTAAATCAAAGACATTTTCTAAACGTTTCAAAGCAGCTCCATTACCATTTGAACCCAAACAACATATTGTGATGGCCGATTGAATTGAAGGATGTTGTTGTTCTTTTTGAGAATTATTGTGAAATATGGTATGATCCTGAATAAGCTCAAGCAATTTAATGAAACATTCCTTAGAAGTCCTGAAAAGCTGTCTAAAACTGGGTGTAGATAGGTTAAGAAGTGTTTGGATGGTGTACTTGGGGGTATGAAGTACTTGAGGCTTTCTGGGAAGAAGGTAACGTTTCGTGGCAATTTTTGATAAAAAGACAAAATCTTCTTCTAGATCAGAATCAGAATAGGAATCAGAGTCCAAGAGCAGTTCAAGAGCCATGAAAGTCATTGCTTTATGTAATTTATCACTATTTGAAAGTGAGGAAGGCATAACTCTTATATGATATGATATGAAGATTTAAATGATATACAATGTTTTGAGTTATGAAGTGTTATGCTGAGGAGTGCTGCGTATGAATGGGATGATGCTGACAAATCAGTGAAATGGGACTTGATGGTGAAATCAGCACTTTTGGTTGAGAAAGTGCGGATTTGAGTTAAATAAGTGACTTTTTTCACTTTTGAAATCCACCAGTATTGGGGCTAGTGTGTTTTGGAAATCCGCACTTAGATAAGTGCGGATTTGGTCAAATTTAAGTGCGGATTTGCCTGAACTGACACCCCCTATTTAGTCCAGAATGAAAATTTAGTATGAGTTTTGGTCAAGTTGGTTTACCAGTGTTATTTGTATGCAATATGAATTCATATTGCATATTTCTATTTATGCATAAAATATACTTTTTTAGCATCATTTTTTTGCATATTTCAATCATAATGCATATTTGTGCATATGCATATGCATATTCATTATACAGATGTATATGCATATTAATATATTTTATTCTTATACATATATGCACCTTTTTTGCATATTCAATATGCATATTTTTTATGCATATTTTATGCATATTTTTTATGCATAATCACTATGCATATTTTTATGCATATTTATTCTTCATAGTCATTATGCATACACCTTGGATAGGCATTTCACATCAATTTTTAACATGTAATAAGTATCCAGCATGCAATTTCAAATGCATATGCATCTATATCAAACACACAACATATATTCAAGTTTAACATTTGAATATTAAGGTATGCTAAGTGATGTTGTTCAACATTTTGCCAAACCTGAGATTAACTGATGTTCAATGTGGTTTCTAAGCTCTGCTCAAGGAGGGATTGTTCTGGGTTAAATCTGTGACAGTTTATTTTTTCAATGTTTTTTCATCTGATTTAAAAACATATTTCTGACAGTTTCAGGATGGTTTCCCAACATTTTCCTGATAAATTCCTGATAGTTTCAAATAGAGGGAACTGCTAGCAGTTCACCCCCAGATTTCCTGTGGTGATTGGTGAAATTTCTTGGACCATCCTTCTTGCATAAAACCTTCCCTCCAACCCTTAGACTTTTGCTTATTTTCTGGCATCTTATATCCACAATAGATTACCAAATGTGAAAGCTACCAAAAATACACCATTTCAAATCATTTTCAAAAATAAGGCAGTCTTATCGCCTATCAAAAATTTTGGTCAGTGGGCATATGTGCATTTTACAACTGAGAAGAGGAAAGGGATAGAAGTCTGGAAATTTAATGCAGGGTTGTTGGATCTATAGATGGTTGTAAAGGTTGAATTTTTTAGCATCCAGAGTCTAATTCTTTTGCTCAGTCAGCAATGGCAAAATTCATCCCTGAAGGAGAAGATGAAAATAACAAAGCACTCACATCCTTATATCCAGTGGAATCTCAATCTAAAGATGATTTATCATTCATTTTATTCAACTTAAATTTGATGATTTTATATAAGAAGAAAACTATTTCTGATCAGGAATTTATATTTGATATAATTAACAACAATGCTTATGAGCTTTCTGATTGCCTACCTTGAACTCTAAAGTAGGCAATGAAGATACCAGATGTGGTTTAATATAAATAAGCTTGTATTTAAAAATTAGACAACATGTTTAATAGAAATTTATGGGATATTGTACTTCTTTCTCCTGGAAAAACTTTCACTGGTGCTAGATGGGTTTTTTCTATCAGAAGAGAGGAGTTTGGAAAGATAATCAAGCACAAAGAAAGATATGTGGCTCAGTGTCTCAAGCAAATTGAAGGCATTTATTTTAACAATAATTTTGCTCCCACAGCTACTTTTGCATCCTTACACTTAATTCTCACTCTAGAAGCAACCTAAGACTGACCAGTCAAAACTTTTGGTTTCACTGAAGCTTATCTTCATAGTGATCTTAAATAGGAAATCTATTTCAATAAGGATGGATTTTTTTAAACTGCTAATCCAACTCATGTTAGAAAACTTAAGAAATCTCTTTATGGTACTAAGAAAGCAGCCAGGTGCTGGTGGAAACATCTTAGTAGTATTCTTAAAGGTTTGGGATATAGATCAAGCAATCAGGATGCAAGTGAGTATGTGCTTGCAAAAGATGAATCCAAGGGTATGCTCATGACTCATGTGGATGATTTTGGGGTGGTAGGGAGTAGTTATGTGGCTTTGAGAGAGTTGGAAATGAATATGGGGATTAGTTATTGGTAAAATGGTCAGATTTTATCTCTTCTATTTTTTGTCTAGAAGTTTCACAATGTCCCAGAGATTTTACTATTCATAAAATTTCCCTTTTCAAAAAGATCCTCAACAAATAAAATTCAGAAAGTCTTACTCCTCACTCACCTTTGCTAATGGATCTTCTTTTGTGTCATTAAAAGAAAAATCCCACCCTCCACTTAAACCAATCAAATTTCTGTCTTTGATTGGTTCTATTTCATATCTTTTAGGTGAATCAAGGCCTAATTTAGTATATCCTGTCAACTTCATTGCAAATTATTCATCATGACCAGGTAAATCTGAATGGGATGTGCTTAATAATTTGCTGAGATACCTGAAATTCACCAAAGACATGAAATTACATCTTTTTCTAAAAATCAACATCAATCCCTCAACTGAATTCTATTGTGATGCTAAATAGGGTGGTGAACATTTTAGGGCTACTGGTCTTTATGTCCTTCAGATAAAAACATTTCTCATTTTATGGCAATCACACCAGGTCAAAAGTTAGACGACTTGCAGTCAAGTGGTTGTTTAGTACCTGTGGTCTAACCTGATTCAAACCTGTGTTAGAACTTTGGTGGGACAATTTTTCATCATGACACATAGCTCATAGCTGAATCATTAGGACCAATTTGAATTCTTCATATAGTGCTTTTTGCATAATTTCCAACAGGCAATAGATAATACTTTGGTGTCTAAAAGGCACATATTGAATTCATAATGGATATTACAATGGTGATTAATAGGCACCAGCTATACTACTTAATGAAATTATACAGACAGTATCAGATAAAACACCACCAAAGCCACTTGGATTGAGAGTTCTTGAAGCATGTCCAATAATATCTTTATGAGTAATATTAACATTTTTAGACCATCTATTGTAGCACCAAAATTTTTTAAATCCTGCTTTTGAGAAAGAATTTTCTATTTTTTTTTCAATAGCATCATACAATCCAACTAGAATAAATATTTGATCTGCGAACTTCTTTGACTCCCACATTCTTAACACCACTCCAACCTTGTTGCCTTTTGATAATTTGATCTCAATATTCCCATTCCCTTGATGTTTTGAGTATAGTGGGAAGTATTTACCACCAAGGTTAAAATATTGGAGATCAGTAATTTTAGATGGAAGAAATTCTAAAGCACCAGTCAATTTATCTTTTTCAAAAATATTTGAAGAACACTTTTCACCATCAATCTTGTTTAAATAATCCAGCCATAAAACATACTCTTCATGAAGTAGTTTAACAGATGATTTTGAAGTCTTTTTTTTTCTATATCAAAAACATCTTTCATTTTGTTTTCAAATCAATTGTCATTCCTCTCAAGAAGAGATTGAAGCTTCCCAGTCAAGAAAAAAAATTTCATAAAGGTTTTGTCCATTTAATCTAAAATAAAAAATATTAAAGTAACTAATTATGAGGAACAAAAATAATATAGGAGCACATACTTTTTTTATTATTGTGTGAGATAGATCCCAACATTCCATTTATACGCTCATGAGCCCAAGCTGCTGATGATGGTGCTGGCCCAAATTGTCGCAGAACTTCAGGAAAATGTTGGGCTAAGTGGAAATTAGGCTTGAAGTCAATATGTGGCCAAAATTCTTTAAGACATTTCATATACTCTTTCAGATGATCTTGAAGAGATACGATTTGTTCTTTATTTATTTCAAGGGAAGTTAAAAGGTTGATTATCAATACCAAAAGGGAAAGACACTTTATCAACTTCTTCTCTCAACATTCAGAATTTTCTATATTCCAAACTGGGAACAAAGAAACCACATAATAAATTTTTTTAAAACAATTCATTCTGCTGACTTGAGATTTGTTGAAGTGTCCCCTACATGGTTTTGAACACAGTTTAACCATGAGGTAATGAGTGTATGGAAAATAAAATTTTGAACAATAATTGATTCACTAGGCCTTAGAATAAAAACAGAATTTAAATCATTTGGTTTCACAGCTGATCCCAATTTCATTTTAGGTCTAAAATGGGCAGATATTTCCTGTAATATGGACTTTAAAGAAGATATTTATTAGGTAAAATTCTATCTAAGGATGAGTCAGCTTAGCTTAATTGAACTATCTACATCAGAACTAGATTTTTCTTTTTCTGTGCTGGGTCTAACACCCAAAAGATTAGCACTTTTGATGGCCCAACCATTTTTAGAGCTTCCTCTACCTTATCCCAGAAAATTTCTTCATAAGATAGTTTTGGCTTGATTTTTTTTCTCAGTGGTGGTACCACTTTACAAACTGAACTTTCTTTTCTCTACTTTTACTTGAATCATGAGAAGAAGAGTTTCAGGGGAAAGATTTTATTTTTGAAAAAAAAATCCCTTTTGTGTGAATTCTGCATTTGAGTGTGAACCTTTCTATTTCTCTGTATTTTATATTAGTAGTTTTTTCTGATCTCATGTTGTTTTCTATTGTTTTGGATTGTATAATTTGTCATATAATCAAGAACCTTCCTGTTGTTCCAATTTTCACAATCCAAAATTTTTCTATCTATTTTATTTAACCCTTCAATTTATCCCACCTGTCAACTTCTTCCCCCTTGGCCACATCTGAAAGTCCTTGCACTTTTTGGGGAGAATAAATTCTTTTCTCCAAGTTCTTTCCTTTTATTTTCTGTTTTATTTTCTTCTTACTCTTATAATTCTAACCTCAGCAGCTCATAATTGGGTACCTTATAGTTTTATCACATGCTTTGTTGCAGTTACTTTTTTTTGTAAGGTGCACTGTTTCTTATTGACCTGCTTTCATGTATGTTTATTTTTTATTTATATCCAAATATTTTTCTCTCTATTCTCTTTATCCCTTCCATTTCTCTCTCTTCTCCACTTTTCCCTCCCTTGCTTCATCTGACAGTCATGGGTAGAATAGAGTCTTTTTCCAGTTTTACCACCCACTTTGTTGTAGTTACTTGTTTTTGTAGGATTCACAGTTGCTAAATGAACTTTATTTAGCCTTCTTTTGTGCTAAATCCTCTTAATAAATTTTTTATAGGATGGTAAGGTCTGATAGTAAATAAGGAATAAGGGGAGATAGAAGATAAATGATTTTTTTGATTGAATATATCTTGTACAGGACAGCCCATATGAACTGATGTGTTATAGTCAGGAAGAAGAATAATTATGTTGAAGAGTGATTCAAGTGACTGGGAGATGGTGTCTAGAAAATGAGAAAGATAGAAAATCAAAATATTAGGGGGTATCAAAGTTAGAAATCTTCCATTTCAAAATACCTATTTTTTCCACCAAATTAACCATGATTATTTTTTTTAATATTCCATATTGTGCCCCCAAAGCACCTTTTTACTGAGAATTAATGTCAAGTTTGTGGCTTTATTTTTGTGTTGTGAAATACCTTTTAAATCATTACACATTTCTAACTTTGATACCCCCTATTAATTATCAGGTGACAGTTGGTATCCTCTTGGGGTAATAATTTAGCTTCAAACCATATATAAGGGTGAATAATGTACCATAAGCCAACCCCCAACAGGAGCAACTAAAAATTTGTATTCTGGTGGGCCATGTAGGTCATAGAGGATTTTGAAATTAGTGTGGAAATGTTTATCAAAGTTAATATTAGGTGAAGTTGCCCTATCCCTGATATTATGTTTTTTATGAGAGGGATAAAGTGAAAAAGGTTGCTCTACCAAACCTGGGTATCTGCTGAAGTCATATATGTGAGATTGAAGTAAGCCAATTTGGATGAGAGAAGTAGTATAAGATTATGCAATATTAAAAAGAAATAAAGTTTGAGAGGGAAGAAGATAATGCAGGAGGAAATCAGTATTTATACAAGACAAGAAATATTTCTTGGCCATGTAAGTCACATTATATAAATAATGACTGGATTTACCATGATGAGTAAAACTATATAAAACTCTGTAAGTTAAGATAAACCACCAGAAATTATTTCAGCAATATATATTGCCCAAATTAAATTTTGTCCATATATTAAAACTACAAGATATCCATGTTAACAACTGAAAATTTGAAAAATTAATGAATTTTTGATTCATGTATAATTGGAAATCCACTTGTCAACAATATGAATAAAACTTTTCTGAAAAAATAAAATCATAGTTTGAGAAAAATTATAACACTAGAAACAAATTAATCTTCTGCTGTTACAAGAAAAGAGACCAGCTTTCTGACTAAAGAAATCTGCTTATGGGCAAAGAAATACATCCAATTATAGTTCCATGCTACTGATAACCTGTATGGTCACAACTAGAAAGGGCACTGAGGGCCTGAATTATGCCCTTACTTTTAATACATATTTTAAAATCCTGCACAAAGTTAAGTTAAAATAAAAATGGATCCCAACCAAACATATAAAAAATATGGTATTTAACATGCCTTGTAATTTTAATTGATGGTTTTTGAAAGTCCATAGCACAGGTTCAACAGCTTATAGTCAAAAAAGTGTTGGTAAATTTACTGGCTCATGTATATCTAATAAATTAATGTATTTATAATACACAATATCAAATTTAACTTTTCCCCTATATTTTTCTCAAGTGCATTTTAAAAATTAAAACCACAATTAAATTCAATGTCTTTATGTTAAAGTAAAAATAACACAGTACAAATAAATATTCAAATTTACATATTTACAAACCAATTCATCAACTAGAAGAGATGTAGAGTTGTTCCCTGGGGCCCCCCACCCAGCCCCCCTGCAGACAGACACTGGGCCTTACACAATAATTTTCAAGTGCCACTTAGTTAATTCAAATTTTTCACTCTTACTTAGCATATTTTTATCATATACTCTGAAGTTTTGCATAAATGGATGTTTTTAAATAAATAACTCAAAATTTTAACAAATTTTTAACTTGAATTTATCACATCTCACAAACAAGACAAAACTTATTAAATGTAAATGAAGCAAGCTCAAGAAAATGGGGAATACACTGCATTATATTTGAATAAAAGTTACACCAAATGATCCAAATTTTATTGGAAATTAAATTTTTCTAATAGTGTATTACAACATGAGGAAACATAAAGCCTCATGTTTGAAACTTTTTACACTCACCCAAATTACTCTACCAATTGAAATATCATTTCCAAATTTTGTTGCACACCCTATTATGATAACATGAAATGTAATTCCTATTCAAAAGGGAAAATGAGGCAACATGATGTCTTATGATACAAATATGTACCTACATAAACTCAACTTCTGCATGATCACAATTTAATAATAGGATCTATCAATTTCAATGATGAGGAAAAAAGATGGGATCTGTTAATTGAAGTGATGAGAAAAAAATATAAAGAGAAGGTGTAGGTTCTTTGCATCTGCAACAGAATTAAACATGGAAACATTTTTCTTAATGAATTGAACATGTAGTAACATAAATGTAGCAGCTGCACTGGAAAATATGTCACCCAGTGCAGCTCATTGCTTGCACTTAAAAACAAAAATTATTTATGTGTATTAAAAAAACTGGGCAATAGAAGAATTAATATTTCCTAATGTTTTGGAATATATTTTGACTTATTTCAAAAAAAAATTTTTCACAAAAACATCCAGCAGAATTTTGCTGTACTTTTTCTAATACATGCTCACTCAGATATTCAGAACAAAGGTAGAATTCAAATTTTTTTTGGCACATAATAGTACATACAAGAATATACACCATTTCATGTTGAAATGGGGAAGAACATTGCAAAATGTCATCAGAACATGGTTCCTTTGCATATAGATGATGCAAAATTTTGCCTCATCTTATTCTTTGTGCCAAGTCAAGTGTAAGGGGAATCACATTTTACTACATGCATACATGAGGTGACATGTCACCTCATGTATGCATGTAGGTAATACCAGTAATTTCTTGCTCTAAAATAAAAGGAGAGGAAAATAAAAAGTAGAGAAAAATGACAAAATGAAATTTCATACATGAGGTGACATGTAGCCTCATGTATTCAATAGCAAGAGTACTGGGACAATTCACTTCTGATCCCTCTCCCTAAACTCATGTATGCAATTACATTCCTTCATCAATATTATACTTTTTTGAATCTCCGTGTAATTTTTAGTAAGAAGTAACTTCTATTACCTGCATGCATACATGAGGCGACAAGTCACCTCATGTATGCAATTAAAAAGTGCTGTAAAAAGAAATTGTTCAGTATTTGAATCAGAGCTCATGTATGCAAGAGCAAGAGCATGGAAGATAAAGTTCAGTAGCTTCATTTTTCTGTCCTCCCTGCTATTGCATACATGATTAGGCGACATGTCGCCTCATGTATGCAATACCATCTTTCACTTTCAATACTATTTTTTCTTTCATTTATGAGTGAGAAAGTAAGTGTTTAATCTACATGCGTACATGAGGCAACATGTTGCCTCATGTATGCAATATGACATTCTTTTTTTTATGTATCTTATAGCTTGAGGAAATGAGAAAGTTTCTTACACGCATATATGAGGCGACATGTCGCCTCATATATGCATTTTAGCAACAAAAACCATGCACGAATTGCAGACGTTCCCAGTGTGATCATCACCTGGGCGTTTGCATTGGGTTTGCATAAAATGTGTGAATGCCACTGAAAAATCCAATGCAAGCACAACACAGATTTGTAAACGCCACTGATATTTGAAGCATCAGTGCAAATGACGCACTTCCCTCTAACCTTGACTTGTTGGTAGCTATTTTTGGTTTGATACGTCAGCAAATCAAATTTCAAATAAACTGGCTTTGCAGAAACCTTTCTGTTCTTGCTCTTGTTCTCTCTTTTCCTAATTAATTGTTTACCTCTAGTTATATTTAATTATAATCATAAAAAGTTGTAACAAATCCAAAGTGCTCTCATTTTATTGTTCAAAACATTTTAAATATTTTTAGATTGACCATCTTGGAATCACTCAAAATGGAAAATATATTTCTGCTTGGGAAAAGCTTAAGCATTACGGAAGAGATGAGGCAAACTTCAATTTACTGATAATTAGCTCCTAAGAATTTTCTGAAGCCTCAGAATTGAGTCCTTAAGTCTTTTTGAAGAGAGAAATAGTGAGGCGGATGTGACATCTCAAGTGGAAGTTACTGGGGCCAGTTGCATTTCTTATGTCTAGCCCAATAAAATGTTGTGATGTTCTTCAAAGAAGGTTCTGAATATGTCCCGAGATTTGAAAAGTGGCTTGGTTTGATTCAGCAGTGCTCACATGTGGTGGCTGATTATCATTAATTCTATTCACCAAAAAAATAGAATTAACTTGAACAAGAACAGTGTAAGTAAAGTTAAATGCATAAGGTAAAACAACAATCCTCTGTCCCTTCTCCCTCCCACATTATTGCTCATGTTGCCTCAATAAATACTGGCAGATATCCTAGCAATTTGCCTCTCACCCAACATCTCATATTTGTTTACCACTTTAATTGCCTGTTCATTCACCTCCTCACCTTTCCTCATCTCACTTGTACTTAATATTATCTTAGTTGTTTCTTCCTTCACTCCCCCAGCTGGGTGGGTTGAATGAAATAAAAAAAGTAGAAATAAAAGAGAATAAATAATTGGAAAATACTTT